>OZ038325.1:3064099-3166599 GCA_964035795.1 Pterobdella sp. o SKG-2022 | reverse complement strand
ATTATTGTTATTATTAATTTAATTTGTATGTTCTTATTATTGATTCATGCTTGCTCCTTGCATATTCATGTAGGAATATTTAACTCACATATTATTATATTATCTTTATTTTGTCAGATAATTGATTTTTATTATAATATTGTATGATATCTGTATTCATTTTTATAGATTTATATATATTACTTATTTTATTGTTTTTATTATTTATATTTTTTATGCTCGAGATGTTAACTGTTTGGTAAACAATTTTTACGACTTTTTTACAAGGTGAAAAATCGTGTTAACTTTTAAGTTGTTTGAAATAAAATAAATTTTTTATATTTTATAGACAATTTTTAATTTTATATAAAATTTTATTTCGAATTGTTTCTAGATTATGCAGAAAAATGCCAAAACGTATGACAAGTACAAAATGAAAATTATTTATAAAAACTTTTGAAATTAGGATGATAATAAATATTATTATGAGACATAATGCCATTACATGAAGAATCATTCTGTGTGAAGGGACATGTGAAGAGGGACATGGAAATATCAAAATAGTGTTTCTTGCTATTATAGGGAAATGATTAAGATCGTTTGACGATTTCTTCATACAATTTATTGGAAATTCATCCTTAATTGAAAATTTTTTTTGAAATAGCTAAATATATGTTTAAATAAAAATTATTAAATCAAAAATTTAAAAACAAATCGACGAAGATGGGATTCGAACCCACGCGGGCAGAGCCCAATGGATTAGCAGTCCATCGCCTTAACCACTCGGCCACCTCGTCATACAAAGCTAGTCGCTTGTAATAAGGTATATATAAAAAGGTTGTATTTGTAAAGTATTATATTCAACTTTTGAAATTTTTTAAATTATTTCAATTCAAACTATTTTGAAACTTAAGTTACATTTTAACGCAAATAAAATACACACAAACCCAATATCGGTGCTCAAATTAGCTGACCAATGATGAGCTTAATTATTTTTTAATTTTTATTTTTCGAAAATAAAAAAGTTTGTAACTTATCTATCGCCATTTCAAAAACAGACTCTTTTTTATTATTTTTATTGTTTCCTTTTCTTTTGTTATTGTTTTTATTTTTTTTCTTATTATTCTATTATTTTAGTATAGTTTTATTATGATATTCTTATTTTTTAAATTATTATTAGCTGTAGTACAAAGAGAAATGACACTTGAAAACATTCAAATGCCTATTTTTATTTATTTTATCAATGTTTGCTTTAATTTTATTAATGAAAAACCATTATAACTAGTATCGTTGTTATAGTTAGTTTCTATTCTTTGATTATTGTTTTTATTATTATTCTTGTTATTGTTATTGTTACTCTAGTGTGTTTATCTGAGAAGATAGATCTTAGTAATCAATTTTAATAGTTCTTCTTATTATTTCTAATGTCTTCATAATATTATTTTTTTGTTTTTCATCTTCTCATATTGTCATTTTTTTATCCTTATTTTTTATCTTTCCGAGTTATTATCTTCTCATCTTCATATTTTTATTCCATTATCTTTTTAATTATTTTTTTATGTTATTTCGTATTACTTTTTTCTTACATTTTGCTCTATTTTTAAAATTCTCATTTTAATCTCATGTTTGATTTTCATTGTTTCATTTCAACTTTTTTAATATAATCACTAATTGTTTTCGCCTAGAATCATTGAAACCAACTAATAACTTACATTTCTACAGTAATTTGAACAAATTTTTCAAATAACAAAAACTCATAACCAAAAACAATGGGAACAAGTTAATTCATATAATTGGAACCCTCCCCCATACAACATCACTACACATTCTTTATTACTTGGAGCTTTCTTATTATTTATTAGCTTCGAAGGTAAAACACTGTACTACCTTTCGAAATTCCATGAATATTTTCATAAAATAAAAACTCTTTTGTAGGATTCATTCGTTTAGTACGATGGGCTTGGTTGTTAGTCGAACCACCCTCCTTTTACTGTTTACTGTTGGGTTGGTGCTTCGAGGAAGGAAAAGGCAAAGAATATTTAAAAAATAGAATAATTTTTGAATGTATTTATTGAAATGGAAAAAGGTTCATAGACTTCAAATCAGAGAAATAAATTAAAGATTCAATAATAAAAATAAAAAGATTATAAATCAAGTAACAAAACAAGCTGGACAACAAAAATGATAAAATAAAACCAACAATAAAAGAAAAAAAAATTAGATAAATAACAAGAATAATAATAAAAGGAGGATGGAAGTAATGATAAAGAACTGATGGAACAATAAAATAAGCTTTGAAGTGGTGGATGAGTGGATAGATGAAATGATAATAAAAATTTGAAAAGAAAAGTGGATAAAATCAATTTTCTTAATAAATGGCTATAAAGTGATGGAATGAAGGTCAATAAAAGAACAACTAAGCAGGTGAATCCAAAATTGAGTAAAAGATAAATAAAAAATACAAAAAACAAACAAATAAATAAAAAATAAAAAAAAAACAAATAAATAAATGAAAAAAACTGAATAAAAAACAAATAAATAAAAGATTCTTACGGAATAATATCACATTACCATCATTAAAACGCAAATCACCGCCATCTTCAATATATCATTATCATTAAGGATATATGGATTGAGGCATAGGTTGATGGATGAATGAAGGAGTGAAGAAATAGATAGATGAATGTATAGACGGATGGATGAATGGAGGGATGGGTGGATAGATGAATAGACGGATGAATCGTTAGGAGGATGGATTGATGAATGGATGGATAGGAAATGAATGGACCAACGCATAAACAGATGGATAAGCGGGCAGGCTGATGGGTGATGAATTGATACGTTGATAATTAAATGGATGTTTATTTTATGAATGATTAATGAGTTGAACGAATGAAAAAAAACTGGAAATGTTTCTAAAAGAGTATGGGATTGTAATGGATGAATGAATCATGAGTGAATGAATGATTTATGTAAGGAGGATGGATGGATGAATACATGGGTTAATATAAATAATTATACATAAATATAACATTGATGATTGCATTATTATAGTCATTAACTGAATGATAGATTGATAGATAAAGGATAGAATGCTAGATGGTTAGATGGGTGAATGAATGATAGATGGATGAATGGATAGATGAGTGATTGGATGATGAATGGATAGATGGATGAATGGATAGATGGGTGAATGAGCGATGAATGAATGAGTATTGGGTGGATAAATGGATAATAGATGGAGGGAGGAATAATGGATGAAATAAACATGGATTTATTTTAAGATCTTTCAAACGAATGGATTATCCCCCAGATCATCCAGATAAGAACGCAATAATGACAATAAAAAAAATAATGGCAAAAAAAGAATAGTGATAAACTATGAGAAATAAAAATATAAGGAGAATAAATCAAATTAAAAGTGAGATTTAAAGGAAAAAAGCTGAAAAAGGAAGCAGTTCATTTTATTCTTTAAATTAGCCATTTTAAAAAACTAGTCTATCTTCTTTTTTTAACCTTTTTCTCTTTCTCATCATATCATCTTCTTCATCATCATCATCTTCTTCCTCTTCGTTATCATCATCTACAAAACTCCAAGAGATTTAACTTTATTCAATCTGTCAACAATGGTATAATGACATTAATGATAAATAAGTATAAATATTTTGAATAAGAAAAAAATAATACAATTAAATTGAAAAAAAAAAATAAATGACAATTATTTTTATTGATGCTCTTTTTTGCTATTTTTTTAATTATCACCATCAGTTTGTTTGCTTTCAATTAACACTTGTTTATTTCATAAAAATATAACATTATATTATCACATTAACCTCATTATAACTATAATTTCTCGACGTTTGTCCACTCATTAATGGTATATAAAATATCATAAATTTAAAATATTTCAGACTTATGGAAATGATTTTGATGCATGTAATTCACAAAATTCCTTTGATGTTGTAACAACCATCATTCGTAAATGCATTAAGATATATATAAAATGTTAAAAAATGAAAGAAAAGTGATAAAAATAAAAAAAAAAGCAATTATAAGACTGTAAACGGAATGAATATATAAATAATGAAAAGTATAAAAGTCCCAAAAATTATTATAGGGAATATTATACTAATGTGATGTGGCATTGAAAAAGAAGCGAAAAATATTTCAAACAAAGATAAGATGGATAATGTGAGTTCAGTATGGAGTTGCTGAGATGAAAAATGAAAATGATATACAATTGTGAAGTATCACACGGGAAATAAACTGCAAAGACCATTGAAGAAATGAATATGAAATGACCACTGAAGAGATGAATATGAAATGACCACTGAAGAAATGAATATGAAATGACCACTGAAGAGATGAATATGAAATGACCACTGAAGAGATGAATATGAAATGACCACTGAAGAGATGAATATGAAATGACCACTGAAGAGATGAATATGAAATGACCACTGAAGAGATGAATATGAAATGACCACTGAAGAGATGAATATGAAATGACCACTGAAGAAATGAATATGAAATGACCACTGAAGAGATGAATATGAAATGACCACTGAAGAGATGAATATGAAATGACCACTGAAGAGATGAATATGAAATGACCACTGAAGAAATGAATATGAAATGACCACTGAAAAGATGAATATGAAATGACCACTGAAGAGATGAATATGAAATGACCACTGAAGAGATGAATATGAAATGACCACTGAAGAGATGAATATGAAATGACCACTGAAGAGATGAATATGAAATGACCACTGAAGAGATGAATATGAAATGACCACTGAAGAGATGAATATGAAATGACCACTGAAGAGATGAATATGAAATGACCACTGAAGAAATGAATATGAAATGACCACTGAAGAGATGAATATGAAATGACCACTGAAGAGATGAATATGAAATGACCACTGAAGAGATGAATATGAAATGACCACTGAAGAGATGAATATGAAATGACCACTGAAGAAATGAATATGAAATGACCACTGAAAAGATGAATATGAAATGACCACTGAAGAGATGAATATGAAATGACCACTGAAGAGATGAATATGAAATGACCACTGAAGAGATGAATATGAAATGACCACTGAAGAGATGAATATGAAATGACCACTGAAGAAATGAATATGAAATGACCACTGAAGAGATGAATATGAAATGACCACTGAAGAGATGAATATGAAATGACCACTGAAGAGATGAATATGAAATGACCACTGAAGAGATGAATATGAAATGACCACTGAAGAGATGAATATGAAATGACCACTGAAGAGATGAATATGAAATGACCACTGAAGAGATGAATATGAAATGACCACTGAAGAGATGAATATGAAATGACCACTGAAGAGATGAATATGAAATGACCACTGAAGAGATGAATATGAAATGACCACTGAAGAGATGAATATGAAATGACCACTGAAGAGATGAATATGAAATGACCACTGAAGAGATGAATATGAAATGACCACTGAAGAAATGAATATGAAATGACCACTGAAGAGATGAATATGAAATGACCACTGAAGAAATGAATATGAAATGACCACTGAAGAGATGAATATGAAATGACCACTGAAGAGATGAATATGAAATGACCACTGAAGAGATGAATATGAAATGACCACTGAAGAGATGAATATGAAATGACCACTGAAGAGATGAATATGAAATGACCACTGAAGAGATGAATATGAAATGACCACTGAAGAAATGAATATGAAATGACCACTGAAGAGATGAATATGAAATGACCACTGAAGAGATGAATATGAAATGACCACTGAAGAGATGAATATGAAATGACCACTGAAGAGATGAATATGAAATGACCACTGAAGAGATGAATATGAAATGACCACTGAAGAGATGAATATGAAATGACCACTGAAGAAATGAATATGAAATGACCACTGAAGAGATGAATATGAAATGACCACTGAAGAGATGAATATGAAATGACCACTGAAGAGATGAATATGAAATGACCACTGAAGAGATGAATATGAAATGAATGACTGGAAATAAAAGAAAATTATAGAAAAAACTTGAAACGCTTAACAGATTTTAGTTTCAAAAAATAAAATATTGAAATTTGAATGATGGTTAGCAAAACTTGCAAATAATACGACAAATTTAGTTTAATATTAATAATAGAATAGTGAAACGAGCGATAAAACAAGTAATAAATACTGAACGTCCCTCTAGCGAATAAGTTAAAAACAACCAATTCTGAAATTGAATACTTTACCATGGCAATAAGCTTTTTGCATTGTTCAAATCAAGTTAATTAAGTATGTTAAATAATTATGCACGTAAGTAGGTCAAACAAATAAGTTGTATAAATAGGTCAAGCTTACTAGTTCAACAAAGTAATACTTTTTTTTGATATTTCTATGTTTACAAAGATAAAATATAAATTATAGTTATTTGCTCAATGTACAAATTTGATTGCCTTCTATCGCCCGAAGGTCAGCTATCGATGGAGGTTTTATGACGAGTTTGAACTCTGACCTCGGAGGTATTTTTATTTTTTTAATTCACGAATAATTTCAGCCTATCACTTAACATAGAACAAATACTATAAAACAATAATCAGGTTGACGAAGGTTTGCTCGATTGGCTTCCACCGATGATACTTTTCCCGGTGCCTCCATCCGAATAACAAGATGACCTCAAAGATCCTAAATGTTGGCAACAACATGGTGGACACTCTGAAGCGGATGAAGATAAGTGTTTCCGGTCTGAGTGGTGTCCACAGCTTTGGCAATACAGAGCATCATTGTTGAAAGGAATGAAGACTTGAAACGAGCGATTGTTGTTGTTGTTATCTTTGTTATTGTTGTTATTATTATTTTTGCTGTTGTTATTGATACTTTTAATGTTTGGTTTGTTTCCAACTCTTCCATACAGTCCATCTTCAACAGGTAATTTTGGTTGTTTTTGAGGTGCTGCGGTGATGAGTTGAGGTTTGTTGGATGCAACTACTCGCCCATACAGCTGCGGAGCTGGGAGCTGTGGTGCATTTTGAGACACAAAACACGTGCACTTCAACTCTCCTTCTGCCATTTTGTTTGTGTGTATGACGTCATCGTTGTTTTCATCGTCTTCATTCAAGAGGAGGCAGTCTGAAAAAGACATTGTTTTTTTCAGTCATTTTTATTGCGTAGTTTTTATTTTTGTTATTGATTTTTCCTGCTAGAAAATTAAAAACTGAATAATTAATCAAGAATGTAATTAAGGTAAAAAAACCAACAATAATAATAACAACAAAAATAACATTAAAAATCACAGAAAAATAATAAATGTCAATAATAAAAATAAAATCATAATAAAAGCAACTTTGTGGAGTAGAGGGGTCGCTTTTCTGGTGTTTGACAACATCGGGTCGGTGAAGAGGAGGATGGTGGTGGTGATGATGGTGACTCAGAGGGTGATGTTGTGGGTGTTCTGAGAGTTGAGGCGAAGAGAAACGCGTGCCTGTTTCAGCGGGAAGAAGAGTGGGTGTGAAAAAAGAAAAGTACAAGGAAGTTATGAACTTATAATAAAAAGACAGCCATGTATGCTTTTTTGGAAAAAATTCATTTTTGAATTGAATTAAATGACCACAAAAAACAAGAAACAATTATAATGAAACACTCGGACACATTACTCTATACCTACCACAGCATCACACCCTGTCAATCTACAAAAGCATCCCAGAAGATTACATCACATCTTCCTATCATACAAAACAGACTTTATCAAATAAAATTCCATTAGCTCACACCACGCTACCACATCTCACCACACATCCACTAGACTCATTTCATTGCTTTTTCATGCAACTACGCCACCTCACTATCCTACGACAAAACTCCACTATTCCGCCACTGCCTTCCACTATCCCCCTACACCAAACCCTACAGCACTAGCACTACACGTTACCACATCACATTACACTATACCATACCACAACATAAACATCATAACAAGTTCCATCAAACCAAACACTTCATCACACCACAAAACCAAACGACACTCCACCCCCCAACCAGCAGAATGGCACGAACAATTGTGAGCTTCATGTTGAAGTTCCCATACATATTCATATGAAGAGGGGACTGCACGTTTGTTTGTCAGTCTGTAGGTGTTTGGTTATTTTTGTAAATTTTTTTTGTATGTGTCTGTGTGTGTTTGCGTTTCAATCTGTGAATCTGTGAAGTGGGTGGTGGAATGGGTGAATGAATAAGTGGATAGATGAGAGAATAGGTGGATGGGTGAGAGAATAGGTGGATGGGTGAGAGAATAGGTGGATGGATGAGAGAATAGGTGGATGGGTGAGAGAATAGGTGGATGGGTGAGAGAATAGGTGGATGGGTGAGAGAATAGGTGGATGGGTGAATAAAAAAATAGATAGACGGATAAAAGTAAATAAATAGCTAGATAGATGGATAGAAGGATGTATGAATAGGTAAGAGAATAGATGGAAAGAAAAAAGACGAATAATGGATGAATGATGCGGTGGCTAATGAGTTTAACATCATGAATGATTGATGAGGGTGTCTTCTGATGGAGTGAAAAACAAACTCATCCATGCGTGTTATACAGATGGATAGATGGATGAATGGATGAATAAATGAATAGATGAGTAGATGGATGGGTGAATGGATGAATAGGTGGGTTGGTAGATAGGTGGGTAGAGGGATGGGTGGATTGAGGGATGAATGGATGGATAGATGGATTGAGAGATGAATGGATAGATGGATGAATGGATGGATGGATGGGTGACCGAATATTGGATGGGTAAATAAATATTAATTAAAAATGAAAGAAGGAATAAATAACGGATAGATGAAGGAATTAGATTGGAAAATGAACGAATGACAGAAGAACTAATAAATTGCCCCTTTGATGAATGTATGATTGATGAAAATGAGGGAGAATGAATGAATGAATAAATTGGTGAATGAATGAATTGATGAAGAATGAATGGATTGGTTGATGAAGGATGGATAGATTGGTTGATGAATGGATAGATTGGTTGATGAATGGATAGATTGATTGATGGATGGATAGATTGAATGATGGATTAATAGATGGATGGATAAATTCATAGATAGGTATGACTAGATAGAGAGATGGATCGATAAATGTATAAAAAAATGAGAAGATAGTTGGATGGAAAGATGAGTAGATAAATGGATAAAAAGTTGAATGAATAGATAGATAAACGGATAGATGGATGCATGCATGGATAACCTTCCAAGGGATGACGCCAATGAAGAAGTTTTGGCTTCAGAGTTTCGAGAAGAGGATCTGTCTGCAGGTAAAATGAAAAATAATAAAATCAAAATACATAAAAACCAAAAAAATAATCAATTTAAAAAGCATGAAAGCCATTCATATCTTCTATCCTATCCCATTCCTTCTAGAATCTTCCAAATCACCAAAATTTAAGTTTTCTTTATAAATTCAATAACATTCCACAACTTTTATAAAACCTTTCTCTAACCCTATTTGGACCCTCAAAACCATTTAAAACTCTCAACCCCTTCTAAGACCCCACTTTTCCATCTACCACTCTTGCATATTCATTCAAAATCTCAACCCCCCTTATAATCCCACCCTTCTCTCCCCATACTGTCAACATTGACGTCATCGACAGGAACATTGGTGGTGTAAGTAGCAGAGTCCACCATGTTTGTTGTTGTTGTTTTGAAGTTCTGCAACAAAACTCTTTCCGGTAGGTGCGCTAGTTCTATTTCTCTTTTCCTGTTTGTTATTTGTTTTGTTTTTGTTGTTTTTATTTTTTCATCTAGTTCATTTAATATGTGTCTTTTACAATGAAAACGCACGTGTTTTCTGCTTTTTTTTATCGGTTTTATTTTTGTTTTTCAGTAGTATTTATTTTGCTCTTCAATTTGACGAATGTGACGTCATGATTGATGGAAGAAGTAATAAATGGATGAGTTAACAAAATTTGAGTTTAATAGTAAGATTGATATGTTACGAGATGGACGTAGGAACGGATAGATGGATGGACGTAGGAACAGATGGATGGATCGATGGACGTAAAAACGGATGGATGAATGGATGGAAAAACAATTAAATGAGTTAGTGGCTTAATGGATATATAAATAGATAACTAGATGGAGTATTGAATGGATGGGTGAATGAATAAATGTACCGGCGAGTATACAAATGGATGGGTGAAAAATGCTTGGATGAAAGAATGATAAACGAATGAATATCTTTTTGGTTTGAGGGCAATTGCTTTATTATAATTATAAATAAAATGACGAAAATGAGCGATAAATTTGAACTTGAATGGAGACAATAATGACTATAATAGTTGCAAGATTATTATCAAAGACAATAAAAACAATAACGCTAGGAAAAAAATTTTATAAAAAAAACATATTAATAAAACATAAACTACAAAAAAATTTCATCAAACAAAATAATTTAAAAAATAACTATTTATGAAAAAATTCACTGAAAAACATTGAAAAAGCAAAAAAAAAGTCTTACCGCTTCATGTACACAAGTCCAAACAACAGCACAGTCATGCCGATGGCCAATGATACAGCCAGGATGATGAGAAGGGAGGTTTCTGGGTTGATGTCATCATCATCATTATCTCCACCACCATCAACGATTATGGCATGGAGCTGCCAAGTGACCTTTAAATGGTGTCCGGGCCACTGTGGCATCACCGGCAACGAGCTAGCAAATGCTCAAGCGAAGACAGGGGCTGACGCTGGCCAAACGGACGTTGACCATCACTACACCACAGTCAAAGCGATGATACACAGAACAACGAAGGGTAGACCGGCGTTGCATAAACTCACTCAGCGGATCTATGGCGATAGAGGATCGAAGGTCAAAAGAAAAAAAGAAAGCTAACTGGGGAGAAGAGATCAGGTGACGTTAGGTCGCCTTCGATCTGGTCACCATGCAGAACTCAAATATCGGTTGGCAAAAATCAACGAAGCAGTTGATACCATCACTCTCAGGCAATGAGACCTCTGAGCATGCCATCTACAAATGTCCTCGTATACATCGGCCACCTGCTGAACCACCTCCTCCTGACACAATGGCATTAATCCCTAAACTGACTCTGATGATATGGGATAAGTAGAAATCGATGTCAGACCTCTCAAAAATTTCACAACCCCAACCCCTATTACACTAACTGACTAACTCGTTTTTACTCATCGCTCAACAACAACAACAACTATTATAATCACTTTCATTGTCATCACTACCAACACCACCATTATTCTTATCATTACTACCACCACCACCACCACCACCACCACCATCACTATCAACACTACCACCACCATCATCATCATTATCATCATCATCCTCATCATTATCTTCATCATCATCATTACTAGCCCTACTACAGGAACTATCTTCACGCGGTTTCGGGCCCAACGAACAGTTCCTATTCACGACGAGAAAAAGTGAGAGCACGAGAAACCATCCTTCCTACCATCACCGCCACTTCATACACACCACTACCACCACCAAAAAAGAGAAAGTAGGTTTTTTCTCAAGGTCTGGGTCTACGGCCCTTGTCACCTTATAGGGCTTTCAAATCTTCCAATTTTGTCTGTGCTGGAAACATCAAACTCAACCTTGGTCATAAGCAGGCTTGCGCAGAATGTAGAAAAACATGCACATCAAAGGCGTTACGGTGTACCAGTGCGGACTCTTCTATCACCACAAATGCAGCGGCTTATCGGTGGTCAGATGTCGAGAAGCCGACAATTACCAATGTCGGAGATGCCGCCCGCAGAATCCAACCCACCTATGCACCAAATGTGGAAGGAGCTTCCGAATAGGACAGAACGGGCTTACGTGTCACTCATGTAATCTTCCAACTCATCTTAAATATACTAGACTACACGGAATGAGCGTGAAAGAGCAGACGAGAGCGTTATCTTGGATTTGCTGCCTTCATCCAACGATGAGTAATGATCAAGAAACGGATGACCAAAATGACGACGTTAACAACAATAATAGAGCATCACAAGGGAGCACCCGATCAGACACAAAGCCCCTAAGGTCACCTGCAACGACTGTAGCGCCTACTCTCATCTTGTAATCACAGGCCTCCCAAGAGCCTAGAGAGAAGAGATCAAAGATAGACGCCAAGATGAAGCTGCTGTCTTGGTTGAGAGATGACAGAAGAAAACCACGTGCTCTCACTCCCAGCTACAAACCCTCCAGCAACTCTCGTGGAAACAAATACCGCTGCAGCTGAACCTGAGAAGGAACCACAAGCCCAGCTTGCTGGCACTTGGTGCACGGAGTGCAAAGGAAAAATCCACCGTGGTTTTTGCCGACTCAGGTGCAGTCAGTGTAAAATTCCTTTCCACATCCAATGCATGACTACGATGAAAAGTCAAGCGAATGTGTACTTGCAAAAACCTACATGGAGTTGCTCCAGGTGCCGACCACGAGGAGATCAGAAAGACACGGACATCATCATCATCATCGTCATCGTCATCGTCATCATCATCATCATCATCATCATCATCGTCATCGTCATCGTCATCGTCATCATCATCATCATCATCATCGTCATCGTCATCATCATCATCATCGTCATCGTCATCGTCATCTTCATCTTCATCGTCATCGTCATCGTCATCGTCATCATCATCATCATCATCATCATCATCATCATCATCATCATCATCATCATCACCACCACCACCACCATCATCATCATCATCATCATCATCATCATCATCATCATCATCATCATCTCACCCATAGATAATGCAGGCACGTCAGGTTCTTTCCGGGCATCTTTAAACACTGTTTTTTGGACAAAAGTTTTTTTTTCTTTATATTAATTTTTTATATTATTTTTATTGTTGTTTTTTATTGTTATTGTTGTTTTATTGTTATGATTTTATTATCGACTTCCACTTAATTATTCATTCATTGCTCTATTCAAACACAAAACCTTATCGAGACCGCCATCTTTAAAACTCTGCGCTTAATTGAACTTCATTTGCACGTACACACATCTACGCACACAAGCAACCACGTACGCCCACACTTACACCCAAAAACACGTAAATAAAAAAATAAACATAGAAACAAATACCAACAGACATACACAAAAAAATCTTCTGCCTCAGTAACATAAAACACAACACCATAGCCGCACCTTTAATTACAATATTATAGACCCTACGCCTTCAAGCGCCACACTATTTCTCACTCAATCTCCACACGCATTTTGTTGCCGAACCCAACCAGAACTGCCTTTGTCCCATTAGAAGCACATCACATAACTGATGCCCCAACACCACTCCAAACAGTACGACAACTTTTAATAATATTGTTCTATATTCCAACAAAGCATTCCACACTACGTGAGACATTTGTAAAATCACATAACAACACCAAAAAATTGTTTTTCTTCTCAAACCACCTCACATTACATCACATTCAATCTTAAAATCCGTTGCAACACAATCTCCGCACACAAGATCACACCTTACAACAACACAGGCACCTTTCATCACACAAGCCCACTACACAACTCTGCCACACACCACAACTTTATTACACTAAGAAACCCCATTCATTTGAGCTAACAACACAGATCTAACACATCAGACGACCACAACACACATCTCACTACACAACCGCACTACTCAATAAAACTTACCCACACTACACTTGTCCACACTCCTACATCACACTCATCCACACTTCTACACCATACTTGTCCACACCCTCACACCACACTTACACTACACTCGTCCACACTTCTACACCACACTTGTCCACACTCCTACATCACACTCATTCACACTTCTACACCACACTTGTCCACACCCTCACACCACACTCACACTACACTCGTCCACACTTCTACACCACACTTGTCTACACTCCTACATCACACTCATCCACATTTCCACACCACACTCATTCACCCTCCTACACCACACTCGTCCACACTTCTAAGCCAGACTTGAAGACTCTAATACAGTTCTTACACAACCTTTCCTTTTTTTTCAAAAAACCTTTCCACACACCCTCACCTACCAGCAGAGCAGTTAGGTGTTGGCCCCATCCACTGGTTATTAACACATGTAAGTTTCCATGAGTACAGAGGAGTGTGTTTGCATCCAACTTCCATCATCTCACCATCCCTCTTACTCCACACAAGGTCTGATGACGTGTGCAGCAGTTCATCACTGCAACCTACCGCTGTGTCAGGTTTATAAGTGTTCATGGTAACTTTAAGTCAATATGAGGGTAATGTAAATGAGAAAAATAGAATAGATATTTGAAGAAAAGTTGATGGATAGGTAGATGAATTTGGGGGATAGGTGGGTGGAATTTGGTGGATAGGTGGGTGGAATTTGGTGGATAAGTGGGTGGAATTTGAATGCATTGTTGAGATGGGTTTTAAGTGGGTAGGATTTCGGAAGGATGGGTGATAGCTTTTGGTCAAGTGAAGGGGGAAGGTTATATTATATGATGCAGAAAGGTGAGAGTGTTAAATATTTTGAATTGAAAGAGTTAGTTTGGTTCATATTTAAAAAGTTTTGAAAAATGGATGTTGTTAGTAGGGTTATGAAGTGATGGATGGGTGAGTGACTGGCAATCGAAGGAGGTGAAATACACAGTGAATGTCAAATTTTTATTGGAATAGTTTACTCAAAACCGTTTAAAAAAGGCAAGTAACTTATTATGGTTGTTATACACGTGTGAGATGTTGAAGTTGTGGTGTTTATGAGGTTTAACTTGGATGAGAGACAGTGTTTATGACTTAGTGTCAAGGATGCTGCTCTGTACAGAGGGTGGGAGTTTTGTGGGTTTGTGTGTGTTTGATTGTTTCATTCTCTGCATGGGTGGATGTATTTCCAATGTACCTTTGTTTACTTTAATGCTTGTAAATTTCTACTTTGAAATAATTGTTGTAAAATAGAATCTTTTAGTTAGATGAGAATGTAGATCTTTTGTGGGGGTGTTTTCGTGTTTGTGTGTGTGTGTGTGTGTGTGTGTGTGTGTGTGTGTGTGTGTGTGTGTGTGTGTGTGTGTGTGTGTGTGTGTGTGTGTGTGTGTGTGTGTGTGTGTGTGTGTGTGTGTGTGTGTGTGTGTGTGTGTGTGTGTGTGTGTGTGTGTGTGTGTGTGTGTGTGTGTGTGTGTGTGTGTGTGTGTGTGTGTGTGTGTGTGTGTGTGTGTGTGTGTGTGTGTGTGTGTGTGTGTGTGTGTGTGTGTGTGTGTGTGTGTGTGTGTGTGTGTGTGTGTGTGTGTGTGTGTGTGTGTGTGTGTGTGTGTGTGTGTGTGTGTGTGTGTGTGTGTGTGTGTGTGTGTGTGTGTGTGTGTGTGTGTGTGTGTGTGTGTGTGTGTGTGTGTGTGTGTGTGTGTGTGTGTGTGTGTGTGTGTGTGTGTGTGTGTGTGTGTGTGTGTGTGTGTGTGTGTGTGTGTGTGTGTGTGTGTGTGTGTGTGTGTGTGTGTGTGTGTGTGTGTGTGTGTGTGTGTGTGTGTGTGTGTGTGTGTGTGTGTGTGTGTGTGTGTGTGTGTGTGTGTGTGTGTGTGTGTGTGTGTGTGTGTGTGTGTGTGTGTGTGTGTGTGTGTGTGTGTGTGTGTGTGTGTGTGTGTGTGTGTGTGTGTGTGTGTGTGTGTGTGTGTGTGTGTGTGTGTGTGTGTGTGTGTGTGTGTGTGTGTGTGTGTGTGTGTGTGTGTGTGTGTGTGTGTGTGTGTGTGTGTGTGTGTGTGAAAGCCACGAAGCTGTGTTAGCTGCTCCGTATATTTTTGCTTATTACGATAGTTAAAGATTAACTTCTTTGCTACAAAACGCTGTTTCTGTTACCAAAAAACATAAGTTATTCAATTTTGTTGAAGATATTGCTCAAAACTTGAAAAATAAAAAATCTCTTCAGTTTGAAAAAAGCAGTTGACATGTAAAACCCAGCGGATTAAGAAAAATTATACGAAGCTAACAGCTCTGCTACAATTACTTTAAGTAATACAGCAAAAACAGCTACAACACTGCGTACAGCTGATAACTTACCAGTGCAAAGGGCAACACACACCATATCCACAGAAAAGATTGAGAGAATTGGATGCTAGACTGTAAAAAATCCTTGGCAACCCAACAAAGTTTAGCCTTAAAGTGGTGATTGTTATTGGAATCATGCAGGACAAAAACGTAGTGCTATAAACGATTTCAGAAGCACAAATAAAGCAACAAGAACAACAACAATAGCAAAAATCAAAACAATAGAAACAACAACAAGAGTAACAAAAACAACCATAATAGCCACAACAATCAAAACAATAAAACAACAACAATCGAAAAAAATGGCAACAACAATAATCGAAATAAAAAGAGCAACAACAACAACAAAAAATGTAGCAACATTAATCAAAACAATAGCAGCAATAAAAGCAGCAGCAACAACAACAATAGCAACAATCAAAACAACAGCAGCAACAAGAATAGCAGCAATCAAAACAAAAGCATCAACAACAATCTAAACAATAGCAACAACAAAAATTCGAAAAACAAAGAGCAACAACAACTACAATAATAGCAACAGATTCAAAACAATAGCAACAATAAGAACAGTTCTGACAAAGTCTTATCCTGCACGTTTTCCGAGATGCAACAGAGTAGCTGCCAGTAAAGCAGGTCTGGCAAACCACGTGAGACAGAAGCACCAGACACAAGCAAGCATAAAGTGTCAATACTGCGGGCTGAACTTCAAACCACAAGGCATTTATAATCACAAGAAAAATGCTCGTCTCTCAATCCTTTGCACCTACCTCATGGTGGATGAACGCAAGAACAGTGTGTGTGTGTGTGTGTGTGTGTGTGTGTGTGTGTGTGTGTGTGTGTGTGTGTGTGTGTGCAAGCCACGAAGCTGTGTTAGCTGCTCCGTATATTTTTGCTTATTACGATAGTTAGAGATTAAATTCTTTGCTACAAAACGCTGTTTCTGTCACCAAAAAACATAAGTTATTCAATTTTGTTGAAGATATTGCTCAAAACTTGAAAAATAAAAAAACCTCTTCAGTTTGAAAAAAGCAGTTGACAGGTAAAACCCAGCGGATTAAGAAAAATTATACGAAGCTAACAGCTCTGCTATGATTACGTTAAGTAATACAGCAAAAACAGCTACAACACTGCGTACAGCTGATAACTTACCAGTGCAAAGGGCAACACACACCATATCCACAGAAAAGATTGAGAGAATTGGATGCTAGACTGTAAAAAGCCTTGGCAACCCAACAAAGTTCAGCCTTAAACTGGCGATTGTTATTGGAATCATGCAGAACAAAAACGTAGCGCTATAAACGATTTCAGAAGCACAAATAAAGCAACAAGAACATAGCAAGCACAATAGCAACAATCAAAACAAAAGCATCAACAACAATCGGAACAATAGCAACAACAAAAATTCGAAAAACAAAGAGCAACAACAACTACAATAATAGCTACAACAATCAAAACAATAGCAACAATAACAACAGTTCTGACAAAGTCTTATCCTGCACCTATCCGAGATGCAACAGAATAGGTGCCAGTAAAGCAGGTCTGGCAAACCACGTGAGACAGAAGCACCAGACACAAGCAAGCATAAAGTGTCAATACTGCGGGCTGAACTTCAAACCACAAGGCATTTATAACCACAAGAAAAAATGCTCGTCTCTCAATCCTTTGCACCTACCTCAGGGTGGATGATCGCAAGAACAGTGTGTGTGTGTGTGTGTGTGTGTGTGTGTGTGTGTGTGTGTATGTGTGTGTGTGTGTGTGTGTGTGTGTGTGTGTGTGTGTGTGTGTGTGTGTGTGTGTGTGTGTGTATGTGTGTGTGTATGTGTGTATGTGTGTGTGTGTGTGTGTGTGTGTGCGTGTGTGTGTGTGTGTGTGTGTGTGTGTGTGTGTGTGTGTGTGTGTGTGTGTGTGTGTGTGTGTGTGTGTGTGTGTGTGTGTGTGTGTGTGTGTGTGTGTGTGTGTGTGTGTGTGTGTGTGTGTTTATGTATATATTTTTTTTTTTTTTTTAATTTTTTTTTTCAGCAAAACAAAATACATGACCATTCTACCAAAAAACTCAATTCCAAGCCTCAACACAACGCTGGCAATACGTAACGATATAAACATCGAACAAGTGACACAGTTTAAATACCTGGGCAGTATCTTAAACAGTGACAACACAGTCGATGCAGAAGTTGAATCACGTATAAATAAAGCATCCCAAGTCTTTCGCAGCCTTAGTCGGTTGGTATGGTATCAACGAAAAATAAAAGTTTCCACCAAACTGAAACTTTTCAAAGCCATTATAATACCAACTCTATTATACGGCAGCGAAACTTGGAATGTTCTTCAATGCCACATACAGCGTCTCCAAGTATTCACAAACAGGTGTCTGAGAATCATCACGGGGACTTCTCTTTGGGACAAACTGAGAAACACCCAACTACGATGTAATTCAAAAATAGAGCGAGTTGACGTGATGATTCAACGAAGAAGACTCCAGTGGCTTGGGCACTTGGAAAGAATGGAAAATTCAAGGCTCCAAAAGAAATTAATGGTGAGCAAAATTGCTGAAGGTTCACGGTCTCAAGGTGGTCAAAAGAAGAGATGGCATGACCTAATATATACAGACCTAAAAAAGCTAAACATTGTTGACACCTGGAAAACAGAAGCTCGCAACAGAAACGATTGGCGCAAAAATATCAAATCGCTATCGCAAAAAATAAATGAAGAAGCTGAAAGAAACGAGCAATCAAAAAAAGATTTGAAAAAAAATATTTTTGATGTTCACTCCAAAAGCTCTCCATTCCAATGCCAGCATCCAGGTTGCAACAAAATAGCGGTCAACAAGGCAGGTCTGACAAACCACATTCGCCAAGTCCACAAAGCACCATCATTACAACATTGCCCGAATTGCAATAACGTTTTCAAAAAACAAGGACTTCATAACCACGTGAAGAAATGTTCCAGAAATCAATCTTCAGTGCACCTACTGTCAAGTGGATAACGCACTTCCAAGTTCCAAGTGTGTGTGTGTGTGTGTGTGTGTGTGTGTGTGTGTGTGTGTGTGTGTGTGTGTGTGTGTGTGTGTGTGTGTGTGTGTGTGTGTGTGTATGTATGTGTGTGTGTGTGTGTGTGTGTGTGTGTGTGTGTGTGTGTGTGTGTGTGTGTGTATGTGTGTGTGTGTGTGTGTGTGTGTGTGTGTGTGTGTGTGTGTGTGTGTGTGTGTGTGTGTATGTGTGTGTGTGTGTGTGTGTGTGTGTGTGTGTGTGTGTGTGTGTGTGTGTGTGTGTGTGTGTGTGTGTGTGTGTGTGTGTGTGTGTATGTGTGTGTGCGTGTGTGTGTGTGTGTGTGTGTGTGTGTGTGTGTGTGTGTGTGTGTGTGTGTGTGTGTGTGTGTGTGTGTGTGTGTGTGTGTGTGTGTGTGTGTGTGTGTGTGTGTGTGTGTGTGTGTGTGTGTGTGTGTGTGTGTGTGTGTGTGTGTGTGTGTGTGTGTGTGTGTGTGTGTGTGTGTGTGTGTGTGTGTGTGTGTGTGTGTGTGTGTGTGTGTGTGTGTGTGTGTGTGTGTGTGTGTGTGTGTGTGTGTGTGTGTGTGTGTGTGTGTGTGTGTGTGTGTGTGTGTGTGTGTGTGTGTGTGTGTGTGTGTGTGTGTGTGTGTGTGTGTGTGTGTGTGTGTGTGTGTGTGTGTGTGTGTGTGTGTGTGTGTGTGTGTGTGTGTGTGTGTGTGTGTGTGTGTGTGTGTGTGTGATGAGGCGCAAATATAACCAATAATGATCTTTACTCGTTTAAAAGCCCGCAGTAAACACTCGTTATATTCAACATCAACATCACTATCATCACCATCATCATCATCCTTATCCTTATCATCACAACCACCATCACTGTCATAAACATCATCACTCCATCATCACTATCTACCTCATTATCATCATCATCACTATCTGCCTCATTATCATCCTCATCATCATCAATCCATCATCACTATCTGCCTCATTATCATGATCATCATGATCATTATCATCATTATTTCCATCATGCCTCCATCAGCACTATCTTCCTCATTATCATCCTCACCACATCATCTCCATAATCATCACTACACCATCTCATCATCACAAACAATAGCTTTATCATTGTTATGAACTTTTCATTCACATTCTCAACATCACAGTCACTATCATCATTCTAATCTTCCATAAATTTTCCTTCTCTTCTTTCTTTTTTTTTACTTTTCATTTCTTACTTTATTTTTTTTTCTCAATCTCATTTCCATCTTCTTCCTCATCATCCTTTTCTTATTTCCCCAATAACCCGCCCTTGCAGGCTTTACGAGACAAAAAAGCCATTTTTTGTAAATGCCTTAAACAAATTCACTTCCTTTATTTTATATAGCTATTTCTTGATAATGATAAAGTTACTATTGTTTTTTCATTGGTTATTTTCCCTTTTCAATCGCTCCTGTGCACTAAAGAAACGAAGAAACGTACATAAGGAATATAATGAGATGCATATAAGAATTTAGAAAAATTGTACTGGCAGAGAGAATATACTTGGAATCGCAATGTGGTTTCAATTCAAAAAAGTCGACTGTTGACATGATTTTCTCTCTACGCCAACTACAAGAAAAATGCCGAGAACAAAACCAACCACTGTACCTTGCTTTCATTGACTTGACTAAAGCGTTTGACCTACTCAGTAGAGATGGTCTCTTCAAAATGCTGCCCATCATTGGCTGCCCACCAAAGTTGTTGAGTCTGATTAGGTCTTTTCACGACGGCATGCTGAGTACCGTACAGTTTGTCAGCGACATCTCAAACGCATTTGGAATTAAGAGCGGTATGAAACAAGGTTGCGTACTTGCACCCACCCTTTTTGGCATTTTCTTTGCTTTGCTACTGAAGCACGCATTTAGAATATCAAGCGACGGTGTCTATTTCCACACAAGAACAGATGACCGCCTCTTCAACATCGCTCGTCTACGCTCTAAGTCGAAGATAAGCAAAGTCACAGTCAGAGACTTGCTTTTTGCAGACGACGCAGCTATTGCCTCTCATACTCAGAATGGTTTGCAGCGACTAATGGACCGTTTGTCAAACTGTGATCTGTTCAGTCTGACCATTAGTTTAAAGAAGACTCAGGTAATGGGCCAAGGAATACCAATGCCACCTACCATCAGAATAAACGAGAAAGAACTGGATGTTGTCAACCAGTTCCAATATTCAGGCTCAACAACAACAGACTCGCTATCGCTGGATACAGAGCTCAGCAAACGCATTGGAAAAGACTCTGGCTAAGCTCACCAAGCGGGTTTGGGATTACAAACATCTTACTATCACCACCAAAGTCAAAGTCTACCGGGCCTGTGTCATCAGTACCCTGCTTTACGGCAGCGAATCTTGGGCGAACTATGCGCATCAGGAAAGGAGACTTTAAACCATCCATATGAGGTGCCTGCGCAGAATCCTTTGTATCACCTGGCAGAACAAAGTCACCAACACCGAAGTCCTCGCCAAGGCAGACATACCCTCCATGTACACCTTCTTTCGGCAAAGGCGCCTTCGCTGGATAGTCCATGTGCATAGAATGGATGATGGACGCATACCGAAAGACCTATTGTACAGCGAACTCACAACAGGCAAGCGCAAAAAAGGTCGTCCACACCTTCGCTTCATGGATGTTTGCAAGCGTGACATGAAGGCATGTGTTATAGACACAGACAACTGGGAGAAACTTGCTGCAAACAGATCAACCTGGAAGTCTACAGTATTCAAGGGACTGTTTTATGGTAAAGGAAAATGGCTGAACAAGCAGCAGTTAAAAGACTTCAGAGGAAAGCCAGCCAGCACACATCCGTCAAACAACAAAACAACGCACCAGTCTTCACTTGCCTAAACTCTGGCCGACACTACAAATCAAAGATCGGCCTCTACAGCCACAACAGACGGTGCACGAAAAGTTCTTGAACAGGCGCAATTCCATAGTCTACGACTGAAAGATGCCACATATAAGAATTTAGAACAATTGCATTCATCAAACTGAAAAGTGATTATGAAAAATAAGAAAATTGTTTTCTTATATTAAAAACGAGAATGAATTTTTTTTTGATTAAAAAATCTTTTTTTGCAGAATATTCATAAAAATACTACTGAAAATAAATACGAACAATAATGTATGATAATAATTCAATAAAAATAATAATAACTATTATTATTATTGTTATTATTATTTTAATACATGAACCGTAGTAATATAAAAACCAATTACAGCAATAAATAGAAAAATCTCAATAAATAGTATTATTTCTCCAATCATCATAGCAATTATATTTCTTTTCATTTTCCCTGTGGACATGCGCAATGCATTTAATTCTTCTCCATAAGAACCATCAATGTACTTCTAACCATTAGTTTTGCTCTAGCGCTGTTTTTTTATCACTTTTACCACTATTTTTGCTCCTTAGTTTTCAATTCTTTTTGTATTATCATTTTTCAACAAGACATCAATACCATCTTGTTTAATTATCTTTGTTTTTGCTATATTATTCTTCTATTATTTCATGGTTCATCTTGTTTATTATTTTTATTAATATTATATTTTTAACATTTATTTTTATTTTTTTGCTGAGCATTGTTAAATGTCTTTGTTTCATATTCATATTGTCATTAGTACTTTGGTATTATTATGTTCCTAAATATAATGCGGTATTTATAAAGCACTTTTCCTTATAGATCAAAGCACTTGCTACAAATTTAATGTAGCAAAAACACACTGTGGAACAGGTGCTAATCGTCGGCCCACATGGGATCGAAGCCGGTAACTTTAAATAATTAGTCTAATGCTCTACCTTTGAAACAAATATATTTTACAAAATTTTAAAGACTAATTATATATTTGAAGATATTAATATTCAAATTTATAATTAATCAAGTATATATATGAATATATAAATTAATAACATGAGCCATATAATGTTTTCATAAAGCCCTATTCATAATATATACCACTATAATCATATCAATTACTTTGTTATATACAAAGCTCAAAAAGATTTCCATAAGGTAAATGGGCTGGTTGAGACCCACACGCTGACCTCAAGTCGTTTCAAAGTTTAATGAGCTATGAAGCGCATTTTCTATTGAATGTTATTCATACTGTGACATAAAAGATCTTATATTCTCAACCTTGAAAATACAAGCTCAATTTTTCGTGTTTTTTTTTTTGCTAAAGATTTTGGGGCTGTTGCATTTATTATTATTATGGATCTACTTCAAAACTTTTCAGATTTTTGCTTCTCGGCTTACCCAGAGTTTTCATTTTTTTCTCTCACTCAATGGTTTCTTGTTAATATCCTTTATTGCACATCTTCCATCTCTCGCTAAATTTAAATTTTTCTCTCTAGAAAACTTTTTCTATTATAAAAAGTTCAATAACTAGAACTGCATGATATTAAATAGGAACAGCTTTTTATTGCATGGAGAATGCTTGTTTTTTTAAATATTGATAAACTTAATTTGAATTATCTTATCTTTTCCATTGTGTTGATTGTTTCAGGATGCGTTTTCAAACTGAAATAAACAGACAGGGCCGATCAAATGGTCAACTTACTTAATTTCAAACTAATCATTCAAAAGACACGTTAAATTTAAATAGTTCAACTCAAAATGAACGGTTAGATATTTGTCACCTAGATCACCTAATGTCAAAATCCATAACATATCAGAGTATTTGCGATTCTAATATCACACAATTCTGTTCAAAGACCCCTCTTCCTCACTTAATACAGCTTTGACTTGCAAAAGATTGCAACTTCTTACAAATTCATCAATATGCCGACGACACTCAATTATATGGGCATTGCCCAGTTGATGCGTCAATGAACTTGCAAGATAAAATGTCAAAGTGTATTGATGAAATTGCTGCTTGGGAAAACTAAGCTTATAGCAAAACTTCAAAAACATAAGTTAATCTGAGTTAAGTCATGTTTTACCATCCCACCACTGCTAATTCAATTAGAGTTATGATGTCTCAGACTTCACAATTACATCAAAAAACTACTGAAAAAGTGCTCAAAAAATTATTTGAAACCAGTCATTAAAAGGCTTGTAATACTTGTGATAGTTAGCTATATGATTCCATCAACAAGTTCTTATATGAAAATCTTCAAAAGACAATATTCAATGGTTTTGAAAACTTTTTAATCATTAAAAGTGAATTTAACATCGAATCAATCTTTGCGTTGTATTGAATGTTGTAATTCGTTGTTTTTGTCATAATGCAGGATATAAACCCATTTTTTCTTAGGAATCTTGACACCCGAAATTCTTTCTTTTTCATTCTCACTCAACAAGAGATCTAACATTTTAGGCTCATAATCAATTTCGAAACGAGGGTGCCAAGCTTTGACAGTTCTTCCACTGCTCAACACATCCAGAAGCTCCTTGTTTCTTCTTAGTTCACACCACACGTCCTCTATCTCTCTATCTAACATTGGATCGTTTCGCAAGTTTGGGTCTATACCATCCAACCTATCTCCTGCTTCTTCACTTTTTGCTTTCTTAATTTGCCTATCACTTCTTTTTCTTATTCTAGCTTCAATAGAATCGTTTCGTGATATAAAGACTTTAGGTTGTGTTTCAACCAGGTCCCAATCAATAGGAACATCACTGAACGAGCTGGCCCTCAATCGTTGTCTCGTAGGGAAGGAAAATGGTGTTGACCTCTTTTTGAGAATCTTTCTGGCTGATGGCTTTGAGTGCGAAAATCGAGAAGAGCTGCTGACTGACTCACTGACTAAACTAGGAGGTTCGAGCAGGTCGAAGTATCTGATCTTGGAAATTCCCAAAGAACTTCCTTTGGCATCAGCCCATCTCAAACGGGGAGATGACCTGGCTCGTACGTACTTAGGGTCAGACTTGAAATCATCATCCATTTTTTTAACTAAAAAATTTTATAAGATTGATAGATGAAACATTAGTTCATAAAAAAGATAGATGGAAAATTAGTTGTTTAAAGGTTGTGTTTGAATGTTTCAACCAGACGTTGTTGTGTGTGACGCTAGAGTTATTGTTTGTTCAAGCGCTTATTTGTTGAAATTTAAAAAAAAATTCAATTTAAATGAATTTCAAAATTTGGTTGATGTCATAACACGATCACTCTTTTTTGTATTTGTCATTAGGTCTTGAAGAACCGTTGCTCAATTTGAAAAAAATATTTTCAGCATTTCAAATCAATATTAATAGCTTTTTTTTATTGTGATTATTTTTATTGTGGGTGCTTATTTTTTTTTTATCTTATTATAAATGTCGAGGGTCAAGGGTGTGAATTACATGCATGGATGCTCACTCAAAATGGCGTAATATGACGAGGGCAAAAGAAGGAAGAGAAAAAAAATGAAAAAAAAAAAAAAAAAAATAGAAAAAGAAGAAGAGAAAATATAATAGAGGCGGCATTTCCCCTTGGGCACAATCGAAGGCATAACAAAATGAACTTAGGTGCTTCTTATAAATAAAAGCTACCAAATCATCTTTGTACTTTTTCATATGTTTCAACCATTTCTTTATTTCTTCATCACCACTTTTTCTTTTTCATCTTTTTCTTCATCATCTTCGCCATGATCTCGCTCCATTTTCTTTACTTCACACCTTAGTTATCCATCTCATCTTCCACCTCCTCTTTTCTTCATTTTTCATTTTCATCATACTTACTACTATCACGTAGGGCAATCACAGAGGCAAAGAAGCATCATAGCTGCATAATATGACGTCATTAGTGACGTAATCTTATTACGTCATCGTGGCCTCTATGACCTCATGGTGTATTTGATTTCAAGCCACTTTTGTTTGTTCTTGATTGATATTTTGGCATGTTCATCGTTCATTCAACATACACCTGCTCTGCTGGTTCGTTCTCATCCTTACCCATCCATCCATTCATTTATCCATTCAACTATCAATCCATCCATTCATTTGTCCCTTCAACCATTCAACCATCCATCCATTTAATTATCCATTCATTCAACCATCCATTCCTTCATTTTTGAATTTATAAATTCATGGCTTCATGTATTTTCATGCATCTACTTTTCAATTATTTATTTTTATTTGAAAACTCTTAAATAAAATTATTTATAATTTTATATTTTTACGTATTAATCTGTTACTTTATCTAACCGTTTAATCATAAATCTATCCACCCAAACATTTACAAATCCATCCATGCTCATCTATTTTTCAACCATGCATTAATGCACTTCTCCATCCACCCATTCATTCATTTATTAATACATTTATTTGTGAATCCAGTCATGCATGCATCATTTATTATAAATTCATCCATGCATTCATTCATTTTTCAATGACCCAATTGTGCACTCATCCATACATTCATATATTTCACACTTGTTTGTTCTTCAATCCATCCATTTATCCACTCTATATCACATTTCTATTATATTTACATACATTCACTCATCCATCCATTCATCTATCTATCTATTCATTCATTCATCTTTTTATCTCTTTACCAATCCATCTATCAATTAATTCATCCATCCATTCATGGTGACAAAAAGAATGACAGAAAAATTCATGACGTCACGCTTGACATGGTCTTCGCATTGCTCTGACCTTCAACCTTTTAGTCATAAAAAACACATCAAAAACCCTCGCAAACAGCTTGGACACTATTAAAGGGGTATGAAGACACACATCGACAAAAATTAAGTGTTTTAGTGTGTTTGAGGGTGGTTGTGTGTTTTTATGTGTGGTTGTGTTCATATGTTTGTTTTGGGCGTCTTTTTATGTGTATGTTAGTTTGAGTTTATGATGTTTTGTGTGTGTGTGCGTTTGCATGTGTGTGTGTGTAGGCACAAGGTAAAATGGCCTTCGTTAAATTTTTAAGTTTTCACAAGTTTTAAGCTGAATTTTGTAATTGGAAAATGGTTCAAAATGTTTAAAATAACTAATGTAACAAGCTGATAATAATTTATTTCAAAAAATCTCATGTTGGATAAGTACAAAAGTTTAAAATAGTCTCGTATTCAAAATTTGGAGAAATCAAGTCTTTTAATACTAAATTTGGATGTAAACAAAATTGGCGGTCGAGCGGTTAAAAGTGAAAAGTATTAATTTTTAATTGGCTGTGGGAAGAAAACTTCAAAATTTCAACGAAAGCCATCAACAAAAAGCCTACATAAAGATTTCAAGAAACTTCGCCTAGCTGCAGTTTTATCTGAGTGTTGTTGTTTGTGCTTGTAATTGTTTGTGATTATTGTTCCATTTTTTATTGTTTTGCTTGTATTTTAGCGTGAGTATATACAAAAATACTATAAAGATTAACGAAATTTTGAAAAAACATGTTAAAAATGGAATAAAAAAAATCGATCAATAAAAGACACTAAAAACAAAACACACACACACACACACACACACACACACACACACACACACACACACACACACACACACACACACACACACACACACACACACACACACACACACACACACACACACACACACACACACACACACACAAATAAAATGAAACAAGAAAAAAATTTTCAGATCTACCCAGATGATGTTGCAGACTTTTTTGAAAGAAGTCATAATAGAATGTGGAAGAGGGTTTAAAGCTGCGTTGAGGGTTTTTTGAAACTATATTTTTATAATTATATTTTGTCATTATGAATTAAAATTATATTATCATTGTTATGATTATTAATATTATATTGAATATGAAGTAGTTCTATACTGATGAAGTTCATCATAATTAATTTTAGTCACTTTGTTTCTAGCTATTTAATACTCATATACTATTATAAAAAGATGCTAGAATTTGGAACAAAAATGAATTCCGAAAAAGATTAACACAAAAAGAACAAAACAGCTGGCACCATTCCTGGTGAGCCTGCACCTATTCAAAACTGCCACAATATATGTGTTTTTGAAACTACCCAGTTTAGAGTCTAAATCTCAACAAAACGAGATAATGAAAATGATATGAATAGCAAAAAAAACAAACGTTGAAATAATTTTTGAAAAATAACAAAAAAAGTATGACACAAACAAAATAACAAACAACAACCAAACAAACAACCAAATAAACAAACAAACCAACAAACATACAAACAACAACAAAAAAAAACAAAAGACAAGATAAACTAAAAAAACAAGCAAACTCACATAGAAAGACAATATAACGAAATACATAAATAAGTGACAGATGAAAATAGAAATGAGGTGAATCTCACATTGAAACTTAAAACTGTGTTGCATTTTGTATTTTGAGCCTTACATCAATCCTTGAAACTTCTTGTCATTTTTAGTTGTTTTTTAGTTTTGCGTAAAAGCTTTTTTTTCATTTTGCTGTTTCAATTCATTTTTATTGTTATATTATATTATTTTTTTAAAATCGTTTTTTTCATCAATTTTTTGCCATCCACCCACTTAATTATGCATCATCCATCCACCCACTTAATTATGCATCATCCATCCACCCACTTAATTATGCATCATCCATCTACCCACTTAATTATGCATCATCCATCCACCCACTTAATTATGCATCATCCATCCACCCACTTAATTATGCATCATCCATCTACCCACTTAATTATGCATCATCCATCCACCCATCTATCCATCCACTCATCTATCCAAACATCCATTTATCCATCCAATCACCCATTCATTCATCCACCCCTTCATCCATGCTCCATGCATGCATCCTTACATGTACTCATGAATTTATTGGCTACCTATTTATTAATCTTTTTGTTCATCTATTCATTCATCATATTCTTTACTGTAAATGTACATTCATCCATCAATTTACTAATCCATCTAGTCATTTATTTATATCTTTCTATTCACCATTTCTTTCATTCTTTCATTCATTCATTTATTCTCCCATAGGTTCATCCATCCATAAATTTATTATTTCATTATTCCAATTATCTATTCTTCCATCCATCCTTCAACTCACCCACCTTATTCTCTACATTTATTCATTCATTTATTTATCAGCCCATCAATCCATCCATCTATCCTCCAAACCAAACATCTTCTATTGAACCCTTTTTCTTTTGAAGCATTCAGCAATTGAAAAAACAAATTGTGTGTGTGAACGTGGCTTAGGGATGTGAAGCATGTGGACGGGCGATAAAAGAGGATTAGGAAGTAGATGTTGTAGCTCTTAATTGCGCTTTTATGCTTCTTTGCTCTTACACATCCCTGATAATATACTTGCATGTTTGAGTGCTTGTGTGTGTGTGTGTGTGTGTGTGTGTGTGTGGGTGTGTGTGGGTGTTTATGTTTTTAAATTTTACACACATGTGAATAAAACCTTTTAGCAATATACATAAATATAAATTACATTCAATTTAGTTATTTTGCATCCATAGTTCATAATATTCAGTTGTCTAGAAACTACTGAAGTTAATGCCAGTATAATCATACTCATAATTGATTTGGTTTGAAATATACATAAACAACCAATTGCCAAAAATTCTAACACATTCATAAATCTTGAGCACTCATCGATAAACGCACAAGGATATGAATGCATATGTAAATATATAATCACACGTATAAAGCGAAACTTTCATAAATACACTAAGACCCTCTTGAAACATAGACACGTGCACACGCACATAAGTTTGACCCCTTTTAAACAAAAAACGTCTAGATATCACATCTCTAAGCTTTTAACCATGAATATTTGTGTTTTACATTTTTTTTGTACTTATATGTGTGCGTGTATAAAAACTTGAAAATCAATACATCCTACATAAAGAAAACACATAAATTAACACACTGACAAGCAACAAAACTCAAAATAACATACGTAACCACACACAAGAACACAAGTATAACTAAACAGACATATATAAATGTAAATCAAGAATATCTATGCACTCACACGTGCACAAACACAGAAGAAAAACAGAAAATACATAAAAACACATACTCACTTGAAAATCTTACATGTGTATGAAATAAAATAAAAAAAAAACAAAAATAAATGAATGAGCCTTATAACTAGTAGCAAAATAGTAGAAAAAATTGAACATTAACAGACAAACAAATGAAAACACACACACAAAAACCCCACACAACATATGATTACACACCTACACACACACTAAAACACATAAGACTAATAACACAAACACAAAAACCCCACACAACACATGATTACACACCTACACACACACTAAAACACATAAGACTAATAACACAAACACAAAAACCCCACACAACACATGATTACACACCTACACACACACTAAAACACATAAGAATAAAAACACACACACAAAAACACCAAAAATATGAACACACACAAAAAACATATGAATAAGAACACACACACAAAAACAACAATATGAACACATACACACAAAATCAGATCAACACATGAACAGATAAATATTGAGAAAGAATATTTCACGCAACAAAATCCAATAAAACACAAAAATGCAAACAAGATCTAACCCGCCATTTTGTTTTAAATTTTTTTTACTTTTAAATGTTTTGAAGCTTTTCACTTTTAAACATTTTTGAATCTTTTCACTTTTAAATTCAAGGCATTAAACTTGATTTTACTTTTAAATTTTTTCTTTCCATACATGCATTTTCTCTTGTGACGTTTTATAATTTCCAATCCCGCGTTAAACCTCCTAATTTCCAACGTATAATCTGATGGGATTTTTATTTCAAAAATACTTTCCACAGTTTTTATCAAATGAAAATTTTCAATCTGTCGGCTTCAAGTTTGGCGCAAAATTTTCCAACTATTTCCGCTAGTGCCATTATTCACAGCGTCCTCCACATTCCCCTTTCCTAACATTTTTTCAACCACTAATTTACAACTTTTTTCCATTTTTTTATCAACTTTTTTCACACTTTTTTATCCACGTTATTTTTTCGCTATTGAAATCTTTCTCATTTTTCTTCTTTTTCTTTTTAACTTCTTTCTTTCTTCAAACTTCTCTATTCTTTGCAACGACAAGCTGTACTCTAATTTCATATTGCTCGCTGCCTCAAACTTTACATTCAACATCACTATCTCCTCTAGAACAACAGCATCTACTACTGCTATCACTGCTACCATTAGTATAATATAACTTTATAACCTAACCAAAAAACTACTAGCAACTAATTACACCAACAAAAAACTGTTTATTTAAACAATTAATCTTTCAAACAACAACAAATGCATCAAATGTGCAGGGTTATGAGTGGCACTTCAGCACAAACCTACACAACTCAAATGCCTGTATGATTCTTTCAGTCTGATCTTTATATAGAATTGCACACGAACCAATTGAAACTTTTATTTACCAAACAATTTCATTTATCCAATCATCCATCTATCCATCCATCCATCCATCCATCTATCCATCCATCCATCCATCCATCTATCCATCCATCCATCCATCCATCCATCCATTACCACCCACCTTGGTATTTGATGAGGAACTTGTAGCCAGGGTTAAGGTTGGATATCTTATCGATGACCACAGCAACCTCGTGACTACGTGACAGAAATGCATGTGCAACTTCTACCCTCCTCTTGCCACACAACACCCTTGCCCCCCCCTCATCCACATCACTCAAGATCTCTCTTTCTTTCCTCTCTCGTGGCATCTCTGTGCTGTTGTCGCTAAGACTGTCGTTGCTGCTGGATGCTCCTAGTGGTGGTTGCGAGGGGATGGTGGTTGTGAGAGGATGGTGGTGGTTGTGAAGGGATGGTGGTTGTGAGGGAATGGTGGTTATGAGAGGACGGTGGTGGTTGTGAAGGGATGGTGGTTATGAGAAGATGGTGGTTGTGAGGGGTTGATGGTGGTTGTGAAGGAATGGTGGTTATGTTGGTGGTCTTGTAGTGATAATGCTGATAAGGGTGTTTTAATAGTAGTGGTGATGGTGTGGTAAGGGTGGTGAAAGTATTGATATTTGTGGGTGTGACATCGGTGCTTATTGATAATGATGATGATAGTGGTTAGATGGTAGTTGTTAGAGTTACTAAGAAATGGGATTTTTGAAATAGTTATTGTTTCAGTTGCTATCACATCATAAACATTATACTGTTACCGTTGCCCAGCACTCCATCAATACCTACCCCCCTACCTCAAACTCCACCAACTACTTGATAAAATTTTCAAAACATTCAAAACACCACCAACTAACCAATTGACCATCTTATAACAGCTTCAAACTACTTCATGCAACCACCACCAACAACTGTCCTACAACACAACCACCAACAACTGTTTCACAATACAACCACCCAACCAAATCTTCCAAAACTCACCAAAACTAACAGTGCGGTCCTCAAAAGTGGCATACTTGTCACAATAGCTCAGAGGTAGATGAGTGGTTGTTGTGCTTGTGGTTGTTCTTGTTGTATCATCACTGCCTATATGTGTTTTTTTTTGTGTGTTTGTTTTTAATTTACATTTTGTGTGTGTGCTTGTTTGTTTGTGTAGAAGTGTTTTTACTTTTGTATGTATGTGTGTGTTGGTTTGTGTAGGAAAGTGTTTGTTTAGGTATTTGTGTTTTTATTTGTGTGAATATGTGTGTTTTTATAGTTGATAAAACGTTGTATTTTTTCTCCGTTTGTTTCTATCCATAAAGTTTTATGTGTGTGAGAAAGTTTATTTTGTATTTTTTTGTATGTGTTTGTTTTTCTTATTTGTTTGTGTGATTTTTGAACGCGTTTTATTGACCACAAAAATTAATTTTTTCGGTAAAAATGAAAAAAAATTGAGTTTTTCAAATATCGATTTCTGTTTGTTTTCACCCATATTCACTTTTACATGTTTGTCTCACTTATTATATTTGATGCTATGTATTAAGACTAGTCCTCCCATATACAGACTCCAAGTGAGAAAAATTAAACTGCTGAACGATCAAACCCCAAAAGACACTTTTATAAAGCAATGAAAACCAAAATGGCGCCAAAACCTACTATGGATGTGTGTATACAAAATGTGCGTGTAAAGAGAGAGAACATCAAAGAAATTCTTTGAAGGATGCTTAATTAAGAAAAAGCCAGTAGCCAATGCTAGATTATTTAATGGCATTTGCTTCTATTTGATATTTTTAGACAATTGTGAAATTATAGATGGTTTGATGTGTAGTGTGTGTTCTTATGTCTAGACGTACAAGCAAACAAACATACGTGCTAAAGGCCATACAAAGAAACATACGAAAAAAGACAAACCCACAATGAAAGGCATACACACACAAAAATCACAACCAAATAAATAAAAAAACATAACGAACAAACAAACGAACAAAAAAACAAACAAAAAAACAAACAAACACACACACACACCCACACACACACACACACACACACACACACACACACACACACACACAAAGATCAAAAAAAGGATATTTATTCATGTCCAATGTTCTTTGGTGTCTGAGAGCTTTTCAATATCACCCACCCTTGCGGAAAAACGTTCAAAAAGGTTTGGAGAAAAGTTCCAATATTTGCATTTGGCAACTTCATGCTCATGCCAAATAATTTTCAGATAAGAATTTTCATCACTCTCTATGATGGGTGTTTGATGAAAAAATAATTATTTTACATAATTTTTTTTTATTTATAGATTCACTTTTTTTTTATTTATAGATTTATTTTATTTTTCTTATTTTTTTATTGTTGTTAGGGGAATTATAGTTTACGAGGAAGTTGGAATGAAAAAACTTAACGGAATCTCTCACATCGTGTGGAGATTTTATTGAAATAAAATTGAAAAAAGGGTGAAATTTGTGATAATAAAAAAATATAAATATTAAAATAATAATAATAATAATAATAATAATAATAATAATAATAATAATAATAATAATAATAATAATAATAATAATAATAATAATAATAATAATAATAATAATGATAATAATAATAATAATAATAATAATAATAATAATAATAATAATAACAATAATAATAATAATAATAATAATAATAATAATAATAATAATAATAATAATAATAATAATAATAATAATAATAATAATAACAATAATAATGATAAAACTTTAAAGTAGGTTTTTCTTGTTCAAAAGTTTAATAAACTCACGTGGCAGTGGTTATTCAAAGTTTATTATTGTTTTATTATTTTTTTTCATATTTTTATTTGTTTTTTTTTATTTTTGTTATATTTTTCTGCAGTTATTATTTGAATGGCATAATGGCGGCAGTAAACAAAATCAGACTCTTCTTAATGAACAAAGTAATTATAACTATGATGATGATGATGATCATCATCATCATTATCATTATTTTCCCTTCATCCCCATTAACGTCATTGTTTTCTTCCTTCATCATTGTTTATTGTGAGAGAATTCTTTAACATTTATTTCCAACATCCTAGCTAAACTCATAACATTGATCAAAATATAATAATACTGCATTAATTCATAAAAATCTACTCATACTCACTTTCAATATCTACTTCCGGCATGACGTCATCAACCGGAAGAAAATAGAAGTCCATGAGTGTAAAATTGATCTTTTGCCCCGGAAGTACCCTCACTATCCAGGGTCTTTGGGGGTAACCACATGGAGGCAGGGATTTTTTGTGACGTCTTTCTTTATGGTGACGTTTGTTGTTTTTGTTATTTTTATTGTAGTTATTGTTTTCATCCATATTATTATTGTTTTCGTTGAGTGTGTTGATATTTTTAGTGTGTTTTTGATGCTTGTTACGGGTATTGTTGTTAGTAGTGGTTGTGCTAGTCTGATCTCTCTTTTTGTTGCTTATATTATTTTTATTTTCTCTTTTGTTTTCTTTATTATTTTTATTTTTTTCGTTGTTATTATTATCATTGTTTAGTTTTTCTACCTGAAGAAGTTTGTGGCTGTGTGTTGTGGTGTTCAGTTGCATATTTAATTGGGTGATTTGCATCCTTGAAAGAGATGATGATGATGATGGTTGTGGTGTAGCAGAAGATGATGGTGATGACGATGGTGGTGATGACGATGGTGGTGATGACGATGGTGATGACGTAACAAACTTAGGCAAAGATCTAAGTTGATGTTGTTTGTAGGCAAACGAGGAGTCAGGCAGCAATACCGATGATGATAATAAAAACGACGACGATGATGATGATGGTGATAGTAATGATGACGAGGTTCTGGGAGGTTTATGGCGGGAAGCAGCTAGGTTGATTTCTGGGTGCAGGTTGGAGATGAAGCCGTCAAAATAGTTTCCTGAAGTTCTTAACTCACAAGATGGAGTGGAAGAAGCTGCTGATGATACTGGAGGGGAAAAAGAATGATTTTGTAGTGGTGATAGGTGTGATTGGTTTAGGGAGTGGAGGAGGCTGGAAGGTGAGAAAGCTGGACAAAGATAGTGGGAGGTGAAAAGTTAGGAATAGGGAAGGGTTACGGTGATGGTTGGTGGAGTGATGATGACTATTGATAAATGCTGAAGGTGTTAATTAGTTGGTTATCGAAAATGAAAGTGGTGAAGATTAGCAAGATCATTTGGTGTCTTTCAAAATGCATAAAAGCGAACATATTGTTTGTGTCATTTTTCAGTCGAAATGCTTTTTTTTCTATTTATCTATCTATCTATCTATCTATCTATCTATCTATCTATCTATCTATCTATCTATCTATCTATCTATCTATCTATCTATCTATCTATCTATCTATCTATCTATCTATCTATCTATCTATCTATCTATCTATCTATCTATCTATCTATCTATCTATCTATCTATCTATCTTTCTATCTATCTATCTATCTATCTATCTATCTATCTATCTATCTATCTATCTATCTATCTATCTATCTATCTATCTATCTATCTATCTATCTATCTATCTATCTATCTATCTATCTATCTATCTATCTATCTATCTATCTATCTATCTATCTATCTATCTATCTATCTATCTATCTATCTATCTATCTATCTATCTATCTATCTATCTATCTATCTATCTATCTATCTATCTATCTATCTATCTATCTCTCTATCTATCTATCTATCTATCTATCTATCTATCTAGCTAAAAAAAATAGTGCACCTGGAATTGACGAAATCAACACGGAAATTTTAATTCTGACATCAGAAGCAACTGTAAGTTGGATGAAAGCACTAGCAGATCAAATATGGAAGGAAGAGGCGGTACCACGAGACTGGAAAAATCAAATAACCATACCGGTATTCAAAAAAGGGCAAAAATCTGATTGTAACAATTACAGAGGGATCGCTATTTTATGCGTCACAAAAAAAATAATCAGTAGAACGATATTAAACCGGCTTATTCCAGTATTGGACTCCCAGCTAAATGAAAGTCAATGTGGCTTTCGCTCAAATAGGGGTTGCAGTGACCAATTATTTAATTTACGAATAATAATGCAAAGAGCCAAAGAGTATAATACACCTCTATACCTATCCTTCATTGATCTGTGCAAAGCATATGATTCCATAAATCGCAATGCACTATGGAAGGTTTTGCGTCCTTCATACAACCTGCCAAGCAAAATCATAAACATCATAAAAGCCTTCCATGAAGAAACTCATGGAGTAGTTAGATATGAAGGCCAAACTTCCAAAGAATTTCCAATAAGATCAGGAGTAAAACAAGGCGACATACTATCTCCTTAGTTGTTCAATCTATATCCAAACGCAATTATAAATAGCGCATTAGTAAACCACAAGAATATTGGAGCAAAAATTATGTATAACATCAAAGCTCCTTTAATGAACAACAAATGTAAACTAGATAGTCGTACAACAGTGCAACACCTCCTATACGCAGACGACATGGTTATAATCGGTACGAACTATGAAGAATTGAACTGTCTTATGAACACAATAGAAAACAATTCGAAAATTTTTGGTTTGAAAATAAACATTGACAAAACAAAACGAATGACAATATTGCCAAAACAGAAAAAACTCCCAAAACAAACTTCTAGTAACAATTTTTTGAAAAACATTGAAGAAGTGAAACAATTCAAGTATTTGGGAGCCATTATCACAGATAAAGTAGAACTAAACGCAGAAGTGGACGCTCGAGTCAATAAAACATCAATAGCTTTGGATGCTTAAATAAACTGGTGTGGTACCAGCCTGCAGTCAAACACAGTACAAAATTCCGACTGTTCAAGACTGTGATATTCCCTGTTTTATTATGCGGATGTGAATCCTAGGCTCCACTTAATCATCACATTCAACGTTTAAATACCTTCATCAATCGCTGCATACGAACAATACTTGGTCTGTCACTTCGACAAATTAAGAAATACTGAACTAAGAAGATGTGCAAACATCGAACGCGTTGAAACAATACTCCAGGGTAGACGACTTAGATGGCTTGGCCATATCGAAAGAATGGAAAATACACGTCTTCCAAAGCAATTATTAGTCAGTAAATTCGAAGAAGGTAAAAGACCTCATTGAAAACAACGTCAAAGATGGCATGATGTTATGAATGCTGACCTAAAAAGCCTAAATATGGTTTCATCATGGAGAACTAAAGTCCTAAACAGAAGCCAATGGCGAAAAGAGGTCAACTTTAAGTTGAATGCGTTAAACCAGTTCAAAAAAGATAAAGAAAAGGACAAAAAGGACCGCAAGAAAGCAAACTCAGGGACTATAACAGATCTTAAATGTCTTCAATGTAACAAGGTCTGCCTTAACAAGACTGGTTTAGCGAATCACATCAGACTATCACACACCACTGACTTTCAAGCAACAATAATTTGTCAATTCTGGGGTAATAAATTCAAAAAACAAGGAATGCCGAATCATAAGAAATGTCAAAAAACAGCAACACATACCCTTTCTGCACCTGCCTGAAGGTCGATGAATGCAGCTGAAAAAGAAGATCTATTTATCTATCTATCTATCTATCTATCTATCTATCTATCTATCTATCTATCTATCTATCTATCTATCTATCTATCTATCTATCTATCTATCTATCTATCTATCTATCTATCTATCTATCTATCTATCTATCTATCTATCTATCTATCTATCTATCTATCTATCTATCTATCTATCTATCTATCTATCTATCTATCTATCTATCTATCTATCTATCTATCTATCTATCTATCTATCTATCTATCTATCTATCTATCTATCTATCTATCTATCTATCTATCTATCTATCTATCTATCTATCTATCTATCTATCTATCTATCTATCTATCTATCTATCTATCTATCTATCTATCTATCTATCTATCTATCTATCTATCTATCTATCTATCTATCTATCTATCTATCTATCTATCTATCTATCTATCTATCTATCTATCTATCTATCTATCTATCTATCTATCTATCTATCTATCTATCTATCTATCTATCTATCTATCTATCTATCTATCTATCTATCTATCTATCTATCTATCTATCTATCTATCTATCTATCTATCTATCTATCTATCTATCTATCTATCTATCTATCTATCTATCTATCTATCTATCTATCTATCTATCTATCTATCTATCTATCTATCTATCTATCTATCTATCTATCTATCTATCTATCTATCTATCTATCTATCTATCTATCTATCTATCTATCTATCTATCTATCTATCTATCTATCTATCTATCTATCTATCTATCTATCTATCTATCTATCTATCTATCTATCTATCTATCTATCTATCTATCTATCTATCTATCTATCTATCTATCTATCTATCTATCTATCTATCTATCTATCTATCTATCTATCTATCTATCTATCTATCTATCTATCTATCTATCTATCTATCTATCTATCTATCTATCTATCTATCTATCTATCTATCTATCTATCTATCTATCTATCTATCTATCTATCTATCTATCTATCTATCTATCTATCTATCTATCTATCTATCTATCTATCTATCTATCTATCTATCTATCTATCTATCTATCTATCTATCTATCTATCTATCTATCTACCTATCTATCTATCTATCTATCTATCTATCTATCTATCTATCTATTTATCTACGTGTTTTTCTTCATTTTCTCATTATTTACTAAACTTTTTATGTTGCCATCTTAATTTTTAGTTTCATTTGAAGGGCTTTCATTACAAATTCCATGTTAACTTTTTATCGCTCAGCAAAGAAAGTTTAACAAAGATATAAAACGAAAAAAGGTCCACAAAAAAAATAATAAAAGTTAATTTAAATTCACACTATTGAAGTTTAGGTTTTTACAAGAACGGCACACTTGTTTTGATATTTGAAAACGATAATAATATAAATAAAAAGAAAATCAAACAATGAAAAAATTGATATTAATTAAGCAAAAGAATAGTTGTATAATACGAAAAAAAATGAAAATAATAATTAAAAACTGAATAATGGAAATAATACGAAAAATAATAACATTTTAATCTTTGTAATTTCGAATTGGCAGTTGTGGTTATGGTGGAAAAAGCCAATAAAAGAATTAAATAAACAATTCGAAATGGAAAACAAAAACATGGGATTAAAAAACTTGAATATTGAATGGCAAAAAAATGAAAACAAAACATTAGACGGCTGATGAAATATTTGTAGTGACTTTTAAAAATATTTAGGAAAAGATCAAGCTTTTTTTTGAGTAAAATATCGAAAAATAGCGAAATAAAATTGGATAAAGTAATATTGTAGAATAAAATGATAATTATAAATATAATAATATAGCGGGGAGGAAATGAGCAGGCTCGATAAAAGACTTTACAAGGTTTAATATGGATGGATGGATGGATGGATGGATGGATGGAAGGATGAAAAAAGAGATGGATGGATGGATATTTGGATGGATGTACAGATGGAGGGATGGATAGGTGAGTAAATAGATGAATGGAAGCAAAACTAAACGAATAAAATGGAGGATTTATAATGAAAGTTTAGAATTTTTCTCAAAAGCTGTTGCTACACAAGGAACAAAAGTTGACATCAATTTTAATTTTGAAGGTGTGCATGTATGTGCCTTCATATTTGTGCCCTTTGACGTTTGTTTTCGTTTGTTTTTTATATACTTAATCTGTATGATATCAATTTCTGAACACGAGCATTCGGGTTAGTTCGCTTTTAAAAGATTGTTGTTGTTCGTCAATCGTGTTCGAATATGACCATGGCAACAAAGAAAAAAATATTATTATTTATTTATTTATATATACATATATATTTTACTAAAATAAAGATGTATAGAAAATTATCATAATAAGAGATGAAAATAAATATTATCATAAAATAAATCAATAAATAAGAATGAATAAGTAAGCTATAATAGTAATGATAATAATAATAGTAATAATAGAAGAACATAATAAAAGTAAAATATTGAATGAATAGAAATAAATAAGATGAAATAAAGATAAAATAGCTCTTAGCTGTGTGTTCTTGTGTGGCTGATCAGACCGATTCGCGCCAGAAAACATCTTCCGCATGTTTGGCACCAGTGTGTGGGAAGTCTCTCTGGTACACTTTCTCCAGCTTTGCGTCTTATGCGTTTTAATTTTGCTGCGTTTAGACGGTTTTCTTCTGAAAGGAGTGCACCATTACTGATCAATCTACGCCAAGCGGGCCCGTCAGAGGCAGCTTTTTCCCACGCAGTGAAGTCTATATTGAAGTCCTTTAGATTTGACTTAAAATAATTTTTATAACGTTTGTGTGGGGCTCCGATTTTTCTTTGACCATTTTTGAGCTGACCGTAGAAGAGTTGTTTAGGAATTCTAGAGTCCGCCATACGAGATACGTGACTAGCCCATCGTATCTGTGCCTTACGCAACATCGTAATAACACTGGGAAGGTTTGCCCTCTCTAATACTTCAGTGTCTGGTGGGACAAAGTCATTCCAGCGTATATTAAGAATTCTGCGAAGACACCGAGTATGGAATTGCTGGAGTTGTTTCTCGTGGTGTCTGTATACTGTCCATGCTTCACAGCCATATAGTAGAGTGGTCAATACAACGGCTTTATAGACTAACTCTCGTGGACTGTGATATCCCTCTTCTCTCCCACACTTTTTTTCTCAATCTTCTAAAAGCAGAGCTGGCTTTGGCAATTCGGTTTTTGATCTCATCATCAATGTTTGTACGACGAAAAAGTGTACTGCCTAGATAAGTGAAGTTGTCAACTGCTTGTAACCTTTGTCCTTTCACTAAAATGTGTGGTTTGTGGTAAGGTTTTTCTGGGCCAGGTTGAAACATCACTTCCGTTTTTGGGCGTTGATGATCAAACCGAAGTCGTCACAAGCGGATGAAAATTGATCTACTTCCCGTTGCATCTCTTGCTCAGTCGCAGCCTTGAGCGCACAATCATCAGCGAACAAAAGATCTCTAATTTTAGTCTCGTTCACTTTTGAAAGAGCCTGAAGACGTTTGAGGTTGAAAAGATTCCCATCGTACCGATATCTAATTGGAATGCCAGTTGAACTGTCTTTGAAAGCCTCCATCAGCATTGCTGCAAACATCATGCTGAACAGTGTTGGTTCTAAAAAAGAGCCCTGCTTGACTCCGTTGGTCACCTGAAAGGGTTCTGATCTTCCACCATCGTTGAGCACTCTAGCTACCATGTCATCATGAAAAAGACGGACCATTTTTACAAATTTTTCTGGACAACCAAATTTTGCTAGGATTTTCCATAAACCTTTTCTGCTTACTGAGTCGAAAGCTTTGTTGAGGTCAAAAAAAGTGATATAGAGGTCTTGGCGTTGTTCCATACTATTCTCCTGAAGTTGGCGTGCTGCAAAGATCATGTCAATGGTTTCTCTGCCAGTTCGGAATCCACATTGACTCTCAGGTAGGTGATCTTGCTCTAGGTGCTTCAGTAGGCGGTTCAAGAAAACACGAGCCAAGATCTTTCCAGCAATTGAGAAAAGAGAGATGCCTCTATGATTGTCGCATGTACGTTTGTTTCCTTTTCTTTTATAAATGTGTACAATGGTAGCGTCTTTAAATGCTTGTGGGAGCGTTTCTTTTTCCCAATGTGAACGAAACAAATCAGTGAGTCTTCTGGTGAGTGAAATACCACCTGATTTGAATATTTCTGCCGGTATGGCATCAGGACCTGGGGCTTTACATTTTGACATATGCTTAATGGCTCTGGCGACTTCATCAATAGATGGAAGTGCATCAAGATCTTTGTTTACACGATGATTTGTCCAACATTCCGCTCCACACATAGATTTGGTTACTTTTACATCTTGTCGGTCTTTGAATCTAACAATGATGAAGTCAATGAGATGCCAATGCCTAGAGCGAGGGTGCATCCAGGAAGTCTTGTTTCGGGCTGGAAGGCAAAACAAAGTGTTTGTTATGATGAGTTTAAATGCTGTACAGGTTTTAAGCAGACGTAAACCATTACTATTACACTTGCCAATTCCATGATAACCTAAGACTCCTTCCCAAGCATGGTGGTCCTTGCCAACACGAGCATTAAAATTCCCGAGTAGGATGAGTTTATCCAATAGCGAAACAGTGGAAATAAGAGCTTCCAATTTTTCATAAAATTTGTCTTTGACATCATCTGGATTAGTCATAGTGGGGGCGTATGCACTTATGAGTGTAGCAGTTCTTTTTTTACCCAGAGGAAGTTTGAGTTTCATTAGACGATCATTTAAGCCTTCAGAAAGATCATCTAGTTTCTTCACAAGCTGGTTTTTGATGGCAAAACTAACTCCAGCTTCGCGTCGTTCACCACTTTTTCTTCCACTCCAGAAAAAGGTATAGCCACCACCAATTTCAGTAAGTTGTCCTTTGTCTGAGAAACGGGTTTCACTGAGAACAGCTATGTCAACTTGATAACGCCCAAGTTCTCTGGCTATCAGAGCAGTTTTGCGTTCTGGTCTTTCAGAACTGATAGATTCTATTAAGATTCTAACATTCCAAGATGCTAGAATTAAGTTGATTAATTTTTTAGTTTGACCGCAAGGATGGGAAAACTCGCCAGCTGCGGTTTGCTGGCCAAGTAAGACTAGAACAGGCTATTTTTGGAGCACCTTTCTTAGCTCCATTCTCATGCAAGGAGGCAAGCAGAGCTATCCTGTAGAGGGCTGCTTGGTTGCTCAGAAGGCTGCCGAACTTTACTGCTGTTCTAAATTCAGAGAAGAACGACCATATGGCCTGAGCCACCTGTGTGTAGGTTTGCAACTACAGCTTTCAGTGATTCCACACCTGCTGCTTCGTCACTCTCCTAGAGCCACAGGGCTTGGTAAGTTAAATGGTCTTTGTTTCCATGATCTGCGCTGTAATGAAATTTAAGTGAAGAAGGCTTGCGCAGCACTGACCTCACTCCATTGTCCAGACAAGCTTGAGCCAGCGGCGAAACTGGCTCAAGACAGCTGGAAGCTAGTCTGGATGCAGGAGCTGGGATAGGGTTTACTCCCTTAGCCTTTGCTTTTAACGAGAAGCTGAACCACAAGGCAGTGGTATCAGAGGGTAGTTTTTAGTGATTTTAAGGTTGCACAACCACCGGTATTTAATAGAGATACCATCTCGAGGAAGGCTGCCAACCAAGGCTGAAGAGCCCTTCCTACCCTTTTCATCTTTGAGTAATCGGTTTTCCGAACGAAACTGCCTGGTTTATATGATATGATAATAATATTACAATATAATATAAAACTGAAAAAAATAATATAATATAAAAAAATAATAAAATATATAATAATAATACAATATACTAATAATATAACAACAATAATATAGTATAAGAATAATAAAATAATATAACAAAGATAATATAATATAGCAACAAAAATAATAAAATATAATAATAATATGCATAATAATAATATAATTATATATAAATGTATATAATTTTTTAAAATAACATTTTAAACAAAGTGTTTATAAAATTGAAAAGTTCACATTTTTCATAAAAATATGCCCACAAAATTTCTAAAATTTTCGCCAACCTTTACTATCAACCATCAATTAGTGGGAAAAACAGAAAAAGCTAAAAATTTAAAGAAAGTTCAACCCCCTCATCCAAACAAAAAAATCCCATCTCAACAAAAAATATGAAAAAAAATAATAAAATAAAAGAAAAAAAAGAATTGTTAAAATTTTGGGAGAATAATTTTATGAATATGCGAACTCTTAAAATTTATAAAAATTTTGTTATTATGTTGCTTGCATTTAATAAATTTAAATTTTATGCTGAAACAAGAAAAAGTTTAAGACAAAAAATAAAATATTATTAAAAAGGGAAATATTATAAAGTAAGATATTATTGAAGATTGAAAAAGTAATAAAAAGTAAAATATTATTAAATAGTAAATTATTGTTGAAGAGTAAAAATATGTTTACACAGTAAAATAAAATAAGAGTAGTACAAACGAAAAAATATATATATTTTTTTTACTCGCGCATAGTAAGATAATTATAGTATTAAAATATATTATAGTCTTAAGAAACAATTATAATAAATTATGATAATTTTTTTAAAACTTAAGAAACCTAATTTAATTACTTTATTTTTTTTTTTACTAGAAATCACTTAAAATAATTCTTTCAAATTAAATTATTCATAACTTAATGTAATATAATATATTCTGTGAAGTAATACTTATAAATAATAAACTTAAACTTAAGTTAAGTAATAAAGTAATAAAGAGTTTATCTTTCTTAGATACTTATTAAAACAGCTATTTTTAGAAACATGTAAATGTTATTATGTAAAATAAAAAAACTCACTTTGAAACTTTTTATCAAAAAAACGTTAAAAAAACCCTTAAAATAATCAAAATGTACCAACGAGAATAAATTCAGCCAGTTTCGTTCGCACCGGATTACATATATATGATGGAATATATGATGCAGAACTAACCAGGCAGCCCCAACCACACTTAGAGAAATGCTCAGTCCAATCCCAAGGTTTGCCCACATGTGTGGAGAAGTATCACTCTGAATTCCACTAATGATGTAATGATGCCCTTGATTTGTGAGCGTGAAATAGAAACTGAGGATGGTAAAAGCCAAGAGGGACAGAGTAACAACAACTATTATGGGAGTTAGTGTGTGTGTGTGTGTGTGTGTGTGTGTGTGTGTGTGTGTGTGTGTGTGTGTGTGTGTGTGTGTGTGTGTGTGTGTGTGTGTGTGTGTGTGTGTGTGTGTGTGTGTGTGTGTGTGTGTGTGTGTGTGTGTGTGTGTGTGTGTGTGTGTGTGTGTGTGTGTGTGTGTGTGTGTGTGTGTGTGTGTGTGTGTGTGTGTGTGTGTGTGTGTGTGTGTGTGTGTGTGTGTGTGTGTGTGTGTGTGTGTGTGTGTGTGTGTGTGTGTGTGTGTGTGTGTGTGTGTGTGTGTGTGTGTGTGTGTGTGTGTGTGTGTGTGTGTGTGTGTGTGTGTGTGTGTGTGTGTGTGTGTGTGTGTGTGTGTGTGTGTGTGTGTGTGTGTGTGTGTGTGTGTGTGTGTGTGTGTGTGTGTGTGTGTGTGTGTTTGTGTGTGTGTGTGTTTGTGTTTGTGTGTGTGTGTGTGTGTGTGTGTGGTATCAAATATTTTTGTCTGTGTGCTGATAAGTTTTTGTATATTTTTTTATACGCTTTTTAGTATACATATTCGAAAATTTTCAATAACAAAATGAGCATTTGTGCGTGTTTATATTACAAAGTACGTGAAGGAAGGATAAATTAATTCTTTAGAAATGATATTTCAAGGTGGAAGTTGGAAAAAAAGCTAGAGTGGCGCTGTTTTGTCTCTGAGTTGCAGTCTCTTGTTTTGATTTTGTTTTGTTTTTGCTTTTACTTTGTTGATTTGTGTTTATTTTTTTGTTTTTCATTTATTTTATTTGTGATTTTTTGATGCAATTTTTTTTCTCAATTTCGTTGAAGTTTTTTCACTTTGTTTTTGGATTTTTATTTTTTTTTTAATTTTTGTTTGGCTTTTTATTTCATTCTTTACAAATTGTATATATTTTTTGTTGTCGGACGCCATTTTTTTATTGCGTTTAAATTATTTTTGGTATTTTATTTTTTCACCTTTTCTCCTTCGTCACATCAAGATCTTGTGATTAGTTTCATCATCATTAAATATTTGTTTTCATTATTTTATTAATATTTTTACTTTTTTTATTATTTTTTTATGAAACTCTAAATAGAGTTGTCTAATTGTTATTTTATTCTGTTTCTCTCAGTATAACTATTAGTATTATTATGTTATTATTATGTTGTTGTTGTTGTTGTGCAATGTTGAGAATGTTGTGATGGGCATCATTCAAGGGGGTTTGTTATATCAGGGAGGTGAGTGTTGACAGTGCTTTTTATATATTCAAAGAAAAGATAGAGTTGGCTTTCTGTTTGTGGAAGTGCATCAGGGAGACATACAGTTTGAGACAGATACAAACCACAGGCTCGGTTGCTTATGTGTTCAGCCTTCATTCTTTGCATGTCGTATCAGCAGCACGGTTTGTTTAAAACAACAACCATTCCAGTTTTGATTGATGGGCCTTGCGTAAGCGGCTAAACATCACTTGCTCTTTCCTAATCTAGCTATCTTCTAACTTAAATCCGTTGAGTCTTGTCAGTTCTTGCCAAATTTATTCAAATGGTAATAGAAGTTTTTTTGGAGTCGTCATGGTTACTTATTTTCGGTTTTTGTCAGTCGCTTCCTTTACCCTTCCATATGTCTGATCACCGAGGTTGGTGTTTTGTTGTTGTTTTTAAAAAGTATGATCAGACATATTTTTGCTAACAAGAAGCTAATATGAAAAAAAGTTGCTTATTCAAAGGTATACGACATAAAAATATATTCCATAAAATATATATTTGAAGTCTATTTATTTTGACAAAGCTCTCTTTAACACATTCATTTAGGACTATTGTTTGCACTTCTTTGAGAAGATTTCTGGTACTTCTTGAGAGAAGGATTTCTGCTTCTTTTCTGAAAGACCCTTTTGTTCCTTTTCAACCAGTTTTGAAGCCCCAATCATAATTGGCAATGGTGGTTGTCTTGAGAGGCCACATTTATTATTTTTATTACTGTTGCTGTTATTATTATTTTTTAATATTGTTAATAATAATACTTTTATTATTATTTATCATATTATTTTTTTATTATTATTACTAATTATTTTTTTTATTCAATAAATGGCAATTCTTTAATTCAATAAATAGCAATGTCATAAATACTTGTTATATTGATAGCTGCTTTTGTATGTTGTATCGATTAATATTATTATTAATAGTATTATATAATAATAATAATAATAATAATAATAATAATAATAATAATAATAATAATAATAATAATAATAATAATAATAACAATAATAATAATAATAATAATAATAATAATAATAATAATAATAATAATAACAATAATAATAATAATAATAATAATAATAATAATAATAATAATAATAATAATAATAATAATAATAATAATAATAATAATAATAATAATAATAATAATAACAATAATAATAATAATAATAATAATAATAATAATAATAATAACAATAATGATAATAATAACAATAATAATAATAATAATAATAATAATAATAATTATTATTATTATTATTATTATTATAATTATTGTTATTATTATTATTATTATCATCATTATTATTATCCTCATGTTAGTATCACATGAATTTTTCTTCTTCATCTTTTTTAATGACCCCTTTTAATTTTTTTCAAATAGTTTCAGTTTTTTTGTTGATTCTTCATTATTTGCACGAATCATTTCTTCCTCTTTTTATTCTCTCTTTTTTTATATTGTCGCTCATGTTGCCAATTTTCTATATTCATTTCTGTCTGCATTCAATGTTATATTACTATCATATTCTTTCATTTTTATTTTATTATTATTGTTTTTGTTGTCGGTTATTGATTCCAGTTGATATTAGTGCTGACGTTTGCAATGAATATTGATGTGGTTGATGATGTCATCATTTTCAAAACTTTTAATGTTTTCCATTTTCCAAGAGTTTCTGTTCTGAGAGAGATTTTCTATTTTTGTTGTTGTTTCGTTTTTATAAACTGGTTATTTTGTATATAACTTCTAAATTTAAATTCAAAATAGCAACAAAAACAGTGATATCAGCAATAAAAATGAGAATAATAATATTTTCTAATGTTTGAAACTGTTATGGGATGGAAGCAATAAAAAAGAAAGTTTCCGTTGTTGTTATTGCAACCACCTGAACACAAATAACAGAATTCATATGTTAAATAACTATTATTATAATGAATTTTGAAAAATATCAAAACATATATAAAAACAACAACAATAATAAAAAACAATAAGGTATTGTTATTGTTGTTGTTAGACACACCTAAATAACTCATGCGTACCTCTGAGGCTATCCGTGCTGATGATAATGATTCCAGTCATCTTTCTTATTTTATTCTTTTTATTTTTATTGATTTTTTCTTTTTTCATTACTGTTCTTCTACTATTCATTCATTCATTCTTCCATTCATCCATACGTCCATAACTTTATTTCTAGTTTTGTTTTTGTTTATAATTTTGTTTTTATTTATAATTTTTCTCATATTTATAGTTTCGCTCAAGTTGTCTTTTTATATTCTTTATATCCATTAGCCTAATGTCTTTATCTTCACTTATGTTTCCTCTTGTCTTTCATGTGAAACTTTGCATTTATGGACTTTTTCATTTTTCCCATATCAAACTTATCTCCACAAAACAATTTGATTTTTCAACATTAAACTAATTTTTTTCTTTTAATCGACTTCAACCTCTTATCAGTTATTACTGACCTTTCATCATTATGTGTTTTATCCATTCATCCATCTATTTATCCATCTATCCATTCATCCATTTACCCATCCATCTATTCATACATCCATCCATCCATCCTTCCTTCAATTTATCCATCAATATCCGCATCAACCCATTCACACATTCATTCTGCAATGTATCCATCCATCTACCTATCAACCCATTCTTCCTTCAAAGTGAACATCCATCCATTCATCCCTTTATCCATCTATTCAGTCAACCACCCATCCATCCATTCCTCCACTCATGCAGGCACCCACCAACCCATCCAAGTATCCATCCATTCATCCACTCATGCAGGCACCCACCAACCCATCCAAGTATCCATCCATTCATCCAATCATGCAGGCATTCACCAACCCCTCCAAGTATCCATCCATTCACCCACCCATGCAGGCACCCACCAACCCATTTATTTATTTACGTAAAAAGTTTTTTATTCACCGATTTTTCACAGATCAAACTATCTGTCCAGTTATCTATCCATCAACTCATTTACTCATTCAGTTTGATATTAATCCATCCATCAACCCATCCATCAATCAATCCATCTATTCATCCATTCATCCAACCATCAATCCATCCATCCATCAATCAATTAATCAATTCATCCATCCATTCATCCATCCATTCATCCATCCATCCATCCATCCATCCATCCATCCATCCAACCATCCATCCATCTATCCATCCATCCATCCATCAATCAATCAATTCATCCATCCATTCATTCATCCATCCATCCAACCATCCAACCATCCATCCAACCATCCATCCAACCATCCATCCATCTATCCATCTATCCATCCATCCATCCCCTTTTTGTTCCACCCCCCCACCCCCATGAATCCTTTCTCAACCAATCAAAAAAATATTTTTTGCTTCATTACTCTCACTTCGCCATTTTCATCAGTTTGTCAACTACACATAAACAAACACATCCACAAATATAAACTTACACACGAACGTAAATACACAAAAAATAAAGACGAATGCAAGCAGAAATTTTTGAAAATAAATTTATTCAAAAAATACAATCAAAAGTAGATAAATTAACATGTGAACACAAGCACAAAAAACAAAAATTTGATATACTGTTATATTGATTTGCTGATGTGTGTGTGTGTGTGTGTGTGTGTGTGTGTGTGTGTGTGTGTGTGTGTGTGTGTGTGTGTGTGTGTGTGTGTGTGTGTGTGTGTGTGTGTGTGTGTGTGTGTGTGTGTGTGTGTGTGTGTGTGTGTGTGTGTGTGTGTGTGTGTGTGTGTGTGTGTGTGTGTGTGTGTGTGTGTGTGTGTGTGTGTGTGTGTGTGTGTGTGTGTGTGTGTGTGTGTGTGTGTGTGTGTGTGTGTGTGTGTGTGTGTGTGTGTGTGTGTGTGTGTGTGTGTGTGTGTGTGTGTCGATATTATATAGGTAAGTAGATGCATGAGTAGCCAGTGGTAATCATTGGACGGGAAAGTGATGCGCATGAGGGTATGATGGTGTGGTGAAGAAAGAAAAGGAAGAAAGAACGAAAGGAAGAAAAGAAAAAATTAACGAACAAAAAATAAAAAATAAAATTAAAAAAAAATAAAACAATGGAAAACTAAAATGAAAAAGCACGGCAAAGAGCTTAAAGAGATAGAAATCATGGCATGAAAATGACACCGCTTCAAAACCTTCGGGACAACCACCAGCCTTCACAACATTATCAACCTCCAAGAAGATTATTTAATCTTTTTTCACCGATATTTTATTCTCGCCATTAAATCGCCATGTTGTGACGTCATTTGTAATTAGATTCACTTTTAAAATCTTCTTCGTCTTCCTTAATTAATGCAGATCTCAACATCTTTAATTATTCTCCCCACGCAACTATATCCATCCACTTTTTTTCCCTCTCTTCACCACCTTTATATCTCTCAACTATCCATCCACCTCTCTTCCACCTCTCCATCATTCATTCTTATCTTCTTCACTTTTTTATTCTTCTTCCACCATTCTTCCATTTTTTCTTCATCTATCCATTTCGATCTCTCCCTTCTTTCTATCCATACTTGCATTTTTTTTTATCACTTTTCTGTTTTTCGTTTATCTATCTTTCATTCATTCATTCAAAAATCCATCCATCTGTTCATTTTTCTATTTCACCCATCCACCCATTCATCTATCATTTATCCATTCATTTAACTATTTTTTTTAAACCTTTCATTTATTTACGCAGCTTTTTATCCCTTTTTTATCTCTCAACCAGCGATCGATTAGTTACCCATCCATGCATTTACGCACCTATCCATGCATCTATGCATTCATCCAACCAAAATCCATGCATCCACACATATCCTTTCCATCCATGCTACATATGCCCACATATCCGTTGCACTACTTCCCATTCATAAATCTCTTTGAGCCATTCTGCTTTAATTTTTTAAATCTTTTTCACTGAAAAATTTCTTCAAACTAAGAACTCTTACCTATCTGAACTTTAGTATCTACTATCTACCCACGCACCTTCAACCCACCCCACGCTTACTTTTAGCCCACCAACCAACCTTCAATCCTTTAAGCTCTTTCAACCTTTCCACCCACCCTACACACCTTCCACCATACACACCTCCCACCATACAAACCTCCAACCCACCATACACACCTCCCACCATACACCTCCCACCATACAAACCTCCCACCCACCGTACACACCTCCCACTATACACACCTCCCACCATACAAACCTCCCACCCACCATACACACCTCCTACCCACCATCGAGACAGACATACTCAGCATCAAGGTAGTTCTTAAGATCTTCAATGCAAGGTTTGGTGCTGTCAAACTCGGGGTCAGGAATATCAATAACACAGCCCCTCAGACCTGAACAGCGAGCATGCGTCTGCTTGATAACGTTCTCATAGCAGCCCACAAAGCCAAAGTCGGTCTTGACACAAAAACCCTTCTTTTTGCGGCCGTAGTGCGCCCGAGTCATCAAAACTACCCTGTCTTTGAGAGGGTGTGTGTTTGGGTAGTGGTGCGGTGTTTGTTGTTGAGGCTGAGGTTGGTAGTAGGGTTGTTGGTTGGGGGGGTAGTTCTCGTAGTTGTATTTTTTATAGTTGTTGTTGTTGTTAAAATTTCCAACATTGTTGTTATAATTGTAGTTGTTGTTATTGTTTTTATAATTATAGTTATTATTAAACTGGTGTGGGTTGTAGTTGTGAGGAAGGTGTTGTTGGAGTAGAAGTTGGTCGTTGTAACAATCCGCTATGAACTCTTCATTCTGACAATAATCTTTGCCTGGGTTAATGATGTTGATGATGATGAAGATGACGACGACGATGATGATGATGATTAAGATGCATGTTGCTTTATCTTCACTAACTGAAGAAAATTTTCTACCATCCTTAACGACTTGAACAATACTACTACTACTTATTACGATAGCTATAGAATTTTTTTCACTTTTCGACAAAAACTATCAAAAATTCTGAACAGTTCTTAAAAATTTATTATCATTGTTTTTTATTCTTTCATTTTTTTATTTTTATTTTTTGTACTCTATCATCATTTTTTTTGATTTAATTCTCAAAGTTTTTTGCAGCAAAAAGAAGAAACGCTTTTGGAGGAAATTAAATTGTGGATTTGTGCATAATGATTATAAATGAAAAAATAAAATAAATGGTGAAACAAAAATATGATTATGAATGGAATTTAAAATAATCAATAATATTTTGAATATTTATATTCAAAATATATTTTGTTTTTGAATCGGATATTTAAAAAATATCCGATTGGCACAAACGGACAGTTACCAAATGAGATAGCACTTGAAGCTACAAAAATGCCTTTCTTATTTATAACACTTTTTTCTCGCCAACTCCATTTTTTCATTTTTTTAGTGTTTCTTTTTTGCTTTTTTCTTTTTTCCTATTTTTTTTGAAAATAATTTTTTTAAATTTTCTAATTTTTATATTATTGTATTTTTTCTCCTTTTTCTTTTATCTTTCAATCATAATCTCTTATTTATTCTTCTGAACCCTTTTGAAACCCCCATATAACATCGACACTCTTATCCAGTTTTATCTTCCACACTTTTAGCCATTTTTTTAATTCATTCTTTCATCCCCCCATCTATTTATTCACTCTTCTATCCACCCATCCATTCATAGATCTATCATTCATTTCTCCAGCTACCCATCCCTCCACCTGCTATTGTCACCTAAAACTGGACAAAAAAGTCAAAAAGAAGAAAATTTTTATATCATTTTGAAGAAAAATGAGTGCAAAAAATAAAAGTGAAAGCAAAATTCATGAATAGAATAAATTTTTGCAAATTCTTTTGAAAATGATATTAACAAGTTCTTGCCTATGGCTGCATGTTCTTTATTATTATTATTATTATTATTATTATTATTGTTGTTGTTGTTGTTGTTGTTATTAAGCTTAATGTGATTTTGTTATTAGCTGTTGTAGTGGTTGATGCATAACATTTCAAATGTTTTGAATCCTTCTCAACTTTTATCATTCAATAGTTTGGAGCATGGTTCGAACCATCCCTATCACAATTTTATTATAGTGCTGCAAGAAACGGAGAAAAATTTTATTATAAAAACAATCCATCAATATCAAAATTGTTTTCAAAGTTTTTGAAATTTTTTAAACTAAAAAAATTCCAAAATTAAGATTAATGCAAGACATGAACATCTGTGCCCTGTATATACATATATATATATATATATATATATGGTGGCAGCAACTCGTCTTCAAGTATTGCCATTGCTTTTCAAACAGTTTCTGGCTCGGAGATGGCTTTTCAAACGCGCAGAGGACTTGCACACCTTCCCACAATTGCCACATATATGAAAAGATTCGGGATGGATGGATAAGTGAGAGTATTAAAAATATGGACTTTTTCATGCCTTTTCATGCCACCTACACTTTTTCAGATTTTGCCACAAATGTTGGAAATATTGCTATACGGCATTGGGCCAATAGGATTTTGACGAGTAGTGTGCACTGAGCTGACTTTCTCATGCTTGGCCGAAGAAACACGACGTCGATGAGACCTTAAATGACTCAGAAAACCCGCCCTGCTCAAACATGGTATCCCACAATGACCGCACGTTAGTTCTGTTACATGCTCGATGATGTTTCCTTTCAGGAGATCGCGTTTAAGTCTAGGGTGTTTCCGTCTGCTTACCTCAAAACGACCGGTTGCTTCAAAACTTACTTTCCTTCAAGTTAACCTGTTTTGAGCTTGTGTTTCCCATGAAACGGAGTTAATGCCGTATTTTTTGAAGGTTTGTTTCAAGCAATCTTTGAATCGTTTTTTGGGTTTGTGAGCCAACCTTTTTTCATCGGTAAGTTGCCCATAAAATATTTGCTTTGGGCAATCTTACTAAGTGTCCGCTCCACCTGAGCTGTTGCTTGGAGATTAGGACTTCGATGCTACCGATATTTGCCATCTCAAGTATTTCGGTGTCGCTGATGTGCATCTGCCATTTTATGCCCAGAATCTTACGCAGACACTGTTGGTGAAAACGCTCAAGTTGTTTCAGGTGCCTGGTATATGTGGTCCAAGTTTCACTAGCATAAAGAAGAACAGTTAGAACACACGCATTATAAACATTAACCTCATCATCAATGGAGTTACTGCAATTGAGAGTATTTCCAAGATATACAAACTTTGGAACGACTGCCAGCTTTTGTCCGTAGACATAGATTGATGGCTCGACATATGTTTTTCCAGGAGTTGGTTGGTACATCAAAACAGTTTTCTTTAAACTGATAGTCAAACCCAACGCAGTGCACGCAGCTTCAAAAGAATCCATCAGGTGCTGCATTTCCATCTCGGTGTGAGTCAGCAAAGCACAGTCGTCTGCATAAAGCAATTCACGTATCACGCTCATCATTGTTTTGGTTCTGGCAGTAAAGCGTTTGATGTTAAAAAGCTTACCAGTGGTTCGATAGTAAACGTAGACACCTTCGCTACTGTCCTTGAAAGCTAATTGAAACACCATAAAAAAATAAAGCGCAAATAGTGTTGGAGCTAGTGTATCTCCCTGCTTGACACCGTTTCCTACAGTGAAAGGTTCTGCAAGTTTGCCCCCGATACTCAGCGTAGTTTTCATGTCGTGGTGGAAAAGTTTTAAAATAGAAATCAACTTCTCTGGACAGCCTTACTTTCCAAGAATCAAACAAAGAGCTTCGCGGTTTACTGTGTCTAAGGCCTTAGTGAGATCAATGAACACTTGAAAAAAATCTCTGCACTGTTCTTGACATTTTTCTTGCAGTTGTCTGGTTGTGAATATCATATCAACTGTCCCTCGACCACTTCTAAACCCACACTGAAATTCTGGCAAAACATTATCGACAATGTGAAGGTTAATTTTTTTGAAAATAATGCGACTAAGAATTTCACCCACAACTGATAAAAATGAGATTCCTCGGTAGTTGCTGCCATTGTTTTTAGGACCCTTTCCTTTATAAAGCACAACTAACAAAGAGTTTCTCCAATTTTCGGGAATAGTCTCAGTTCTCCAAGCTGTTTGTAAAAGAGTAGTCAGACGCCCCATCAACACTGGACCAGCACAATGAAAGAATTCTTCGAGAAGGCCGTTCATATCAGGGGATTTACCAGAGTTCAGTTTTTGAACTGCCTCTTTCTCTTCCTGTGCTGTAATTTTTTCACCCAAAGCGTTTTCAACCGGTTTAGTTGGAATGGATTCAATTGGCTCTGATTTGCTTTCTGAAGGTCTACTTAGAAGATCGTCAAAGTGATCTTTCCATCTGTTTAGGATGCCGAATGGGTCGCGATGAGATGCTTATTATCTTTGCTTCTCAAAGGCGTGATAGAGAAACTAGAAGGGCCATAAACCTCGCGCAATAGACTGTAAAATACTCTGGTGTTCTTAGTGTCAGCTGCTAATTGGATCTCATCAGCCCTCTTACTCTACCAAGTATTTTGCATCTTTCTTAATTCGCGCTTTATTTCGGTTTTGATGGAATTAAACCTGGATTTCAAACTTAATAACTCATGAGAACCGGTCACGCACTTGGACAAAGCATTATATGCCTTTGATTTAGATCCTAGTAATGACTGTATTGTCACGTCGTTTTCATCAAACCAGTCTCGGTTTTTACGCTTCCTAAAGCCCAGTATTCTCTCACAAGCGCTATATACAGAGACCTTAAAGTTTTCCCATGAATTTTCGTTGGATATGTTTTCCATTTCCCTAACTAGTTTTTCTTTAACAGCAGCATTTTTTAGACCAGCTACATTGAGGCGTTTAGGTAATTTGGTTCCACAACTACGGCTCCTAGGCTTAACCACAAAGTTCAACTTACCTCGAACAAGTCGAGGGTCAGTCCAACATTCAGCACCCTGCATAGCACGGACGATTTGTACATCAGCTATGTCACGCCTTCTGACCAACAAAAAATCTATTAAGTGCCATTGTTTCGAGCCAGGGTGCATCCAGGTAGTTTTGAACTTGTCCTTCATTTGGTTACCTGAAACCCCATCTCCGTGCAGAATTGTAGCAGCATTAAGCCGTTGCTATTAAGTTATCCGACGCCATGTTTACCTCAAACGTGCCAAGTTTCTGCATCTTTTCCGACTCTTGCCTTAAAATCACCCAGTATAACGACTTAATCGGCCGGAGGGATCTTAGCAACAAGTTGCCTCAGGCCCTGATAGAAAGCCATTTTTGTTTCTTCTGATGTGTGTAATGTTGGTGCATACACGCTTACAAAAGTAGCATACTGGCCACGAGTCAAAGGAACTCTCATTGATAAAATTCGGTCATTTATACCACAAGGCTGCTCTTCTAGATAAGAAAGAAGAGAAGTTTTAACTACAAAAGCCACACCAGATTCTTTTTTACTTCCATGCCGCTTACCTTTCCAAAAGAAAGTGTAACATCCGTCTGAAACATTTCCTTCACCTGTGAGTCGGGTTTCAGACAATGCCACGATGTCTAAGCCATAGCTTTGAAGCTCCTTAGAGATTAAAGCAGTGCGTCTTTCAGGACGCTCACTCGAAGCTGGCAAATCTGAAAGAGTACGAACATTCCAACAGCCAATCAACATGTTTTTTATTCTTTTTTTTTAATTATTTTTTTTCTATATATATATATATATATATATATATGTATATATATATATATATATATATATATATATATTCGAGCAAACACACGCACCCAAGAAAACATAAATGCGTTCCACAAACACAGACAATCAATAGTCCAGCATGGATACGCTCTGGAATACAGTTTGTGTATTTCTCGTGTTTTTTTTGTTTATTTATTTTTATTTCTTTTCATTATTATATATTAGTTTTTCTTTTCATCAAAATTGTTTTTAATGTTTTTTCAAGTCAGTTTCACAAATGAATCACCAAAAATTTTTGTAAAATTCAATTTGAAAATTTATACGACTCATGCCAAATTCAAGCATTTCTTAATTACTTTTTAATTTCTTTTTCACAAAAACACCAGCAAAACACCAGCCGAAATGGAAAATAAAATATTTTTCCATGTTTTGAAATTAACCTTCGACAATTTTGTTCCTCTCTTCATAATGTTTTCCAATTTGAACAATTTCGTTGTTTTTGTAAATGAATTTTAGTTTTTATATATTTGTTCCATTTTATTTCAATTATTGTTGTTATCACAAGTTCTCACCATTAAACATAGTATCGTTATTATTAGTATTATTATTGTCATATCGAATATTTTTGGTGGCATGAACCTCCGCAAAACGTATTGATGTTTACATTAATTTTCATCAAATGCCACTTTCAGCTTCTTTTCACACTTTAAACGATTATTTCATTTATATTAATTCAAGTTTTATTCTTCGTTATTCTCATTATTATTATTGTTGTGGTTATTATTATTATTATTATTATTATTATTATTATTATTATTATTATATTTTTTAAAATTTTATTTTATTTTATTTTTTTTTGGTTCTGAAATTTTATTAGAGCTTTTCAAATTGAACAATAAACTTATGGAACATTCAACAATAAGTTTGAAAAAACTATCAATAAAAGTAATATTTTAACAAAATAAGAAATGCAGAATTCAATTCTTGTAGAAACTGTGTCAATCTTCAAGCAATATTCACTAAAACTGATTCAGACCTTCATGGTTGCGTCTTCTTGTGCCTTGCCAGCTTTGCAGGACATGGTAAGGCTCAGATCGTTACCTCTGACAATCACAATCAACAAGCATTGAAAAAGCCAACTTGTCTCCAGATTGACAGAGATATGCTCCTTCATTTTGTTGCCCAGTTCCAACTTCTAGTGACTGGGCCAAAAAACCCCAGAAGTCTCAAATGCTACAGGAGTGAACAAATAACGGGGCTAAAAAATGCATTTTTGACGATTTTCGAAATCCCCGCATTACGAGCAGAAGAGCCTGGAGAGATTGCCGAATTGAGAGATGCGTTTGCAGAAAACGTGTCCGTTCAGGTGACATCCAAGTCAAGGACTTTCCTTTTTTATCCGGAAAAACAGTGACGCCGTCGGGTCTTTTACTAGCATCCAAGTTGAGACGAGAAGGCTCAAGGATTGAATTGAAGCCAGCGACGTTTAAATCTCTCACAACTATCTAGGACGAGCCAATAAAAAAGCAGAGAAACCTTTGAATGATCCAAATACTAAAGGGTTATTATATGAGATTGCTAACTTTTAGGAAATCATATCCTTTGGCTTGATAATTATGGACAAAACAAAAAATGATAATACAAATAAAATCATTCACTTGAATAAGAAAAAATACATTAAATTTAATATAGCTTAACACATAAGTCCAGATTATTTGGTATGAAGACATTTAATGTATTCAGATGAACGTGCACGAAAACTTGGTTATTTACAAACTTTTACAAAACATATCTATTAATAAACATGTTTATGAATATATAGATGAATACATATAAATATATGTTAGTTCTTAATTTCAAATGTAGATACACTATGTTTATGAAACATGCATTGAACTATATTTAATTAGTATAGCATATATAGTATAGCATGTGAATATATATATAAATATGATAATTAAATCTAAAAATATTATACTACCTATAAGAAAAAGAAATTTTAACTAAGCCAAAAATGAAGCACGTGATCTATGGTAACGTTTACGGCTTATTTATAATAATATAATAAAACAATGGTAATATGTGTATAAAAAAACTCATCCGAAAGTGTCCTGTTAGACTGGCCAAATCCTAATGTATTGTGTCCAAACCCAGAAATATTTCCATAAAACTCATAAATGACATTTGAAACTTTGAGAAAACTGGAAAAGCTAGCTCATAACTTATAATTAATTAGTTCAAACTAAATCTTATTCTGTTAGCACGAATCAGCCATTTTGAACCGAAGAGTTACCAAAGATTATTATTATTATTATTATCATTTTTTTTTTTAACACAGTATACATACTGGGATTTAAACTACTACCGGAGTCTTACCAAGACCCTAGGGTAGTAGAGTTCGATGCTATTCATTCATTACGGGCCAAAACTCTTCTTAAAATGTACGCCGTGCCCATAAGCCCTGTTTTCTGGATTTCATAAATTTTAGGTGATCCAGGAAGCGTCGAGAGTTTGAGACTTAAATCTTTTCCAACTGTTTCCAGCGCGCCCACAACTATTGGAACTACTTTTGTATTCATATTCCAGCATCTTGATATCTCTATTTGCAGATCGCGGTATTCGCAAATTTTCTCAAATGTTTTCGACACTATGTTGGTGTCTGATGGTACTGGGATATCAACCAGAGTACACTCTTTTTTTTTCATCTTTAACCACTATGTCTGGTTTATTTGCCTGTACGTTTCTGTCTGTGTGTATTGGGCTATCCCATAATACTGTTAGTTCGTTTTTTTTCATCATTGGTCGAATTTCGTGTTCGTACCACTTACTTTTGACTTCAAATCTATGTATCTTACATATTGTCCAGTAGATGAATTTAGCGACTCCGTTGTGGCGCTCTAGGTACTCGTGCCAGCATTGGGCATCCTGAAACAATAAATGATATTGTTTCAGGGTGAGTTCTGCAAAGCCTACAATTTGGATCAACGCTTTCTTTCAATATTTTATTTTTATAATAATTTGTTGCAAGCGTCTGATCTTGGGCGGCAATTATGAGGCTCTCAGTTATTTCTTTCAACCCAGCGCTGCGAAGCCATGCTATGGATTTTTTCTTGTCTATTTGTTCACTTTCAAGGGCTTGTGCATACTGGCCGTGCATAGGTTTATTTGTGTATTTGTTTTGAATTTCCTTCATGAGTGTTTTTTTGCGATGTGTTTTGTTTTACGAGCTGCCGTAATTGGGTGGACATTTTCTTGAGAAACTGTATTCTCAAAGTTCAAATTAAATGCTCTTCTCACTTTTTTATTGATTTCAAAGAGACTATAAGCAGACTTTTTCGATTCTTCGTGTTCTGTTACTGCACACATTAAAGGAGTAATTTGTTTCTTTAAATACATTTCCAAGCCAGCGAGAATTGTGTAAAATTGGGATTCTACCTGCATCAATCCTCTTCCTCCTTCTGATCTAGAAACGTAGAGTCTTTCTGTGTCGGCTTGAGGGTGATGCATTTTGAACATTGTCAGTATATTTCTCGTTTTTCTGTCTATTCCTTGTACGTCAGTTTTTGACCAGTTCACTACGCCAAAGCTATAGGATGAGACTGGTATAGCCAAGCCGTTTATTGCCATAATTTTGTTTGGCGAGCTAAGTTCTGTGCTCAGTATCATTCTTAACCTTCTGTAATATTCCTTTTTTAATTTCTCTCTCATGTTTTTGTGGTGTGTATTAGATGACTCTTCGACCCCTAAGTATTTGTACGATTCGGTATTAGATAATTCTTTTATGTGCGTATACTCATTCAGACTGATGTTGGAGCTTCTCACCCTTTTACCTTTAATTATGGATATCTTTGCACATTTTTCTAAGCCGAATTCCATCCTAATGTCATCGCTGAACTTTTTGACTATTCCAAGGAGTGATCTTTAATCAGAGTCTGGTTTGCTGTAAATTTTTAGATCGTCCATGTAGAATAGATGGTTGAGTTTTTTTTCTTTTTCAGCTTTGCCTATTTTAATAGCTTGAGAGTTTTTCTCATTCAAAAGAATACTCAAAGGGCAAAGTAATAGACAGAAAATAAGAGATGACAATGAATCTCCTTGGAAAATCCCTGTCTTTATTTTGATCCCAGGAATTTCCATATTTCCCTTCATGTGTCTCAGTCCTAGGTTTATTCTCCATTGAGGCATGGTACGCAAGATGAATTCAATAATACGAGAGTGAATTCCGTACATCTTCATGACTTCTAAGATCCATGAGTGTGGTACACTGTTGAAAGCTTTTTTATAATCTATCCATGCTTGAGATAGATCGCCTTTTTTATTTTTTGTGATTTCAGAGATCATCCGATTTATTAGCAGCTGGTCCTTGCTTCCAAATGAACCTACTCTGCAGCCTTTTTGTTCTTCCGGTAACAGCTGAAAATTTTCCAAGAGTAAGTTTTTTTTGCTAATATCGACGTCAATGTTTTATAAATGGTGGGTAGACATGTGATCGGGCGATAGTTCTTTGGATCTTGCGTGTTTTGATCTTTTGCCACTAAGTATGTGTTCCCTTCTGTTAACCACTTTGGGCTCTTGTTGGGGTCTTCCATTATTTCATTATTATTATTATTATTGTTATTATTATTATTACTGTTATTATTATTATTATTATTATTATTACTGTTATTATTATTATTATTGTTATTATTATTATTACTGTTATTATTATTATTATTGTTATTATTATTATTACTGTTATTATTATTATTATTATTATTATTATTATTATTATTATTATTACTGTTATTATTATTATTATTATTATTATTATTATTATTATTATTATTATTATTATTATTATTATTATTATTATTATTATTATTATTATTATTATTATTATTATTATTATTATTATTATTATTATTATTATTATTATTATTATTATTATTATTATTATTATTATTATTATTATTATTATTATTATTATTATATCCCCATCGAGTTGCTCTAGTCGTATAGTTGACTGAGTTTTTCTTGGGTAACTCTCTTCACAATTCTTCTCCAGGAAAGTTTCTGTTGGGTAAAAAGAAAAATGGTTTCGAAATCTTCTGAGTTTTCGAGTTTCATTTTTGGGATAAATTTGACATCTTCTTTTAATGTCTGTGGTAGGGTGGTTGAAGGTCTGCCTAGGAACTTTTTCTTATTTGATGTGGCATAGTACTGCTTCATAGTCTGGAATGCTGCCTATCTTCAAAGGATATGTCCCAACATCTTCCATCTCGCACCAGCAATTTCAACTGAAAGGGGTATGCTATTCGTTTTTTTGTATAGTTCTTTGTTGCTGATTCTATTGGGATAGTAGATACCGATCACTCTTAAGCTGTTTGCGGTGGAATGCGTCAAACTTAGCTTCTATATTTTTGTTGACTGCCCATGCTGAAGAGTTGTAGGTGAGAACTGGTTTAACATAGGAATTGTACACTCGCACTTTTTTGCTTATTTTTAGCTTTTTCCCTTTCATGTATATTTTCCATAATTTACTCATCGCAGTTTGGGCAAGTTGTTTTCTCCTCTCAGTATCTTTTTTGTCATCAAGGAAGGAGCCTAGTTTTTTGCTCGTTTTCCAGGCCTCATCCGATTTTGATATTTTGATGAGTTCTATCTTGTCAGTATTGACTATGAGGTCCCAGTTCGAGAACTCATCTTTCAGTTTGCTTTCTAGGTCAAGTAGTTGCTGTTTGTCTCTACCAATGAAATCCAGATCGTCAGCATATCCTACCATTTTTGCTGGTGTCAATGGTTGTAGGTTTGTTTAGCTGTGATCTAGCTTTATATGGTTTGCTACTTTAGACTTGAAAGTGCGCAGTGCTGCTTCTAAGTAAATTGTGAAGAGAATGGGTAAAAGTCCATCTCCTTGAGGGATCCCTATGTTAGTTTCGAAAGGGGTTTGTGTGCTTTTGCCATTCCATCTTACCTTCAAACAAGTGTTTGTTAATAACTTTCTGATCATCATTATTTCATCTTTGTTCAGAATTTTTTCAAGAACATTTATTAGAAGGAGTCTGTCCACAGTATCAAAGGCTTGGCTGAGGTCGATACCAAGGATATAGTACTCTTCATCCCTGTACGTCAGAACTTTAGCTATATCCCATTTATGAGACGAGACTGTCTGTCGTGCTTCTTCCCTTTCTGAATCCACTTTGATAAGAACCGACGTATTCTTCCGTTTTGTTGCGTATACGATTCATAGTAATTTTCGATAATATTTTTCGGATACTGTTCAATAGAGTGATGGGTCTTAAGCTTGTAAGTTGTCCTTTCGTTTTACCTTGTTTTTGCACAGTAACTAATATTCCACTACCAATAAAACTATCTTCTTGAATTTTATTTTCTACTATTAAGTTTAATATTCTTGATACTTCTTTTATTAGTTTTTCTCCACTATATTTTATCATTTTGGAAGGGGTCTCATCTTCATCTTTAGCTTTATTATTATTTAGTTTAGCTAGCTTAACCTCATTAAAACTTATTGGGTCATTGAGAGATTGTTGCAGCATTGGATTTTGGTTGTTGTTAGGTAGTTTATAAAATTTGTTGTGGTAGAACTGTTTGACTTTTATTTCAGCTTTAGTTTTGCTGGGGATTTGTTTATTCTCTTGATCATTAAGAAATAATTTACCTGGAGTTTTCCATAGATGAATTTCATGGCTTGAAAAGTTTTTTTATCATCTCTGGACTTTTCCATTAGCTGTAATTGCTTTTTCAAGCATTTTTCATAAGCTTTTTTGCAAATTTTTCTTATTTCAAGAAGAATTTTATTTCTTTCAATTCTATTTTGCTTTATTAATTGTATTGTTTGTGGTGTTTATCTTTATTCTAATCTCTTTGCATTGTAGAAAGATGTTGAATTTCATTGTTGAATTCATATCCTTTCTGTTTTCAGTATTATTGATTTTAGATTCAATTTGGTTTTTATATTCTACTTTTTTTTTTAAGCATTTCATAATTGATTTCTTTTTTTTGAATTGTTCCTTTTTGTCATTTTCTTCTATTTTGGATACATTTTTTTGAGATTTATTTACAAATAAAAAATTTATGGTCAGAGTTGAGTTCTGTTCCACCATAGGCTCTTGAGTTATTAATGATAGCTCTTTGATTATATTTGCAGATTACATAGTTTATTTGCTTATATATTTTTGTAATATCATTATTGTTGTTGTTTCTGTAACCTGTCCAAGTTATTATGTATATAGCAGGGTGTTGGAACAGGGTATTTGTAATAATAAGATCATGAAATTCACAGAAATTTGTAAGTTTTGAGCCATTCTCATTACGAATACCTCTGGAATATTGTCCACAGCATTTTTCATCATGATATATCTTTTTTCCTACTTTTGCATTGAAGTCACCTTCAATAAAAATCATGATGCTGTTTTTGGTTTTTTCAACAGTTTTGTGGAGGCTGCAGTAAAACTTTTCTTCTTTTGTTTTATCTTTTTGGGTGATGAGACTGAGGTGAGTAGATGTTAATGATGGTAATGATACCAGGTTTGGTTTTCAATTGTAGAACGCAAATCCTTTTAGAAACTTTCCAAATTCTGTGTAGTAAGGGTTCAAGCTCTTTTTTTATGGCAAATCCATTCCATGATGTTTATTTTGTGGATTCAGAAATTTGAGATTGATTCCATTTATTGTTTCCTTCATATAGTTCGATTTTGTTTCTTGAAGACAGCATACGGAAATTTTGTTGCCATCTTCTTAGTTTCGAACTACAGCTTTGAAGGTTGAAAGTTCCCACAGAAAAGTTTTCAAGAGAGTTAATAGACATTTATAACATAATATAAATTATTATTATTACTATGGTTATTATTATGGTTATTATTATTATTATGATTATTATTATTATCATTATTATGGTTATTATTATTATTATTATTATTGTTATTATTATTACTATTATGGTCATTATTATTATTTTTATTATTGTTATTATTATTATTGATTTTTTCCTTATATTCTACTTTTTAATTGTTCCCATTTCAGTTTTAGAAATTATTCAAAACTTTTTCCACTCTGAATTTTTAATGAGAATGCAAGCACCTTTGTTTGAAGATAATAGGCGTAATATGGGATTTTTTTAGTTATAAAATAATTATAGAAACAAGGTTTTTACATAAACTATTCCAAGTACTCAAAAACTAATCAAAATTTATTTTAAAAAGCAATTAAAAATAATAGAGACCTCTTTGAAATGAAAATTTTTTCCTAAAGATTTATTCAAGTTATATGTAACATAAATGAACATATTTGAAATTTGTTTTATATACTGATAAAAAACATTTTTTTTAAAGAAACATGAAAGGGGAGCAGAAAGGGGAAGATAAAAAAATATAAAAAAAAGAATTTTTAAATTTTCAAAAAAAGAGAAACAAGAAAAAAAAGCAAATGAAAGAAAAAAAAGAAAGATGAAAAGAAAATAATATTATTTGTCAAATAAATTCTTATAAATATAAGAATATTAAATTTAAAAGTTCTCAAAATCAAACAATCTTTTTTGAAATTATTAAATTTCATCACCACCATTCTCAACCTCATCATCATCACCACCATTCTCAACCTCATCATCATCACCATCATTCTCAACCTCATCTTCTTTTTTTTTCTAAGCTTCCATCTCGTTCATATTTCATCTTCATAATTATGACAATATAAATAATAAAACAAAAAATAAAAAAATATTTATAAATATGTTTCATTCTTATCATAACCACTATCAAAATAGAAATTAAAATTCCCAATTTTTCAAATCATAATCATTCTTATGGAAAATCAAAAAAAAATATTACTGAATATAAAGTGTCAAGATCAAAATAGCAAAAATAATAATGACATCATCAAAAGTCGAATGGTACACATGAGCATCCCCGCATCCTCTGTTGTTTTTGTGGCGCCTTCTCAATTCAAAACTCTCACATGAGTTTCCCATTGTTTTTAATTAAATTTTACAAAACTCAAAAAGAACATTGGATGTAAATCTATATTCTATACAACAAAATATTAACAATAATTAAAAAAAAATAGAACAAACTAGTTGTAAAAAATTACTATCAATTTTTCGTCTTCAACGTTGTTGATATAAAGTAAAAAAACCAGCCTATTTTGTTGTTATTATTATCCTTATTGGCAGTGCTTGTAGTAGTTATTGTTACTATTGTTGTTATTTACATTACAATAACGATAAAATGAATAATTTAAAAGAAGTAATTAAACTTACAATCAGACAGAGTGAAGAGGAGGAGGATGACAACAATGATGGCCATTTTAACAATAAAAATAAGTTTATTTTTATTATTACTCTCCAAGTATTAGTATGTTATTTTTATAGATTCACTTAGTAAGCTTTTCTCTATATTGCCTCAAAAGGATTTGCAAAATATTTTTATTTTTTTTATGATTATCATTATTTTTTATCCTTATTATCCTCTTCTTTATTAAAAGCTTTATTTCATTATTTTTTATAATCTATGTTAATAGTTGGTTGTCAAGGCAACGAAGCTGGCTGAGATCCAATTTTTTCGGTCCCACATCCATTTCCTTTTCATCATTATTGATTATTTTCATCTCCTTCATTTTTATAATTATTTTATTTTTTAAAAATTTATTTTATGTTGTTCATGATTTTACTTTTTGATATTTCCTTCCATTAATCCTCTCGTTTTTTTAATTTTATTTTTGCCATCGTCCATCTTAGTTATACTTCTATTAGCTTAATTTTGCATAGAAATTATGTTTTAAAAGTTATATATTGCAAGTTAATTAAATTAATAACAAAAATAATATAACTATTTCCAAAGTTTTATGTTTTGTTATTGAAGCTACACAGCTCAACTACAAAACGACAACAATAAAGTTATTTTTTCAACGAAATCATTTTTATTACTCTTATTTTTATACATTCCATTATTCATGAGATTAACAGTTTTTATTTTCAACTTATTATCTTCTTTTATTTCTATTTTATTCTTATTTATAATCTTTTATTTCTTTTTTTATTCAACACAACGTCAAACCAAAAAATTATTCATGGCCGTCAATAAAGAACAGCAAAATGTTTTTATTTTCAAATAAGTCCACTTTTAATCAAAAAGCCGTGTTTATATAGAGTTTCCTTCCATGCCACACCCTCCCTATAACGCCCGCGAATATACGACCATAAAGACATCATCACACATGTACAAGCAAACATACACATATTTACCCTAAAACCATTCAAAAAACACATAAATACAAACCCCCACACGCAAAAACATATATATATATATATTTATTTATTTATATATACAAATATACCAAACTCACTCAAAAAGACATGCAAACACAAAACACATACATACGGAGATTTTTTTCATATGTTTGTCTGATGTCGTTTTAGTGTGTGTGTTTGAAATTATTTAGAAATGTGTGTATATTATTTATGGACGTGTGTGTGATTTTATTTATGTGCATGTACATGTGACTATCTTCTTCCATGCGTGTTTATTTATGTTGGGGTATGCTATGATTGTAATGTGCTTGAGTTATAACAATATCTGTGTGTATTTGCATCTGTGTTTATTTGTCATCGTGTTTGCGTGTATGTGCGTGAGTACACATGTGTACGTGAAATGCAAAGCCTTATATCGGCCATGCAATTAGGATACGTCAAACAGCAAACGTGGCAATATAAAGCACTAGCTTGTAACATCATTACAATGCTTCTGTCATCCATTCGTCCATTCTTCTTGCCGTGATTTCTGTTTCTGGTTATCTTTATGTTTGTCTTTGTTTCCGTGCGACTGCCTGCTTCTTGAATGATGCCTGCTTTTTATCTGTCTATGCCACTGTCTGCTTTTTTGTCTCTGTTATTTTATTCTTTCTGTATTTTCTCGATTTGTTCATTTGTTTGCCTACTCGTCTGTCTATTTATCTTTTCTTTCTGTCTGTCAGTCTATCTCTATTAATTTTTCTGCCTCTTAATCTGCCTCCCTACATCATTTTCTATTTTTCTATCCTTCAATCTATCTATCTGTTCATTTCTATTTATCTACCTCTCAAACTGGCATTGTATCTCATACCAAACCCATCCTCAGTACAACTCGTCATTTATACTTCTTTATGCCATACACTCCCATCGATTATTTAGCGAATCCAATTATTTCATCTATTTATTCACTAAATTTTCTCTTCAATATTCACGTACCTTCAATCATTAGCCTATCCTATTCACATAATACCACCCATCTCTCTAACGAACCAGCATACGACTACCGTGAATACCAACTCCTTAAAAAACCTATTAGCCCTTCAATAATACCCTTAAAATTACCGCTTATATACTAAACCCTCTATCGCACCATCATGCCTATTTTCACACCGATACCGGAGTTTAAACCACCTTTACCCACCATTATCATACCACCACCCCATCAGCCCTCCGATACACCAGGTCCATTAACCCACTCAGTTTGCTGTTTGACACCGCCAACTACACCTCCCACCCTCTTCCTCTTCATCATTATACTCTTTTCCCAATCTTTTCGGTGCAACATGTATAAATTCATTGCAGTCTTGGCGTCTTGAATCTGTATTTATGGGGTTTGTTGTTGGGTTTTTAAGTGGATTTGGAGGAGGAAGAGTTGAAAGGCGCAGATGTTTATTTGTGTGGTTTTTTGTATGTTTGTTTGTAATGTGAGCTGTTTATATATTTGTTTGTAATGTGAGCTGTTTGTATATTTGTTTTTAATGTGAGCTGTTTGTATATTTGTGTTTTTTGTATGTGTTATTTGTCTGCGTGATATTTTTGTAATGAGTTAATGAACAGAATTGGTATAAAATTTAAGATACTTTGTGTGAAATAATTTTGTTCATGTGAATGTTTAATTTTTATGTGTTTATATATGTGTGTGTGTGTCTGTAAGGCTTGATGTTTTTAGTTGATAGAATGAGTATCGTCTTGATGATTGGATTCCGTGAGAAATGTGATGGATAGAAGGATAGAAAAAAGAAACGAGATTAAAATGATAAGAAAGTGGAAAAAAAAATTAAAAAAAACAAGGAAAAAAAGATATAAAAAAAAAAACTAAAAAAAAAACAGAAAGAAGAAGAAGCAGATGAGAAAAATAACAGACTGATGATGAAGATGATTATGATGGAGAAAGCTGATGTTGGAAAAAAGCAGTGCTGCTGATAATGATGAAGGTACAGCTGATGTTTGAGGTGACTATTGTGATGAGAAGATGGTGATGATGACGTTAATGGCGATGAATAAACAAAAGACTGAAAAAGTAAAAAAAAAAACGAAAAAAAAGTAAGAAAAAAATGGAAAAGAAAGAAATTTATAGAGAAGAATGATGATGAGAAAGTTGAGAATGGTGATGATAATGATCCTCACAGAATCATGCTCTCCCTCTTGAATCTCCACTCCCAGAATATCCTGGGACATATATGCATTTATAACTGTTGCGTTCTTATTATTACTGCTAATATTTTTATTATTTATATTTTATAACTAATATTACTATTATTATTCATATTTTAAGAAAACTATCACACTTAATAATCTAAAAAAAATAAGAATTATTTTTCATCTGATTAATATTATTCTTACACTAATACTCAAAATAACAACAATGAAAGATGAACAGTAGAAGTTAATCTTTTTAGTTATAATTATATTTTTGTTATAAAAATACCTACCTTGGCAAGCCCTTTAAGAGAAGGTTTGAAACCCTTCCGGAAATAGATGCTGGTGTCACGTGTGTTCTTTCGTGGATGGTCCAGATATAACACCTGGGTAAGGATGGTGTTAACGCTTATTATTATTATTGATGTTATTATTATTATTTTTATATTATTATTAATATTATTGTCCAACCGTCCAACCCATGCTAGCACGGAAACTGACGCAACCGATAATAACAATAACATCAAATAAGTAAAAAGAACAAAAACTCAATAACAATAAAAGTAATTCTCTTACCATTGCAACTACAATATTTTTTAAAAACCATCTTATTATGCTTTATTAATAAAAAATATATTATTCTGATTATTATTATTCTAATGACACGACCTTAAGATCATGGTGCAGAGCATGCCCCACGAGGATACGGTTCTTCAGCAAGTGGTGTACCTTCTCCTGGGCCTCCTTCAGGGATGCTCCTGGTGTGAATAATAATAATATGAATAAAAAATTTCTAATAATAACAAGAATTACAATAACGGGATTAAAAATAAAAAAGGCAACAGTAATGCTAACAAATATTCATCATAGTGATGATTTTTTATTGACATGATGTCTAATAATGATAAAATTTTATTATTAATAAAACAATAATAGTTCGCTAGATGGCACCGTTGACGAGATGATGTGGTCTGATGCCACTGTATCTGGTCCTATAGTCTGTCACCTGAGGTGCGTACATGAAGATTATCAATAATAATAATATTATTTTTATTACTAATAATGATAAATTGGTGGATTTTCGAAATAACTTCATAAAATAAAGCAATTTTTTTGATACTTTTTCTATTATTTCAACTAAAATTTTTGACAGTCACTTTTGCCATGAGTCATTAGTATGAAAAAAAATCAAAAAATGCCTCATTTTATGAAGTAATTTCAGAAGAATCAGCAAAAACATTGATACATGGTGTTTCTGGAGAACTTTATGGTTATTATTATTATTTGATAGAGAACATGACCACTCTAAAAAAAATTTTTTTTAATATTGAAAAAAAAATTAACTTCTAGTTAAATTTTGAAAACCTGTTTTTACATTGCCGCCATCCTATCCCTCCAGTAACCCCCCTTCCCCTCCTCCATCTCCCTTCCACTCAATTAATCCTCCCCTTTCTTGCAGTAACCTAAAATTCCAACTACTTCACCACCAACCACCAACACCCTAACCTACTTTTTCAGATGGCTTGACAAACATATCAAGAACTGGATCACCTCTGCAATTCACCATTGACACCCTTGCCAGCATGCTCTCTCTGCCCTCTGTGTGTGTGTGTGTGTGAGTCTTCGCTATAGGATAAAATAAAAAACACTCAACTTAGGAACAAAGTGAAGATAGACAGGGTTGATGTGATGATTCAGAAAAGAAGACTCCAATGGCTTGGTCACGTGGAGAGAATGCATGATGATCGCTTACCAAAATACTTTTGGTAAGTAAGATAAGAGATGGTAAGAGGCATCAAGAGGGACAAAAACAGAAGTGGCATGACCTCATACATGCGAATTTTAAAGAAGTAAATATGGTGACGAGTTGGAGAGCAAAAGCGATAGAAAGAAATGGCGCACCAAAATTTAAAAATTTCTTCATGATCTCAATGCACGTGAGAAATCAACAGAAAAAGCAAAAAAAGATTTTGCTAGAGATCGATATACTAGCAAAAGCAATAATTCAGACAACATAAGCAATTCTGTTCAAACGCTTTTTTGCATGTTTCCCGGTTGCAACAAAATAGCTGCCAATAAAGCTGGTTTAGCTAACCATGTAAGACAAAGACACAGAGCTCAAGAAAGCATCCAATGCTAAAAATCCGGGCTGAGTTTCAAACGACAAGGCATTCACAACCACCAAAAGAAATGTTCTACTCTCAATCCTTTTTTGCATCTGGCTCACGGTAGACAAATGCGGAAGTATGTGTGTGATGTTTATGTATGTGCATGAAAAGAACGAAAGCTTTTTGAGGAAGGTTTGTGTAATTATAGCTTAAATTATTGTATATTTATGTATGTGAAAAGTCCTCTGGCGAGTAATATTAAATTGGCTGTTCATAAAAAATAACGTGATAACTTTATTATAAAGGTCACAATGATGATAATAATAGAAATAAAAAAAAATATAGTAATAATAATCTCAACAATAAGAATAATTATGAAATGATAAGGCACAAACCTTCACCCACTCCAACCATCTCACAATCCAATCCTAAAACCTTGGTTACTTTGCTGTGGGATGGATGGACGGATAGATTAGAAGATGAAAGAATAGAAGAAGATTTTTTGAATAAAATAATATAATAAATAAATGAGTGTGTGTATGAGAAGACGATTGAATGATGGATGCTTTTACAGATAAATGAATGTAATGCGGTATTTATAAAGCGTTTTTCCTTATAGATCAAAGCGCTTGCTACAAATTTAATGTAGCGAAAACACACTGTGGAACAGGTGCTAATTGTTGGCCCACGTGGGATCGAACCCAGTAACTTTAGGTAATTAGTCTAATGCTCTACCAGCTGATTATTAATGAATGATTTTTGAATGAAAGAATCAACACATGAATGAATAAGATAAAAAAAAAATGAATTGAAGGATGGAAGAATAATAAAACAGAAGACGCATGGATGAACAAATGATAAGTCTCCATACACACTATGCTAGCATTAGTTGAATTGAATAAATTGATGTGAATCATATGGATTAACTTAATGGAAACAATTTGAATCAAAGACTTATTAACTGAATAATAACATGAAGCTTTTCATAAGTTGAACTTACATTACCAAGTATACTAACATTATAAGAATCAAATATAATATAATGAACACGCACCATCGCAAATAAATTCATTTAAATTGAGTCATTTTCTACAGTTTTTTATATGTAGTTAAAATAAATTGCTTTATTGTTCATATAAAATTCATTTTACATTTTAATGTAGGAATAAATGTGTACTTGTTGGAGTAGTCTTTAATGTTGCTTGTGTTAGTGCATGTTGTTTGTGTGATGAGAGGCATTGTGGTGCTTTTGAACTTATTTTTATTCTTTTTTAACCCCATTGAGCTGGTTTTTAAGCTGTTTTTTTCAGTGATGTTGATATTATTGGATTTAATATTTATGTTACTAGTATTATTATTATTACTGATATCCTTATTATTATTATTTTCTAAATCCAGCAAATCTTCACTGACATCATCAAACCATATTTCTTCTCTTTTTATTCTGTGGTTTATTTTTTTCAATATGATGAAAAAATCATTTATTATTATTGATATTGTTTCTGTTATGATATTATTTTTTTATTTTAAAAATTATATTAACACTGAAATAACAAAATGATCATTCTAACTTGGTATTATTGTTTTTATTTTTTTTGCTTCTAACTTTTTTCCAATTGTACATTTTTTGTTTGTTGCAAGCTGTGGTGGTTTGTTGTTGAGAGGATAAATTTTTGGCTTTTGTTATGGCTGGATTGATTTTTAACGTTTTTTTCAGAGAGTTGCTAGATTTTGTAATTTTTGTTGTCGAATTATTTGTTTCAGAGAAAATTGGGGAAGTTTTTGGTGTCTTTACCTGATTGGTTTCAAATAAACTTTTGGATTTTTTAGCTGACTGTTTTGAAACATTAGTAGAAGTTTTTTTAATAGATTTTAAAAATGATTTAGATTTTTTATTTTTTGAATTTTCTATTTGTTTGACATCTTTTGTTAGTTGAACTAGAGAAGGGTTTATTTCTTTCAGATTTTTAAATGTTTCTTTGGGTAATTGTTTCAAAATGTCTTTTATTGATCGATCTTTTTTGAAATTCTTTTTAGCATTTCTATGTTTCATAGTCAAAAATCACAAAACCCTAAAAAGTATGAAATTTCAACACATTTTATCGACCACTATGTAAACAGCTAAAAATTCATTTAATTTATGAATTACAAAATTTAATGTTGAATAAAAAAATTAAAAATTGTTTAAAAACGAAAATAAAATTTAAATTCAAAAAACTTTAGTTTACAGCTAAATTAACTTTTACATTAAAATCAGCGAAAATCATTTTTAGATTTAGTAGTGGCAGAATTTGGAGTTAAAAAGGAAATCTGGTAAATTAAATATGCTTTCAGGCAACAAATCAGCTAACAAACGAGAAATAAAAGAGAAAGTTGTGGAAATATACTACGCTTTTTTCAGAGTTTGTATTTTTTATAACCCTGTGTTTCATTGTGTATGTAAAAAGCATACTTTATCATTTATTGTAAAAGTAACAAAGCTTACATCAAAATTATCAACTATTCGTTCTACAAAATAATCATATTCACTTTTAATGGTTATATAATTGATATCAAAAGTTTCATCTGAAACTTATATAGTTCAAACTTAAAATTTTATTTAATATCAAAATTTTTAGAAACATTTCACCTATTAAAAATCCCATCAAACATATCATCCTATCTTTTCCATCATACTTGCCACATTCCACCCTATCCATCTCACCTCACATAATCCATCCTACCTTCCAGTATGAAGATCCATCACTAGGAAATGCAAATTTTTGGGATGAGTTTTTTTTGTTAAAGGTGAACAGCAACAATCTGCAACATCAAATCAGCAACATGAGTGGTCAGCAACTTGTTAAACTCATGGTTTGTATAATCACATTTCCACATGCTGTTGTTGATGTCCACATTAACATCATTTTCTCATGTCTGTTCTTATCCTAACTATTTTTATACATGCTTCATATCCATGAAAATTTATTTAAAAACCCTATGATCTGGTTAGCAAGATTTTAAAAACATTGGTTGTCTATATGTGACCAAATCTTGTCAATTTATAAATAAAAAACACAACAACAATAGCCTGTGTTCAACATGTTGTTCAGTCGATGTGTCAACACTCTACAACATCAACATCCCATTCGCATACATAATGCCTTACTGGTTTGCTATTATTATTAATATTTTTTTCTTAGTTTTTTTGCGTTTTTTGAAAGAAGCTAGAATAGAATGAAATACTAAGTATTGAAACCATAATATATAAATTTAAATAATTACAAAAATCAAAATATTAAAGTTGGTGTAGGTGTCCATCAAGGGTCAGTTCTCTCACTGTTGTTTTTTCAATAGTGCTCGACATATTGTCTGAAACAGGAAGAAAAGGTGCTCTTTATGAACTGCTTTATGCAGATGACTTGGTTTTGATAGCAAAAACTATTGAAGAACTAGAAGCACAATTCATTTGTTGGAAGGCAGCTTTTGAAGAGAAAGGATTAAAGTTAATCTGGGTAAGACAAAGGTCATGGAGAGTGATGGTGAGGTTGTTGTTTTGGCTAAGATTGATCCATGTGGTGTGTGTGGTAAAAGGGCTAAGGTAAATTGTGTAAGGTGTAATACATGTAAGAAATGGGTTCATGTGCGATGTGCTGGGGTAAAAAAAGTTTCTTGTAGGATGAATGGAAATTTTGAATGAAGGGTTTGTATGAATGGTTCAAATGAGTTGGAGAGGGTAAATAATTTTTGTTATTTAAGAGACGATGTGAATGGTACAGGAGGAAGTGAGCTAGCTGTTGCACACAAGATAGGGCTGGGGTGGAAGGCATTCAACAGTATGTCTTCTATGTTATGTGGTAAAAGACACTAGCTGATAGTGGGAGTACAAAGGAGTTGATGGTTAGATTGGTGTCGAATAATGCGATTATTGATGGGGTGAGACAAGGGAGTTTGAGATGGCTGGGTCATGTAGTAAGGAAAGAGGATGATGATGTGTTAAGCAGGCGTGGAGGTTTGAGGTGGAAGGTAGTAGAGGAAAGGGAAGGTCAAGGTTAGCTTGGAAAAGTATGATGAAAAACCTTTTTCGTGGTCTTGGGTTAGATCTTGAAGCTGCCTACGATAGTGTTAAATGGAGAGAGAAGGTTAGGTCGTGGAAAGAAGTCAGTGACTCCTTGGAAATGGAAAGATGCTGGTTATATGGAAATGATACTAATATTGATTAAACAAAAATTTCAAACCGAAAAAAAAAAATAATAATGCTTTGAAAATAACTTTATAAATTTAGGCAATTTTTTTTTCTATTTAGCCTAAAATTTTCGAAAAGTCAACTTTGTCATGAATAAAAAAATATTGCTTCATTTTATGAAATTATTTTTAGAACAACTTACAAAACGTTGATACATGATGTCTCTGAAAAATAATAATGCTCACAAGCGCCAACCAAACTGTTATGTGGTTTCCAAAATAATAGATCACATAACTCCACCCACAACTATTAAACCTCTTCAAACCACACAGACCCTAGCCAGCCTTGTGAGGGGGGTGGTGTCCAGGGTGACAAGTGGTTATGACGTCATCAATATCCTGATCGGCTTCGAGCAAGCTGACGTGCTCATGAAGGTGATGATGATGGTTATCAGGTTTTTTGTTATTGTTGTGAGAGTTATTGGTTTCAGTCATGCTTCATTTTTATTGTTCTTATTTTATGTATTTTTTAAAATTATTTTTACTTTTATTATTATTATTATTATTAAAACCATTTTAGCGACTGGTAGAGAACTTGAGTAAAATATTGACGAGTACATTTGAAGATCATCATCATGACCAACTCAAAAAAACATCTCTATCATTCCTACTACTCCTTGTCACCGTACTTAAAGTTTCATGTGCTTGTTTGTATGGGTGCATGTTTGTGTATGTCTGCATGCCTTTCATTGTTTGGTATGAGGACATTGAAATGATGGAAACATCCCAAATGTGTTGAAATACCACACTATACAAATGAACAAAAACTTAAGTACAAAAACAACTCACAGGGCAAAGAAAACATAAACGAAAACACACTGCTGGAGTATCTGATGTTCAACTGCCTCTTTGAGTCCTTGATATCTGTAGGTAGTGCCAGGGTGTGGATTTGTGTGACAGTTGTATTCATAAGGGTTAATCTTATTGTATATTACAACTGTTGTTACGATGTTTTTTATTATGATATAAAATAAATTGATTTTATGTAATAAGATTGTACCATCACTGTAACTTACATCGGTATATTATAGTCATAGCAGGTTATCAAGAGCCTTTAATCACGCACATACAACTGCTAACACCAAATAACTTTTTTCCAACCCTTCATAGATCAGTTGATTCATTTTTAAACTTTTCCTCTCATATAACATCAGCTAACCTTCTACATAACAACATCTGCTAACCATATATAACAGCAGCTGACCACATATCACAGCAGTTAATTCTCTTAAAAACAGCTAACTCCATATAACAGCAACTAACCCCATATAACAGCAGCTAAACTCTATTTAACTGAAACCAACCCTCATATAATAGCAGTTAACTCAACATACAACAGCTGATATGCAGCAGCAACAAGTCAGCCATCTTGGCAAACAAAGCAACCACCCTGTTAACCTTACTTGTACAATACCAGAAGAATGAGGTTCATGATAATAAAAATATAAATAATATTATTATTATTATAAATAAAATTATCCAAAATATCAATAAAAGCACTATTAATAATAAAAATAATAAGTTTTGGGAACAAACAGCCTCAAAAAAATAAGAATAATAAAAGAAATAATAATATTACTAATACCAATAGAAATAAGGTTATAGTTGAAACAATAATGATTACAAACTAATAATATCAATATTCATTTTGACAAAAATGATAATTTTTTATTATTCCCTATCCAATTACCTATTTTTTTATTCTGCGCCATATGAAAATCATTGCCATGTCCACTTCAGTCAGTGAATCCTTACGTTGTCAAGCTGTCTATACTCGATGACGAGCTTGCCTTCACTGTTAGATTTTGTTTATTATTGTTGTTATAGTTTTTATTGTTATTATGGGTGTTTATTTATTATTATCATTATTATTATTATTATTATTGGAATTGTTATCATCATTTTTATTTTTTTGTTTCACCAGGTATTATTTGTTTGTTCTGTTGTTGTGGGCATAATGATAAATGTTGTTATTTTTGTTGTTATTATTAATACCAATGTTATTGTTATTATTATTATTATCATTGTTATTATTTTTTATTATTTGCACAGGGCTTAGCACACATCGTCTCATCAAACCTCATCAAATGCAATCAGTTTGTTTATTATTTTTTTATTATTATTATTGTTATTATTATTATTTTTATAGACAGTACCGACAGAAGACCGACGAAATGGAATCAACGGGGATCCTCGCCTCCATCTCCAATATGGTAATTGTTGCTTTTTTTTATTGTTCACTATTATTATTATTCCTATTATTATAATTATTGTTTCATGTTTTTTATTTCCTTCTCACCAGGTAGGAAACATGTTCGTGGGTGAAGAAACAAAAGCAGAGACATTTGAGTAATATTAATTATTGTTTACTATATTATTATTATTATTATTTTATTTTATTTTTATTTTTCTGCATGCCCTGAAGAGCCAATGACAGTGTCTTGTTAACTTTATATGAAGCCCTCCATCTCAACCGCAACTTCAACACCACCTTGTCTCATGTATGATTATTATTATTATCATTATTATTATTATTATTATGGTTTTCATTGTTTAATATTTATTATTACTATATTTAGTTATTTTCTTTATTTTTTAAAATTTTTTTCTATATTATTTTCAATTTTTTGTTTTATATGTAATCTTTTCATTGCCATTTTTTTATTATTTCCATTATCATCTTAATCATCGTCACCATGCAGTCACATACGGAAGTCTCCGTCCTACATCCGGCAGAGTCGACCAATGCGAATGAATTTGGAGCTTTAGCCAATCACATCACAGAACCCAGCAATTTGTTGGCTTGTTTTCTTGAGTACTGTAGCATTGTCTCTCAAAACGTTAAAGGTCGAGTACTGATGATGATGAGAATTATGACGATGATGATGATGATGAGGGTGATGTTGATGATGATGATGAGGGTGATGATGATGATGATGATGACTTAATAATAATTAAAATATCATTAACTTAATAATATTAAAACTTATTAAAAATAATGTTATTAATAAAAATTTGAATAATTCAAAAATAATTTTCATAAAGATAATATTAAAATAAAAATAATAACAATAATAAAATCATAGCTTTTTGTTTTTATTCTTAGAAACAAGCAACTTCAACAGCACCAAACTCTGTTTCATCATACTCACCTGTATAGTTGAGGTCTCTAATATTATTATTGTTGTCATGGTTGTTATTATCATTATTTTTATTATTAATATTTTTAGTACTATTGTCATTATTTTCTTCTTTATTATTTTTTTTGTTATTATTATTAACATTATGATTATTATTATGGAATGATCATCATTAGGACCAACAAGCAAACAGTCTCATGCACGACGCCAACCTCAACTTCAAAGTCACTTTGCACAAGATTGTAAGTAATAATAATTATCATTTATCATTTCTATTTATATTATTATTGTTGTTATAATTATAATTATAGCAATAATAATATAAATAATATTGTAATGTAAGATTTCTAAATGCATAACAAGAAAGTTGGAGCGCAAGTACTTGAGGTCTCGTTCAACAGCTGATCGTGAGACATGGTTCAGGCAGAAGAATCTTTACAAATGTCTATGTAGGAAGAAGAGTAAGGAGTTTTGGGATTTTAAGCTATTTGAATGTAAAAACAAGTCAGTGACAACTTGGAAATACATAAATGAGGTTGCTGGTAGGGGTAAGGCAGGTGAAGGTAAAGGAATAGAAATTGGACGTTTTAAGAAATACTTGGAGGATAAAATTGGTGAGGTCAAAAGTGTAGATGATGGTCTATTTCAAATTGAGGTTTCATCCAGGACTTCAGTGTTAGACGAATTTTTTGAGGTGGATGAAGAGGAATTAGTGAAGATGATCAACAACTTACCAAATAAACAGTGTGCTTTAGATCCGATCCCTAGTTGGCTATTGAAACGAATAGCAAGCTTGATAGCACCTTTTTTAGTTAGCATTTTTAATTCCTTTTTCAAATCAGGAACTGTTTTTCAAGGTTTGAAGTTAGCCTGTGTGACGCCGATATTGAAAAAACCTAAATTGAACCAATCTGAGCCATCCTCCTATAGACCAATTTCAAATGTCCCTGTCTTATCGAAAATACTGGAATGGTTAGTTTTAGAAAGGACACGTAGTTTTTTGGTTGAAAATGATCTCTTTCCGAAATTTCAGTCTGCTTATCATGCCCTTTTCATTCAACAAAAACTGCTTTCACAAAAATCCACATGGATATCTCGAAAGCAGCTGATGAAGGTAGGTTTAGTTTTTTGATATTGTTGGATCTTTTCTCAGCCTTCAATCAATCAATCATCAATCAAATCCTTTTTATAGCTCGTTTTCCTTTTCCAAGGGTTGGGCTTTTTGAAAGTTCTATATTGAAGTCGGCCTTTCCATTCAGAGCGATCGAGTGGATCCGCACAAATCATGTCTAGCTTTCTTTTATCATTCAAAATGAGTTCATTTCAAGTCTTTTTGGGCCTACCAAGCTTTTTGCTAGTATCTAAATCCAACTTTCGCATCTGAGAAATCCAACTCACGCTACGCTCTACATGTCCAAACCACCTCATCCTGCTTGTACGAAGAACTACCTCAACACCCCGAATGCCAAGTTTTGAAAGGAGTGAATGAGAGCAAACGTTATCATTCGTTTTGATGTTGCACATCCAGCGAATCTTGGCAAGGTCATTTCGTCTAAGGCGGTTCAATGTGGAAACTGTTACGGGCCATGTTTTAGCAGCATGTAACATAGCTCTTCTGACGCAGGTTGAATAGACACGGCCTCTGGTCAATAATGATAAATGACAATTAGCAAGGAGTGGAAGAAGTTGGCGAAATTTAGCCCAGGCACACTTACAACGTGTTATTGAAGCAAGCTCACATCCACCACCTGCAGATAACATATCTCCAAGATAGCAGAACTCTGGGACAACTTCCAGTTTTTCATCACCGATCATCACTTTCTTTACTAATCTTCCATCAACAGGTCGTGCTGTACTAAGGCAACGAGCGCTTTGGAAGTTAAGATCCGAAGTTAGAGGGCCTTTTATGCCGCTGCATTTCTTGTGTACCCATTGCCTGCAGCCTCCACACTGAATAGCATTTCTACCCACACCTGCTTGGCATACACCACAAGGATACTTCCCAGATTTTCTCAACACACCAAGGTTCGAACCAGAAACCATTAGCTTTGTCTTACCCATATTCACCCTCAACCCCTTTTTCTTCATTTCCGATCTCCATGTTTTCAACTTCACTAATAGTTCATCCATGGACTGAGCACTTACCATTAAGTTCTCAGCATACAAGATCTCCCAAGGGCAACCTGTACGTAACTCCATAGATAGCTTCTAGCACAATAACAAAAAGTAATGGATTAAGAACAGAACCTTGATGGACACCTACCCGAACATCAAACGAGTTGCTATACTCATCACCAGCTCTCATCCTACTTCTCACTTCCTTGTACATGGATTGTACAATTCTCACAAGCCATTCATCAATTTTCAATTTACGCATACTCCACCAAATCTCTTCTCGTGGCACTCTGTCAAAGGCTTTCTCCAGATCAATGAATGCTAAGTAGAAGGGCTTACCATCAACCAGATGCTTTTCCTGTAACTGACGGAGGATAAATATGGCATTAGTTGTACTCCGACCTTGCATAAAACCACATTGCATATTATTAATCACCACTCTCTATCTGATAAAACCTTCCACTACGCGCTCCAAAACCTTCATAACCTGATCAATTAACTTCAAACCCCTATAGTTAGACCTGTTTAAAGCATCGCCTTTACCCAATTTTATACACTGACTATGTGACTTTCCTGCCACTCAGGCGGTATACGGTTCTCAAAGATGATGTCTTCAATGAGATCTCGAATCATACTAGCACCACGTGAACCTGCGGCCTTGAGCATCTCAGCAACAATACCTGAAGGACCCGCTGCTTTCTCAAGGCTCATTTTATTAATGGCCTTTCTAACCATTGCTGTAGTGATAGGTACGATGGGACCTTTCACGGGATAGACTTCGGACAAACCACCTGGATTCCATGAAAACTTTACATTGAGTAGGTGCATATAATGCTCTTTCCATGATTCTTTTTTGGAATCAACATCCAGGGACATTTGGCCATTATTATTTTTCACCTCCTAATGTTTAAATAAAAAACTCCGCGTTTCACTTGACGCGAGGGAGTATTAGTATTATGTTAAAAAAAAATCTCTAGAGTATGACATTTTTTAGGTAAAAAATATTTCGAAATAAATATAAGTTAATTAGATAAAACTGCAGTTTTTAAAATATCGCTAACGTATAAACTTACGATCGAAAAAAAATTTCGAAAACTTGAAAAAAGTTAAGCTACAGTTTTTATAATAAAGTTCTAAAGTAATTTTGATAAAAATAAAAAACAGGCCGTGTCCAGAAAGCAGAAAAAATAACTTTTAAAATCAAATTTCGCAAACAGCCGAACATGTCGGTTGCTAACCTTCGATTTAGTTAATCATAATATTTTAATAAACAAGCTATATTCAAAATTCGGTTTTAAGGGTTTAGTCTTAGAATGGTATAAGAGCTTTTGAAATAATAGGTGTTATTATATTACTAATAATAGTGTGAGGACTAATTTATTTTATCTCCATACTGGTGTGCCACAAGGTTCTGTAATCGGCCCGCTCTTATTTAATCTGTATTCTAGTGATCTAGAAACAATTGCACAAAGACATAACTTGAGTTATCACCAATATGCAGATGACACACAATTGTATTCTAGCTGTGTCCCTGGTGAAACTGAGCAATTGCAGAACAGATTGTCTGACTGTGTCGATGAGATGGCAGCCTGGATGGAATCCAATAGTCTTCAACTCAATAGATCCAAAACTGAAGCTATATGGTTTTCTTCTTTGAGAAAGGTGAACAAGTTACCAACCAAACAGATAAGGATACTGGATACTTTCATATCACCTTCAGAAAGTGTCAAGAGCCTGGGTGTTTTTATGGATAGAGACTTGAGCATAAACTCACATATAAGTAAGATGTTGCAAGCAGGCTTCTCAGCTTTCAGACAGATAAGGTCCATAAAGAAGTGTCTTTCTTATGAATCGTTTAGAACCCTTGCTGTTGCTTTGATTCTGAGCAGAATAGATTATTGCAACACATTGTTAGCTGGGTTACCTGAAAAGCAGCTGCGTAGAGTCCAGTCTCTTATCAACACTACAGCCAGGTTAATTACAGGCACAAGGAAGTTTGACCATATAACTCCAGTTTTGAAAAAGTTGCATTGTGTTAAAGTTAGGGATAGGGTAGTTTATAAAATATTATTACTTATATTTAAATGTAGGCTAGGGTATGGTCCAAAATACATACCAGAAAGACTCATACCTATCCCTGAAATACCTGAAAGGCGAAAGCTTAGATCTTCGGACTCAACCAATTTATACGTCTCTAAGTCAAAAATGTCTAATATTGGAAAGCGTGGGTTTGAGGTTGAAGGTCCAAGTTTGTGGAACGGCTTGCCGGAAGGCTTAAGAAGGGTTAGGAAAGTGAAAGACTTTGGAAAGAGGCTAAAAACTAGTTTTTTTTTAAATATTAAGCTGTTATAATCTATTATTATATTAGAATATTTTACAAATATCAAGTGATCTTGAAACTCTCTGGGTTAAATATCACTATAATTAACCTCGTAAATCATTATTATTATTAATATTAAAACTAAATAACAATGAAATATTATTATTATTAAGATTAAAAATCGTTTTTTAGTCTCTTTATAGATTTATGGGGTAGACGTAGATAATAACATCAATAATAATAATAAATAATTTTTTGTTGTCATTCATTTTGTTAATACAACATCAGAGCATGCGCCACAGAAACCCCATAGACAACAACAACAATGTCTCAAGGCCTCTCATCTGCTCTCTATTCGGTATTTGCTTATTTTTATTTTTTTTCTTACTATTTTTTTATCTGATTGTTATTATCCTGACAGACCTGATGGTAGAGTTCATTATGAGTCACCTGATGAAGAGCTTCCCCATGCAGCTGCATATGTGGGTGTCATGTCTCACATTATTATTGCTATTATTATTATTATTAGTATTATTATTTTTTGCGAGATCACGATATTGATTTCTATCACTTCAATTTACTCGCTATATTAAACATGACCTGCATATATAAAATGAATTGTTTGTAAATTAACAAATTCATTTAGCTGTTATTTTATTTTGTTATTTAGAGTCATGAAACATTTGCCATGTGGTGGAAGCAAAGGCAAGCTTCATTGCCCATTCCGGCTCCAAAAATCTTTCCATGACTATACACGAAAATGGGGAAGGTTGTATATGCCGAGGATGGTCGAAAGAGAGTGTCGAAGGAGGAATGAGGAGATTCCATGGGATGGAATGGTGAATGTAGAAGTGGTTGAAGGTTCCATGGAACCATTTTCTATGAACGAGGTGAAGAAAGGGCTAGAAATCATAAAGAATGGCAAGGTCAGTGGACCAACTGGATTTGTCAGGGAGCACATAGCTGCTTCTCCACATAGGAAGCAAGTTATATTGCAAGTAGCAAATGAAATCCTCGATGGAAAGGATATGCCTCATGACTGAAAGATGAGTTCAGTTGTTCCCATTTATAAAAAGAAAGGTAGCGTTATGGACTGTGCGAGCTATCGAGATGCAAAGCTTTTAGAATGTGGTATGAAAGTGGTGGAAAGGTTGCTGGAGAAAAGGTTAAGAAGGTTAATGAAAGTTGTCTGAATGTAAGTTGTTTTTATGCCTGGCAGAAGCACAGACACTATTTTTATTTTTAGGAGAATGCAGGAAAGCTACCTTGAAAAGAAAAGGAAGCTTTTTACCTATTTTTGTTGATTTGGAGAAGGCTTTCGATCGGTTGCCAAGGAAGGTGATTGAATAGGCGCTGAGAAAGAAGTTGGTTCCAGAAAGGTTGGTTCAAGCAATAATGTCAATGTACAAAGCAACAAAAACGCAGATGCAGGTTGGAAATGGACACTCGAAAGAATTTGATTTTGGTGTAGGTGTCCATCAAGGGTCAGTTCTCTCACTGTTGTTTTTTCAATAGTGCTAGATGTATCGTCTAAAGCCGGAAGAAAAGGTGCTCTATATGAACTGCTTTATGCAGATGACTTGGTCTTGATAGCAAAAACTATTGAAGAACTAGAAGCACAATTCATTTGTTGGAAGGCAGCTTTTGAAAGAAGAGGATTGAAGGTTAATCTTGGTAAGACAAAGGTCATGGAGAGTGGTGGTGGTAGTGGGGTTGTTGTCTTGGCTAAGATTGATCCATGTGGTGTGTGTGGTAAAAGGGCTAAGGTAAATTGTGTAAGATGTAAGACATGTAAGAAATGGGTTCATGTGCGGTGTGCTAGGGTAAAAAAAGTTTCTTGTAGGATGAATGGAAATTTTGAATGAAGGGTTTGTATGAATGGTTCAAATGAGTTGGAGAGGGTAAATAATTTTTGTTATCTAAGAGACGATGTGAATGGTGCAGGAGGAAGTGAGCTAGCTGTTGCACACAGGATAGGGCTGGAGTGGAAGGCATTCAACTGTATGTATTCTATGTTATGGGGTAAAGGGCACACATGGAATATCAAAGGACAAATTTATAGGACATGTGTGAGGCCTGTCATGACATATAGCTCAGAAACTTGGGTGGTAAGGTACCTGAAGATGGAATATTATGAAAAGCAGAAAAACGGATGTTTCGAATGATGCGTGGCTAGCTGATAGTGGGAATACAAAGGAGTCGATGGTTAGATTGGGGTTGGTTAGTACGATTGTTGAAATGGCGAGACAAGGAAGTTTAAGATGGTTGAGTTATGTTGTAAGGAAAGGGGATGATGATGTGTTAAACAGGCGTGAAAGTTTGAGGTGGAAGGCAGTAGACGAAAGGGAAAGGCCAAGGTTTTCTTGGAAAAGTATGATAGGAAACCTTTTTTGTGGTCTTGGGTTAGGTCTCGAAGATTTCTACGACAGGTGGAAATAGAGAGGGAGGATTAGGTTGCGGAAGGAAGTCAGTAATCTTTTGGAAAAGGGAAGATGCTGATTATAATAAAATGATACTGCTACCAATGAATATTATTTATATCATTTGAGAATTATATTATTGTTATTGCAGGAAGTGCTTAGGCATCATTCACAGAGCCGTATGTTATGAAAAGAAGTGCCGTCTGCGTTTGAAGTACCAGTGGAGTCTCCTTTGGGATGGTGTGTGTGTGTGTGTGTGTTTGTGTGTGTGTGTGTGTGTGTGTGTGTGTGTGTGTGTGTGTGTGTGTGTGTGTGTGTTGTGTGTGTGTGTGTGTGTGTGTGTGTGTGTGTGTGTGTGTGTGTGTGTGTGTGTGTGTGTGTGTGTGTGTGTGTGTGTATTTTGTGAAGACTGGTATCATTTAAACCAGAAACAAGGGCACAAAATAGATTATGTACTCGTTAATCAACAGTTCAGAGCTCAAATATATGACACAAGAGCGAGCAGAAAAACGGTACATGTATGAGACCATAACATTTTTATCTCAAAAATATCAATAAAAAAAGCTTTCATAAAAATAAATTTGAAGCCACTAAGACTATGAAACAAACCCAAAAAAACTACAATCAGAACAAATAAAAACATTCAAAACACTTTTAACACACAATTTAAATACAATAAATCTTCTAGATCCTATTGAAAGAAAATAGGAAAGTTTGAAAAAAAGTTTTCTTGCTGCAACTGAAACTTCACCCAATAAAAAGCAAATACAGTGAAAAGCAATGGGTTAAAAAAAAAATCAATAATTATTTTAAAGAAAAGTCGAAATACCATATTAAAATTCAAACTTCAAAACAAAACGGTCAGACTATTTCTCAAGATCTTATCATTGCCTACAATGCATTAAAAAAACAAACCAAACAAGCTTGTAGAGCAGCTATAGATAAGTGGTGGTAAAAGAAGGCTGAAGAGGCAGAAAAAACAACACAACTGTCCATGAAGCAAGGCCGCGGAGGCTCAGTTTTAAAAATGCTCAAACTAGCGAGACTATCTAAAACGAAAGCCTCAACAAATTGAAAAGCGAAGATGGTAAGAAGCTTATAAGTTCTTTAGAAGACAAACACGTCAGGTGGAAAAACCATTTTGAAGCAGAAGTTAAACCGCATGACCCAATAGACACCAAAAACTTCGACATGCCCCTGCCTCCAACAACTAAAATGGATGATGAGGAAGCTGAAAAGTTGTCTAAGCCGTTTTCTAAAGCCGAACTCTTTAATGCACTAAAACAGTGCAAATTAGAAACGGCCCCGGGTACAGACTCAATTAGCTCGAATATGCTTCAAATTGGTGCTGAGGTAGCGGCAAGCTGGCTCAAAGTGATAACTGACTCTATATGGGAAACAGAGACTATTCCAAAAGATTGGCAACTGCGAATTATAATTCCAATCCACAAGAAGGGTTTTGGATCACTGCCAAAACTACAGAGGAATATTCCTCTTATGTGTAGCCAGTAAGGTTTTTGGTAGAGCAGCTTTGAACAGAATAAAAAAGGGGGTAGAAAATTTGTACTGAAAAATTTTGATGCAAAGAGCCAAAGAATATAACAAGCCAATACATCTCTGCTTCGTAGACCTACAAAAAGCCTATGACACAGTGAACAGAGGTGTCTTATGGGAAATACTGTCCAGATCCTTCAACATTCCAGAAAAATTAATCCGGATCATTAAAGCCCTTCATAGTGGGACATCCGGATTAGTACGTTCTGATGGCAAAATGTCTGAAAAGTTCCCAATAAGAGTAGGAGTGAAACAAGGAGACGTTTTAGCTCCCATGTTGTTCAACATGTTTCTCGACGCTGTTATTAAGGTTGCATTAAAAGATCACCCAGACAAAAGCATTCACATAGAATACAGCTTCAATGCCTCGCTGGTATATAACAGTCGCGATAAGCTAGAAAACTCAAAAATTTTACAAAATCTAGTTCATGTAGATGACATAATGCTTACAAGCAGCAACATTGAAAGCCTCCGATGTCTTGTTAATTCTGCAAACAGCACGTTTGTCAAATTCAGACCAAAAATTAACCTCAATAAAACGAAATACATGTATATAAACTTAAACAACGATATACAATGGAACGCTAACAACAACAAACATTGCAACAATATCAACTTTAACAAAAAAAATGACGACAATCATGTTCAAACATGTAGCAACAGCAACAACAGCCCGGCGGAAGAACCCACCTTCTCGTGGTGCCGGGTGTGCACTCCAACAGGAGTGTCGAAGAGGTTCTAAACCACGTCAGCTTCCAACCACAAAGCATTTCGAGAATTCATCCATCATTTTTATCGCTGCTCACCAAAAGTCACAAACAACTCAAAGCTGCAAGTTTCTTTCGGTACTCGCTCCAAAGAGTGTCGGAAGAGTCTTTGGAAGCTGGCGCTCAACAACAACAACAGCAACAACAAAATAGACAATAAAAACAATAATCACAACAACAAAAAATCCAAAAAACTCAACAAAAGCAAAATCAATAGTAGCAACAACAAAAATAGTAACTGCAACAGCAAAGACAATGAAAATATCAACAAAAGCAAAACCAACAACAAGAAAAACAATAGCAACAAGAATAAGAACAACCAAAAAAAATAGCAGCAACAGCAACGACAGCAAAGCTAAAACACTTCGTCAACAGAAAAACACTAGAAACTATGAAAATAACAACAAAAGCAGCAATAACGTTAGAAATAACAAAAACAACAACAAAAGCAGCAGCAGAAACAACAATAGAAGCAGCAACAAAAACACAAACAATAACAACAATACAAGTTTAAATGCCATCTCAACGCTCTCAATTGGTGAAGACGAAAATTTGGAAAGTGTCACAATTCAAGTACCTTGGCAGTATCCTTTGTAGTGACAACTCGGTTGATGCAGAGGTGAAATCCAGAATCAACAAAGCAGCACATGTTTTTCGTACACTAAGCCGCCTCGTGTGGTACCAGTTTAAAATAAATGCCCACACCAAATTAAAGCTGCTCAAATCAACCATCATACCGACGTTATTATACGGCAGTGAAACATGGAACCTTCGACAACATCACATACAGGGGTTACAGCTTTTCACCAACAAATGTTTGAGAATTACCACCGGCACTTCTTCATGGGAAAAAATAAAGAATACCGAACTTCGAGACAAAGCAAATATAGAAAGGATCGATGTGATGATCCAAAAGAGAAGACTGCAATGGCTAGGCCACCTCGAAAGAATGCCGGCTGATCGATTGCTGAAAAAACTTCTGACAAGCAAAATAACGGATGGTAGAAGACAGCAAGGCGGACAGAAACAGAGATAGCACGATCTAGTTCATAAGACCTCAAAACGCTGAACTTGGTAGATGTTTGTAAACAAGAAGCGCACAACAGGAAACTTTGGCGAGAAAACATCACCAAGTGTCTTCACGGTCTCAACAGAGAAAAAGAACTAGAAGATAAATCAAAAAATTTCCTAGCTTACTCATTTGCAAGATGCACCAAAATATGTGCAAATAAAGCAGGCTTAGCAAACCACTACAGGCAGATACATCAAACACAACAAACCATAAGATGTGAATACTGGGGTCTGAGCTTTAAGCACCAGGGCATCCATAACCATCGCAAAAAATGCTCAACTTCCAATCTATTGCACCTGCCACATGGTGGATGAAAGCAAAGACTGTGTGTGATTAAGGATTATTGTTAAGAACAATAGAAAACCCGCTATTATCATATTTATTCATGATAACTTTATTATTCAACAGTCTAGAGTCATCTTAATGAACTTATAAGCAATATTCAAGAATGTTTAACGTCGATTTATGAGAGAATTTTAGTACATTTGTAAAGCAAAATCAGCTGGAATAATATTTTATGCTTATGCTAACGTGTTATGGAAAGTCTTGCTTAATAAATGAAATGAATTTCTCTCATAAATCGACGTCACAAATTTTTAAATTTTATCCTTTATTCTTAATATTTTTATTATATATATAATACTGGTAGTAATAGTCTCTGACTACAACAGTGGGGTATATAGCTTATAAGGCACTAGTATGTATTTAGAACATCAGTACTATATTATTGTTGTTCAGAGTACTTATGTCTTACAGCCTCGTGTAGAGGTTTTCTGCGGCAGGAAGAGCATTCGGTGGATAAAAATAAATATGCCCCAATTATTATTTTTCCATGAAGTCTACAAACAAAGTCATGGCCCTCATTTCCGGGAAGTTCTTAAATGAAATTTAGAAATACTGGGATTAGAAGAGAGCCAGGCTTTCGAAAGAGATTTATGGAAACTTAAAATTTCGTCAAACCCCTCTTGAAAAGGGAAAAATTACGTCAAACGATAATGATGATGATTAATATTCACTGTTATTATTATATTTATTATTATTATTATACAAACCAGCCCTGATGCACCTGTTGAAGTACACAGTCAACAACGAGACCTACCTACTCAATCAACACAACATCTTCCTTCTCTTCAACACTGTTGGCTATTTGTTTAAGCATGCCACATTGCTTTCTTTATCTTCATTGCTGTATTCAGCTATGCCATATCTATCCAATCATTACATGTTGATCATTATACCACATTACATTTATTCATGCTTACCCAACCAGCTCATTCCAGTTTGGTCATTTCTTTTGATATCGATCTTCTATTTTTAAATTCACTCACTTGTTCCCACCATCTTCAACCTATCACAGCCATCACTGCCCACCGCCATTTTCACCTCCATCACTCCACTACTCCTAATTCTCATCCTCCACAGTGCGTCACTATCATGAACCTTTTCATAACTTATGGAGACGCCTTCCTCAGTGAACCTTCCATGTATGACACACTCTATTATGAAGTCATCCGGAATGCATGCATCTTTGAAAACCTGCAAGCTTTATGTTGGTTGTGTGAGTTGTTGTTTTTGATAGTTGGTTGTGTGGGTTGTTGTTTTTGATAGTTGGTTGTGTGGGTTGTTGTTTTTGATAGTTGGTTGTGTGGGTTGTTGTTTTTGTTTTTATGTGGCTTGATGTTTGTTTGTGATAGGAGGTTTTTGTGTTGGGTGCTTGTGTTTGTTGATGTTTGTGGCTTTGTGATAGTGTTTGTGTGTGTTCAAAATTGTGTGATGGTTGATTGTGTGTGTATGTGGTTATGGGTTCTGCAGGTTGTCTTTTTTGGACACTTGTGTGTGTTGATTGCCAAGTGGTCTCTTTCGAAATGATGTTTGAGCTGAATGGTCGTGAATGCAGTTAAAACCCACCTACGATGCAGGCATGCGATACACTTCCAAGACAGATTCTCCTCACAAGAGCATGGCGGGAAAGGTGCTGACAAATCTCACCAACATACAAGCCATCATCAACCACTATTCTCCCAAGTTTGCTTCCCATGCTTCTCTCCTGCAAGTTGCTTCACTCACTAATGATGAGGTTTGGGGGGAATGGGAAAAGAGGGGCTTGGGAAGGGGGAATGAAGAGAGGGTATGACGAGGGTGGAAGGAAGGGTGAAGGTACTGAGGGAAGAAAGAATATGGTGGAAGCAAGTTGAGGGCTGTTTATGAATAGGTTGGTTATCTAGATAGTATGGTGGGTTAGGTTGCAGTTTTGAGGAATGAGTTGTATTTTAAGAGGGCTTCCAGGAACTTGGTTGCCTCTCTATTTTTTACATCATGTTTTCATAAGTTTTTTTGCACGCACACAAACACACACACACATACCCACAGGTTCTAGAAGTGGTACGCAAGAACTATGACTCACTAACCCTGAGAATGAACGATAATATAGACACGTTCTGCCGGCATTCTCAAAAGCCTGTCGAAATATCCTCTTTCCTTAATATCATTGTTTGTTTATTTTAATTTTTTGGTTATTAATAATATTAATATTCGCATTTTAATTACCAATATTTATTTTCTTTCATTATTAGTATCATCCACTACTTCTACTACGACTGCTTTTATTTTCATGTTATTACTATGATATTATTATTTTTATTATTATTATTATTCTTTTCATTATTATTATTATTCTTGTTATTCTTTTTATTATCATTATTATTTATTATTATTATTTTTATTTTTATTATTACAGGTAAGAGAAATCGTCAAAGACGTCAGGACGAACACAGAAAATGAGCTTTTCAAGAGTTGATGACATTATTAACCTTAACTATCAATATTATTAGTTTGTATTCCTTTCATTTCTTTATTATCATTCTGTTGTTGTTATTTTCATCACTGTTAATTTTTTTCCATTATTATTCAATTTTCATTATTATTATTATTATGTGCTATTATTAGTATAAACACCATGGTAATCAGTTATGATACTCTTCCTCTGTTTGATGGTCTTAATGTTGTTTCTATTGCTATTTTTATTTTTATTTTAATTATTGTTGTTTTTATTATTATTTCTATTATAATCATTGTTTGTTTCAATCGTTATTATTATTATCATTTGAATTGGTATACTTATAATATCATTAAAATGAGTACATTTCATTTTTATATTTAATATCATCGCAATTGATGTCTCCTTATCAACACGTGCCTGTGTCTGCAATGTGGTGGGGTTTTTCATAAAATAAAAAAATTCCTACTGATATCATTTTTCCATTTTTTTCAAAATTATTTTTTGTATTATTTCTATTATTATCCATTTTTATAGCTTCCTATGATAATGATAGTTGTGCCTCTTGATAATGATCTTCATGTCGTTGGTCGATGTATTTTATTTTACTTGTACATGGTATATTACGGGCAAGATGGATCATAATTTTTTTTCGAATTTTATCGATTGATGTGGTTATAATTGTAAGATAAACTAGTATTGCTGTTATGATTATTATTGTTATTATTTTGTTGCTATTATTTTATGATTAATATTCTTTTTATTTTGATGGTTTTTATATTTATTATTGCTATTGATATCATAGATGCGTTTATTTTGAATTATGAATTTTTTAAATGTACAGCCTCAAAACTTGATGTTTATTCAAACGAAATGAACTAATATCAATATAACTTGGGATAATTTAAAAGTAGGATTTATATACTAACATTATTAATTTTCAAAATCTTCAAGATGAAGAAGTTTTTAGATGCATGTTTCAAAAAAATGAAAATTTCACAAATTAAAAATGAAGTTGAATTTTTCGGAATTTCAATTTTAGTGAAGCAATTAATGCATCTAAACGTTTCTTCATTTTGAAGATTGAAAAATCTGAAAAGACCCATAAGATGTTTTTAAAAAATATAACATTGATAATGATGCAATACTATTGAGAGTGTCAAAGTGAAACCAGTGATATCATTTGAGACCCTGAATTATGGAGTTTCCATCTTGCACCAGTCAAGGAAAAGCAAAGCAGCTCAAAATAAAATGTCAGCTAATAATTACAGTTTTTATATATAAACACAACATCACACATGCATAAAAATGTGGTCTTCAGCATAAGTCTGTGAGAGTCATGCGGTTAATGTTGTTTCTTCGAACTTCACGTGGTGCAACATCTCATGCTCACACATCCATTTACACAAACTTGCGTACACACATTAAAACACTTTCAAGCACATTCACAAACACACATCCATAATTAAAAACTCACGCACACACACACACAGAAGACCACAATGATTCGTCACATCAGTGGTTTAACTGCTGATAAAATTTGAATAATATTATCAGCAGGTAGCCAACGATGAGTCGAGATCATTATCATGGGTAGCTTAGTTGTAGAAAAGACTCGAAGGCACATGGTCCGATTCCCAGTTGGATATTTAAAGTAATATAAACTAATTAGTGCGTTTTAACATTAAATATTCCTTTAAGAAATTTTTCGTTTTTTTCATTTTCATTTCTCCATGAGTTCATCATTCCATCATTTCCATCAGCATATCGGAATGTTCATTCATTTTTCAAGATTTTTTTTCCTCATTATCATCACTACCGCCATCATTTTCCTCCTCGTCTTCTTTTTTCTTATTTACCCCGTTCATCTATTTTTTTCCGTACAATTTTCTTTTTTCATTTTGCATTTTGCATTTCATTTTTTTCTTTTTTCGCCTTTTTCCATTTTTTTATGCTTTTTGGTTTATTCTCGTTTTCATCCTCCATCTCTTTTTCTCTTCTCCTTCTTCTTCCTCTTCCTTCTCCTCTCATTATCGATCGGTCATTTTAATCACCATATCTCACAACTTCCAGGTAACCATGTTATGATCAGCCTTTGTTGTTTTTTAAGATTTGTTTCACGGTGCTTTAGATTATTCTTCTTATTTTCATTTTATTATTATTTCAATAATTAATCTTTTTTGCCCACTACTTTTTGCAAGTTTTGCAAAAAAAAATTTTTTTTTAAATCAAACAACATCAGAGTAAGAAATCAATAAGTTTTTAAAACGAATAACAAAACAAAAATTTTGAAAAATACAAAATAATTTAGAGCATTTTATATAAAAATTTTAAAAATAATCAAAAACACAAAAACGACAATAGAATAATAATAAAAAAAATAACAAGAAGATAAAATCATCTGGTCACCTTGACAACCCTTCTGGAGCATGGATGTGAAGACGAACTATTATTTCTATTATTATTATTTTTATTATTATTTTTTCTTTATTTTCATTTTTTATTTTTTATCGATAATTTTTTCTTTGTTATTATTATCGTTTTTAATCTATTTCAAATATTCGTTAAAAAAAATATGCATCATAAATGGTCCATAAAATAATTGAAAAATATACTTTTGAAATGTTAAAATTTGAAAAGTTAAAATAAAAAGTGAAGCGCTAACCTTATGTAACTAAAAGTGGAATCGATAAACAATGAGCTTGCAGAGGACAAAGTCGTCTCTTTATATAGTGATGGCGTTGATATTCTACCTGCTGATTGGTCGAATAATACAGGTAACAGGTAAAAAAGATGGATGGATGAAGGAAGGGTGGATGGACAAATAAAAAATAAGTTGACAGAGAATAAAAAATTTATTTTCTGTTTAGTTTATAATTTCTCATATTTATTTGTAATTTTTAAATAGATCCCTTTGAAGTTAAATTTGTCTTATTCAAAAAAAGTATGAAAAAATTTTAAAAAAATTATTAAAAACAAAAATTTAAACAAAAATAATAAAAAATACACTTAAAATTGAGCCAAAAAATAAAATAAAACGGAAGAAGAAAAAAACCAAAGACAGCATTTCAAAAGGCATAATATTTAATTTTTTAATTGCAAATTAATTATTAAGTTTAAGCCCATCCCTGTTTTATAACTAATGTCTTTTAATGTTCCCTTCATTAGCTGCGCATCCATCATTCTTCTCACGTGCACACATCCACAAGTTTGTACGCGTACATCATTTTCCTCATACACAAACTAAATTTTAATCACATACTTAACCTTTTACACAATTATAAGCGAGATTCATACACATACAAACATAGAAGTTTGTCAACATGTGTATAAACACAAAAAAATAGAATTTTTAAATTATATACACAACTCATCTTCATATTTTTCCAGTTTTATCTTCTTTCAAAAAAAAGAAGCTGTTTTTTGATATCATCACATACATATGAACATTATCACGTACATGTTGGCATTATCACATGCATACGGACATTATCACGTACATGTGGACATTGTCCGTATAATAACAATAATAATAACCTACGAGTTTCATTTTAGTGATGTATGACCAGGGAGTTTCAAGATCATCACGTGCATATGAGCATTATCACGTACATATGGAGTGAACATCATACAATCTTTACAAACGCACATACATTTTTTAGATCATGAATTCTTCCCAAAATGCATAATGATTGAAACATAATTTCAAAAATTATTCATGTACACACATGCATAACAAAAGAAAAACATAAGCAAAAACACAGAACTAATTTACACTCACATGCAAACACACACCCTATTGATGTTCAATCACACACATAAACTCACACCTCCCTAAAAACACATGTTGTTTGTGGGATTCTCTTACACATATGTGAATACTCTTGCACACAGTATTTTGTATTTAAAATCGATATTAATCTTACAAATGTATGTTTTTTTTAATTTCACATGACTTGGAGCATGATGCATAAATATACTATTGCAAATGAATTGTATTAAATCCTATACAAACAAAAACATACACACATTTAAACAGACACAAAATTAAAAAACAAGTTTCTCACTTATCCAAATATCTTTAATCTAACAATTAACATGTTTTCTATTCCTCCATTCACCCACCAACCTAATACCCATCCATTCACCCACCCATTTAATACCCATCCATTCACCCACCCACCTAATATCCATCCATTCACCCACCCATCTTATATCCATCCATTCATCCACCCATTTAATACCCATCCATTTACCTACTCATTTAATACTCATCCATTCACCCACCCACCTAACATCCATCAATTCACCTACCACCTAATATCCATCCATTCACCCACTCATTTAATACTCATCCATTCACCCACCCATCTTATATCCATCCATTCATCCACCCATTTAATACCCATCCATTTACCTACTCAGTTAATACTCATCCATTCACCCACCCACCTAACATCCATCAATTCATCTACCACCTAATATCCATCCATTCACCCACTCATTTAATACTCATCCATTCATTCACCCATCTAATATCCATCCATTCACCCACCAACCTTATATCTATCCATTCACCCAACTAACTAGTGGTCATTCATTCACCCACTCACCTAATATCCATCCATTCATCCAACCATTTAATACCCATCCATTCACCCACCCACCCACCTAATACCCATCCGTTTGTCTATATACCTTATATCTTTTATTTATTCTTTTACACATGTATCCATCTATCTTTTTTTATTTTTATCTTTCTACTCACATATTTATATCCATCGATTTACCCATTCATTCAAACATCTTCAAATTATTCACTCACACACACATCTACCCACAAATTCATTCACCCAATTAAATATTCATTTATTCATTTTTTTGTTCACACATTCACCATCCATGCATCCACTAATCTATCACCTCATCCTCTCATCCACCCACCCATCCATCATCACCTCATCCATATACAACATGTTTTTCCATTAACACCAATTAGAGAACAAGTTTCAGCTCTTTATTGTGTGTGTGTTTGTGTGTGTATGTGTGTGTGTGTGTGTATGTGTGTGTGTGTGTGTGTGTGTGTGTGTGTGTGTGTGTGTGTGTGTGTGTGTGTGTGTGTGTGTGTGTGTGTGTGTGTGTGTGTGTGTGTGTGTGTGTGTGTGTGTGTGTGTGTGTGTGTGTGTGTGTGTGTGTGTGTGTGTGTGTGTGTGTGTGTGTGTGTGTGTGTTTGTGTGTGCTTGTGTGCGTGCAAATACGAATTAAAAAACAAAACGGCATCAATTATTTTTTTTACTTTGAATCTATTTTTCAATTTATAAAACCGTGGCGCCAAAAATCTATTTCAAAATTTTTCTAAATTTTGGCGCCAAAATGGAACCACGTGACCTGGTGAATGCAATCGCATGGATGATGTGTGTGTGGTTGTCAAGGCAGTCTGCAGCTGCTATTCTCTGATCCTTCTACGTAATTATTCGTTTTTTTTTTGTTTTTTTTTTTTTATTTTTCTGAAACATATTTTCTACTTTTTTTTATTTGTTATTAGATTAAATTTCTATTTATTCATTCTCCCATGCATCCAACATTCTATCCATGTATTCATCCATCTCTGCACTCATTCATCCATGCGAGCAAATATGTTCACATGCATCAATTTTATGTTCACTCCCCCATCCGTCCATCCATTTATTCATCCACCCACCTTTTCACCAAACCAACCACCTTCCCACACACTCGCCCACCCATCCATCCGTCAATCATTGAACGAATAATGCAAAAGTCGTCGTATACAAAGGTGTAAGCAGTTGTGAAAAAAATTTTTCAAAATTTATTGAATTTTGAATTTTATAATTTGCTTGAAACTCCACTAATTAAGCTTTTAGAAGAGTTGTGTGCTTTTAGATAAAAAATTTTAATGAAAATTGATGTTATCGTAAAATTTTATCCTTTTTAAATAGAATTACTCCATGAAAAAACGTAAAATTCAATTTATTTTTTTGCTTTTTGATGTTTGCCGTCATTTAGATTATTTTTGTTTTGATTATTTAATCTTTTATGAAACATTAATGATTTCAACTTATTTCATTAACTTTCATTCATTAGAAAAATCAAACAAAATAAAACTATGGAAATTCATTAAAAATAATATTTTAATTGGATAAATGATTTTATAAAAATTTCCATCTAGTTTCTACATTATTCTAGAATACATAAGTCAGTGTTTTTGGTTCGATACCGCCATAACTTTAAACTCGTTGCATTAAGGCGAAAAATAAAAAGAAATGACATTTTTTTCGTATCTTACTGTAACTTAACTAAAAACTTACTTTTGAAATTTTAACTAAACACCGGAAATTTACCAGAATTTTTAAAAGTTGAAATGAACCAAGATGTAAATTTTGGAAAAGTGTTGAGTAAATCAAAGGATAAACTTGAAAATTTTTTCCGCAAAAAAGCCAAAAAGTCATATACAAAAGTTTCTAGAAACATAAAAAGTAACGATAAGGAGAATGAAAAAGAGAATGGAATGAAGAAGAAAAGGAGCAGAAAACCCGATGGATGTGCTCTTAAGGACAATCTCACCAATTTCAAAAAGTTAAAAACTAACGAGTATTTTAATTCTTGCGTTAATCTTTCCAGGGTTAATGGAGTCGATAATGAAGAGGAAAAAATCTTTTCAAAAAACTTTAATGAAGTATCAAAATCAGCTTTTAACTGGAAAGTGTTATTCACTGCATACAAGAAGGCAGAGAAGCCAGTAACCGACACGAAGGAAGCCTTGTTGGAGCTTGTGAAGAGTGAAGTGGATTTGGTTGGGGATTTGCGCATGTTATGTTTGGTTTACAGGAACTCTATACGAACCTTATCCTTGCTGACCAATGAAGAAACGGATGTGATCTTCAATGGTTTGGAAGGATTGATTCCGGTGCATGAAGAATTGTTGCAGGGGTTGCAAGGGGCTGATTGTGGAATGGAAAAAGTGAGTGGCATCATTGGGGGATGGGTGCACAAATTGGTGGTGTATGAAAATTACTGCAAGGGGGTGGTCGCTTCCAAACACATGTACCACAAATGCCTCCAACTCAAACCTCCATTCAGAGACTTTCTCCGCCGTTGCACATCCTCCTCCTTCAGCAGACGACTAGATCTGTGGACCCTAATAGACGCCCCTAGATGCCGCTTAGTCAAGTACCCATTGTTCTTCAAACGGATCTTTAAAAATGCCCTTCAGTACCTCAACCCATGCCTCGATATCGTCAGGGGCATCATATCCGACATGGATGAACACGTGGGTAAAGCTAATTGCTCTTTTGTAATCTCTAAAATCAACAACATAACGTCGTATCTGGTGACATCAAAATGCCGTTATTTGGTGTGTGAAGGATGTTTAAAAACGGAGAAAGGAACGGAATTGCAGGTGTATCTGTTTGACGCAGCTCTGGTGTTGTGCGTGCCCCACAAAGAGCATCCTGCCCTATATCGTGCTCCCATCGAGTTGGAGCAGGTGATGTTGGTGGTAGATGAGGAGATGGATAAGCAGGATGATGTGTTAGATGGTGGAGGAGGTGGTGATGCGGTGTTTACAGAGGCGCTAGAGAAAAAGGCTGGTCTGGAAGAGAAGAGGGTGAGCAGTCTGGGTCGACAAGCGTCTGAGAAGTTGTCCACGTCTTTCAGGAACATCGTCAACAACTACAAGAGTCGGTTTGCTTTTGCATCTGTTTTAAGAATGTTTTGGCTAATTTATCGCTGTTTTGATAAATTTTATCAACTACGCTTTACAATCTAGATAGATCGTTGACCTCTTCGTTTTCTTCATCCTCTTTCTCATTAAGACCAGTATCTTCCTCTTCTTCCTCCTCTTCCTCCAAGCAAAACTACTGCATAGACCTGTTGTTCCTTGGAGACGAGACCTTCACAGACCTAAACGACATCAACAACGACTCCCTGATCTCCTTAGACACACTACACCACAACCACCAAGCCTGCGAGAAGCACCTTGTTTCAAATATGAAGTGTGTCAAAAAAACGTCGACATTAGAGAGGTTTTCTCGGCGTCTCCATTCAAACCACAACCAAAACTACCATCTTCCTCACATCATCACTCTCGTCACTAAGTGTCAAGACGACAAATCTCACTGGTTGTCATGTCTCAGAACAGTGATCAAATGCGTCCCACGTGACCGCGTGACGTCATTCTTGTGGTGTTCGAAGCGTAAAAAACAAAATTGTACGCCGGAAAAAGTAAAACCGGTAAAAGAATCTAAGATTAATAAAAAAGAGGCGGGAAATATAAAATGTTTGACTCTCCAACGCTCACAATCTTCTCTAGAGAAGCTTCCTCTTAATAAAAACTTTGGAAACGTAAACATTAACAATAATTCCACTAACTATAATAAGGAAATAAATAATGACAAAACTAACGATAAAAATAACAGTAAAATTAATAACAATACAACCATTAGTGACATCATGAACCGAAAAGTCATTAGTGAGAAAATCAAAAACAAAAATAACAAGGATAATATCAACAAAAAAAACATCCCAACAACAACAATCAAAAGCAGACACTCACTAGAAAATGCCATGGGGATGCCTAATAAATACTTCAGCAATGTTGATGCAACTAATTTCAGCAACAACTTTAGAACAAACACACCAGACAACAAAAAAAACTTGGAAACAGTTACACCACACAACAGCAATGCTGATCTGAACATTGGCAACATTTTTGATGATTTTAACAAAATTAAGAACGAAGTTCCTGGATTTAAAAACAAAATCAGTATCAAGAGGTATTATAATAAAAACAATAATGATAAACGAGTGAGAGATAAACTCGATAATAATAGTAGGTACAATAAGACTCTAGAGGATATTAGTAATGATAACAACGATGTTAGTTATTCAAAAGTTATCAGAACCACCAGCAAAAACATAATTGAAAAGAACAAAGCATATAACGACACTAACCACAACAACTCGACTCACCACCACAACAACACAACATCGAGCAGTGAAGACAGTTGCAGTTGTATTAGTTGCACCAACTACAACAACAACCACGAAGAAGATGAAGATGTTTTATGCGATTGTTGCCTTAACCATCACCATTACCTCTCTGCATATCAGGAGAATTACTTAGGAGGCTGTGATGAAGAGGAAGAGGAGCAAGATGGTGGTTTTGATCACAGTGGTTGCAGTTGTATCAGTAGTGATTGTTACAAAGGTTGCTGTTTGGACTGATTCAATATGCTATTTGGTATTGTTATAACGATGATGGGGATTTTATGCGTGTATGGTGACTCATATTGGAAGCTATGGGGTGGTTTCACAAGTATTTATGATAATAATGTCGATTACTATGGGTTTTTATCCATTATAATGAGAATTTTTTAGAATGATAATATTAATGTTAGTAATATTGAAGGTAATGATATTAAAGGATAAAAATCAAAATAATGGTTCAAAGCACTAAGAAGAAGAGGATTTTGTTTGCAGAAACTTTTTGTTGTCTGGAGTCTCTTATTTTGACTTTTCTTTCGATGTTTTGTAATTTGTGAGTAACCTTCGGAAATTTACATTGTTCCAACAAATATATTCCAGATAAAGTATTTTGCATTTTAGTAGCTAGATAATTTAATGATAATATCAAATAATAAACTAATAACATTGAATAATAACAACAATGAGAAAAAACCAATAATATTAGGATTAACGATAATGAATCTATTATAAGTTATTTATATAGAAAATGAACGCATTTATAAAAATTTCTACTACAGTAGAAGCTTAACTTGCTTTTCGTAATCAACTCATACTGCAAGAATTTTATTGAAAATCACTAGGTTAAGTGCCGTTATATCAACTTGGTGCATTGTCGTCATTACACCCTACCAACTGCTTAGTGAGGATTTAAGTTGATGACGCCAGTTTATACAATATTGTAGGTCAATGCTTCATAGTGAAGATGAACTTTTTGAAACTGAAACTTTATTTGAGAAATGAATATATAGTACCGATAAAGTTTGAAATAAAATGAATATTCTATTGTATCTCTAATGGTTGTCTCTCTACAAATAATCCAAAGCACTAAAACAACAGCTATAGGGAAAATATTTAAACATACATTCGTTGATTTTAATATAACAAAACACCTTTTTCATTTTTCAACTAGGTTTTTTTCAATTTATTCTTGTTTTCCAACTTCTCAAGATAACTTTCTTCAGGATAGACTCTATTTCTCCTTTTTATTATGTTTTCCATCTTTCCATCTTTTTCTGTCATCCCATCATTTTCATCAGAATTATTATTATAATCAACTCTTGTATCATTGCCATTGTTTTCATTATCATCCTTACCTCTACTATTATCTACAATATCCCCATTTTGAATGCTACTATTTTTACTACTATTATCACCAACCTCATCATCTCCGTCACCAATCTTGTTATCACGACTGAAATTATTCCTATCATCACCATCATCATCATCTTTACCCTTCCCATCTCCCTCCTTCTTATCACCACCACCATCTTTGGTGGGCATAACCCCATATTTTTGCATCATCTTCTTGATCTTCTTACTGATAACGTGGCAGTTCTGAAAGGCATCATCATCATACGTCTGTAGAAACATCAGCAGTTTGTACTTGCTCACAAATTGCGGCATTTTTTTCTGCAGTTGAGGGTCTTCACGTAGCAGCTGGTGGATGGTTGTGGGGTAGAAGGAATTGTGTTTGAGGTTATGGGATGAGTGAATTTGCA
>OZ038325.1:3015402-3063899 GCA_964035795.1 Pterobdella sp. o SKG-2022 | reverse complement strand
AAAAAAGCAAGGTAAAACGAAATACAAGTATATGACAAACTAAGACACCGCTCAGCGAATTGCCTGAGCGTTACATGTTGCAAGTTACACAAGAGACTAGCTTCAGCTAAGTGTAGAAATTGTTCTTCGTTTTTTCATATTAAGTGGGTCAAATTGTCTCGTGCCCAAGCGCTCCACAATTGGAAGCAATTGGACTTGTCGGGCCCTATAGCTCAATGGTTGAGCATTAGACTAATTATCTAAAAGTTACCGGGTTCGATCCCGCGTGGGCCGACAATTAGCACCTGTTCCACAGTGTGTTTTCGCTAAATTAAATTTGTAGCAAGCGCTTTGATCTATAAGGAAAAGCGTTTTATAAATACTGCATTACATTACATTACATTGTCACCAATGCTCAGATGTCGACCATTCTCCGGTCCCTGTCCAAATCGATTCTTGTCTCTCTGACCAGGCATTTACTGAATATTTGCGAGACCTGAAACCAAATTCTTTCATCATTCGTCGTACTCCCAAAGAAGCAAGAGTTGCTTTCGCAGATTCTTTAGTTCAATTATCGAGTCAGTTTTGTCTTCTACAGGCCTCATCTAGTGGCAACGATTATTGACTTTCGCAAGAATGGTTCTTCACCACTCGTCACTTGGTTGCAAATCTAATACATCTACAGTTTCTTCAGTTGAGCTTAACATATCTAATTTACTGTCGTCATCTGGTCTCCCGGACATAAGTACGAGACCCCCGAAGTTGAATGGCTCGTCTAAAAGCTCAAGTTCACCTTTGAAACGTTTGGTTTCTTCTAAATTCAATGACTTTGGCATAAAGAGCGCGGTTCGCCTTCTTTCCTCTGACAATGTCTTGGCTCCAATGGCCCCGGAAACGGTTTCCTCCCTTAAATACAAACATCCTTTTGGTGACCCAGTGTTGAATATTTTCCCTGACCATATTCTTGCAGCACCAGTTTTGACAGAGTCTTCGGTTAGAAAAGCGATCCTCTCTTTCCCTAACGGTTCGGGTTCTGGCCCTAATTTACTTTGCCTTCAACATTTAAAGAACATAATATCTCCTTCTCTGAAGGCCAGCGCGCACTCGGTTTTTCGGACCATTTCTCGTTTTGCTTTTTTTGTTTCATCCACTAAAATCTCGGACCCTATCAGGCACTTGCTTTTTCCTTCAAGAGAAATGTAGTGGTATTTGCCCAACCGCCATCGAAAATACTTTTTGCCGTCTGTTTTCCAAATTATCTCTGCATTCAGTCATGAACTCGCTCAGAGAGAATCTGTTACCTTGTCAGTTGAGTGTCAGCGTCCGTTTGGGGTGTGAGTCAACCGTTCATGCTACCCGTTCATTTATTAACCACTCAGTTGACCCTAAGGTGCTTATGAAACTTGATGTTTCTAACGCCTTCAATTCTATTGACCGCAAAACGTTTATTGGCAAGGTAGCCTCTCGTTACCAGTTCTTGTTCTTTTTAGTTAATGAATCTTATTCCAATTCATCCACTCTCTTTGCTGGCAAACACTGTATACCTTCTTCAAGAAATATCCAACAAGGTGACCCTTTTGGTCCAGCCCTTTTTCTGTTGCCTGTCGACAAAATTGCCAAGAAAGTGTCATCTGAGTTGAACATTTGGTGTCTGGACGATGCCACTATTGGTGGTTAGGTTAGCTCTGTTTTTAACGATGCAACAAAAATTATTGACGCTTTTAATGAGATAGGCCTTCAAATCAACTCCAATAAATGTGAGCTGTTCATTTTAAACCATTCCGCAGACACGTACGTTGATACTGTCAACTTGTTCTCTTCTATTCTGCCGTCAGTATCATTGCCTCCTCCCCACTCCTGGTCAGTCTTGGGTTCTCCTTTCACTCATGAGGCCAGTTACCATTCTTGATTCAAAATTAGGGGACATCCGTCGGCTTTGCTCTAAGTTAGAAGTTGAGCCCCATCACTCTTTCAATTTACCTAGGAATTGTTTCTCTATCCCCAATTGGTTTATATTCTTCAAACGTGTCCCACTTTCGTTGGGCCCTCGATATTATTGGAGTTTGACACTATCATTTGTGCTGCTCTCTCATTTCTTTCCAATATTTCCCTGTCTGACAAGAGCTGGAAGCAAGTATCTCTTCTTAACCGCTTTGACGGTTTAAGTTTTAGATCAGTGCAAGTCTTATCGTTGCCATGCTTTCTCTCCTCCTCAAACCATCTTCGAATTTCGTTCGGCTCCTTTTTTCATCTTTTCTCGACGTTCATGCGTCCGATGATCTTCAGGGGGATGATCATGACGTCGTATTAGCCAGTGAATCGTGGTCGAATCATTACGGAGTTGCAGCATTTGATCTTTTAAGAAGTCAACGGAAATGGGATGAGCTTTTGTGTGAGGTCGCTTTCAAGGAGTTGCATGTGGACGCAGCCCAGTGGGACCTCTGTCGCCCTCTATCTGCTAAGTCAGCACACTCCGCTGCGTGGTCGGAAGTTATGCCAATTCCCGTTTTGGAAAATCTTCTAGGTGCTGAAGAACTCCGGGTGGCGGTCACACTCTGAATAGGGGCTAACATCTTTTGCGTCCTTACGTGCCCTTGTAAGTGAGGCTTAAAGATGGACCCGAAAGGTTTTCACGGCCTTTTCTGTCGTCTGAACAAAGGCAGACTCCCAAAACATGCGGAAATTAATTTCATAGTCAAAAGGTGTCTGGGTAAGATTGGTTTGCCTTCCATCCTCGAACCAACAGGGCTCGACAGAGGCGACGGTCGTCGTCCATACGCACAAAAACCTTTTCGTGAAAGTACTGAAAGTGTTTGGTCTGGGACTTCACGGTCGTCAACTCTTTCTCCAAGTCCCATATTATTGCCTGTTCTATAAAGTCCGGCTCTGCTGCTGAAACCACAGAAAAATCAAAAAACCGCAAATATCAAGACTTGGTGGGTAACTTCCTTTTCCAACCCGTAGCATTCGAGACTACCGGTGTCTGTGGTCCCTCAACCGGTACTTTCGTCGAGGAGTTAGACAGAAAACTTTCCGAGGCGGCGGGAGACCCTCTTTGGTTTCGTCAAAAGAGCTTCTAGGCTATTGTCCGCAGCAATGCTGCCAGCATCCTTTCCTGCCTCTGCCGTTCTTCCTCTCTTTCATCCCTTTTTGCTTCAACGTTGGTTTATCATTTTCATAGTTTTTTTTTGCTAGCTTTGTAAATATTTTATTGTTTTACCAATCAATTAAGTGCACTTTTAAAATAGCTTGAAGTACAATGTTTGAAGCATCCTAGACTCAAGAATTCACCACTATTTACTATAAATATATAAATGCATATTTGAAATTGATTTATATTGGAATTCGATTTGAAAGTTATTTTGTCTTAAATCAGATGATTTCGCTAATTTTCAACTTTGTTATAACTGTTCATTTCGTGAATCTTCTCATGTCCTTTTATTTTTGTGAACTTTCGACCTGACTGAATAAAATGAACTAATGTTGGAAAAAATTTTAAGGTCTTATGTGGAATGGTTGAGGACTTTCGGAGGAGCATTATCTTTTTGTCAATCTTCATCTCTGTTTTTTATGTTTCTTAGGTATGATATGACCTGAGTCATTGAATTTCATTTTTCGAGTGATGATTATATAAACAATAACGCTCATATTTGAACAATTATCTATATTACTTGGACTTGAGCTTCAACAAAGCATGAGCCTCAGGATAGTCCAACATGGCCTCCTCGAAGTCTACCTGTATAAGTGTTTGTTTTGTTATTCATTAATTGTTTTAAATACATGAGTAAATAAAAATTCTATTGTAAGATGTATGTTTCAAGCAGTAGCAACGGTCACATACTTTTGAAAGAGAAAACAATTGAGAAAAGCCTGAAAATGTATAATAAACATTGATATAGTACAAAAATTTTCATTATTTAAAAAAAAATTCATTTGAAACTTCAATCAAATTTCATTTCAGATAATAGTCAGACCTTTTGATCTGACGTCAGCAGTTCTTCTGTTTCCTCCCGCCAACGCTAACAAACTAGAGGAGATTACAGTAATAATCCATTCATTCATCCACCCATTCATTCACTCATTCATCCACCCAAAATCCTTCTCATCTTATTTACCAGCTCATAAATCTACTCACTTATTCATTTTCACCAGCATATCTTAGAACAACTACCCAAATCATCTTTTATTGTTATTTATCTACTAAACCATCCACCAATAACATTTCACCACTTTTCCACCCTCTCGATCTTTTCCACCTACCACCACTTCATTCTCCACCATCACCACCTCACCTAATCTCTCCAAAGACACTGCCTTCTTTAAGAGTAGCAAAGACAATATCATTATTAGGTCCTCCTACCACCTCCACCCACCCCATCTTCACTATGAACATCTCTGTCCCTACCTCTCCCTGTAGGCATGTGTGTGTATTTCTAATATTTATTTTGTCTGTTTATTGTTATGGTTTTTTTTAATTTTTGTTTTGTTTTTTTTTGTACCTTTTTACAAATATAATCTCCGGGCAAGAACAACACAGGCTTCAACTTCAGTATCAAGTCATACAACAAGCTTTTCTCACAATCCTTTTCATATTAATATGTATTTTTGTCTTTTTTTTTCATATTTTTTAAATTGGTTGTTTTGCTTAAATATAATTTAAATATTTTTTCCTCAGTATTATTTAAACACTATTTTTTTATTTTTGTTTTTTGATTTATTTCATATTGAATCACAGGTTCTAAACCACCTGAAAAAGCGAAACTTTGGAGAGGGTAGAAAAGTGCACACTTATCACCATGTCTGTTCTCATAGCGGGAGGAAGAGGGTTGATCAAGGCATTCTCGTCTGCAGTTTCAGGGATGAGCGATTCAAAAATTATTATTGTTAGAAACATAATTTAATGTTTTAATAATAAGCGATTTGAGCCATCGTATGCGTTATATCTAAATTTTTTATTATTTTATTATACAAGCTTTATATAAATGTTTGATAAATATTTTTTGAAAATGAAATAAAAACCTAAAAAATAATAATTAGTTCACCTAGAGTCTTTGAGTTGTCCCAGTTGAATGTGAACCAAACCTTCACCCTGTCTCTCAACTCTTCCGGAACCCCTGTTAAACATTTTAAATTCTTCAAAAAAAGCAAGCTTAGTAAGCTGAGTGGTGAAAAAAGTTTCTCATTCCAAATGTAAAGTTTTCAAAAACGATGTTGATTAACTATCAACGAAAATAATTATTTTCCACAACAACAGCTGACCAAGAGATTTAAGGTGAGTCATGGTCTGGTTCATTGTTTTTCTGTATCTGTCTCTGTTTGCGTCGATGGATCTGAAGATATCCCTGATCTGGAGAGAAGGAGTGGAAATAGTAAAAATTTGATGAAGAGAAGTTATTTAATATTATTCACATGCTCCAAAAAAAACAAGAGTTTCATCAGTTTCTAATTTGTAAATGGTTTTGTAAATCATGACGGCATATTCACATTCAAACCTTTTTTTCACCAAACTATAAATAACCTACAAACTCTTTCCACCAAAAACCTGGCCAATAAGAAGAGCGAAGATGAATGTGCCAGCCAACCAGAAGATAGTCATGAGAGCAAACTCCTCTTGCAGGGTGGGGTCCCAATTGTTTCCTATGCAGGCACTGATCTTGGTGGCTAAGTACATGCAGTGGACGTAACTGTGACGTTGAAGTGAGTGAAGTGGTGTGTTGAGTGAAGTGGTGTGTTGGGTGGAGTGTGATGAAGTTGGATGAGATACGGTGGGGTGTAATATACTATAATTGAGGGAGGCTGGATGTTGTGCTTTTAGTTGTGGTGGATGAAGAGTGGTAGGGTGAGATGGAGTTGAATTAAAAGGAGTTTGGTGTAATGTAGGGGTTTTGGTGTAATACTGATGTGGTAGAAATTATTTTGCCTTTGGTAGAATGATGTATTTGGATAAAGTGGGTTTGGTAGAATGATGTGCTGAACGTAGGCAAGATGGAAGGTGGCAGATTGTAATAGGTTATATGAAAACAGTCACAACCCACACTTTCAAAACCTCTCAAAAATCCCTTTCAATATACGATCTATACCACAAACCCCTCCCCCCACTAACGGATTGGATCTGCCAGACCACACCCACCCATCCGTTCCCACACCGATGCAAGCACACACATAATAATACAGACAGGCCTCCAAGTGAATGAAGTATAACAAGTAGGTGGTCATCCGAAAAATTCTGTTTATTATGATTTCATTCAAGTTATTATTCTTATTATTAATTTATATTCTTGAATGTTTTATGGTCAGATCTAGTTTATAGAAAACTAAAGTTTGTTTGGAAATAAATGAACCTAGAGACTCTTCGTGTTGGAGTTGAACTCGTATGTTTCAATGACCTAGTTTTATCGATCAGCTGATATTTATTAGGAGATTATTTTTGCTTTCAATATTGTGATTTGTTTTCACTGGACACATGCGATTTTCTTATTTTTATTATTATTAGTTATATTATTAATTATACCGTTAGAATTTTTAAAAATATTTTTATTGTTATTAATATTACCATTAATAGTTATATTATTATTGTCATCAAAAAAATTATTTTAATTGCTTTTTCTATAATTTTTATTAATATTGTTTTAATTATTACGTTGTTCATATTACCACTAGTATGTTTATTATCATTATTATTTTTATTATTATTATATGAAATCTATCAAGCATTTTGCTGAGGAAATTTAAGTAAGACGGGTCATAACTAATGACCAGAGTCTTACTAAGTCTGCCTACAGCTCCAGAACTTTCTTCAAGATTCTTGCGGTACCGAGTAATGCCGCCTTTTGCAACTCTCCCATATTTGTATTAATTTCTAATTGGTGGAGAAAGCCTATGAAGTTCTTGCTTATACTTCCAAGGACTCCAATTACAATTGGTACCACATGCACTTTTTTTTGCTACCATAGTCTGCTAAATTCTCTTCGCAGATCCTGATACTTATCAATTTTTTCTTTTCTTTTTCATTGATTCTGCAGTCTCCAGGTACAGCAACATCCACAATCAAGCATTTTTTCTCTTTCTTGTGTAAAACGACAATGTCAGGTCGATGGGCTTCTATCATATTGTCACATTGTATATTGAAGTCCCATAGCAACTTTATGTCATCATTTTCAACAACACTATCTGGCTCATGTTCGTACCACTTTACATTGCATTTTAATCCATTTTTCTTACACAAGTCCCAATGGAGTCTTCTAGCAACGTTATCGTGACGTCTCTTGTACTCTTTTTGAGCGAGCTTCTCACATTCGCAGATTATGTGTTGAACGGTTTCACCTTTGTTGCCGCACATTCTACACAGTGGGCTATTAGCTGTTTTATCTATATGGAATTTGAGATAGTTGGCTTACTCTTGCGCCGCCCATAAAAGTGACTCAGTTTGGATTTTCAAATCGTCTTTTCTCAGCCATCTCCAACTTAACTCTTTGTCTACTTTTGCCGATGTATCTCTTAAGAACTGTCCATACATTCTTTTTTCATTCCATTTTTTTATTCTCTCATCTTGAATATTTTTCTTCATATCTTTCACTGTGGCAATTACTGGATTTTCAAAATCACCTCTAGCTGCACATAAAAGTCTTTCATCGCTTTTTTTGATGTGATCCTCAAGGCTGATTTTGGCCAAGATAACAGTATCTTAAGCATTTGCCAGGCCTCGTTCGCCGACTTTCCTTGGTATATATAACCTATCTACATCACTTCGTGGGTGCAGTCCATTATGCATTGTTAAGAGTTTCCTTGTTTTCCCATTTATTGACTGAAGCTTAGTCTTTGCCCAACCAAGGAAAGGCGCTGAATATCTCAAAACAGGGATGGCTCGAGTATTAATACCATTAACAATATTCCTTCCATTCAGTTTTGTCTTAACCATCTTCCGCACTCTTTTTTTGTATTCATTGAGGACTTTGATTTTCATTTCTTTTTTCTGTAAATCGTCAGCTTGTAATATACCCAGGTACTTTTATCCTTCTTCATCCCTCAATGCTTTCATTACTGTGTCGTCGGTTAGCTTAATTCCATCTGATTTAACTTTTGTCCCTTTTCATTACTAACATTGAACACTTCTCGATACGGAATTTCATGCCGATATCTTCACTAAAAACTCTTACTGTCTGTAGTAGTGAGTCGAGTTCTTTCTCGGTTTTGGCATACAGTTTGAGATCATCCATATAGAGTAGATGGTTGATTTTTTCCTTATTTGCAAAGCTGTAACAATGTCTTGTAGCTTTCAGTATCTGCGTTAGAGGAATGAGGGCTATGACAAACAAAAGTGGAGATAATGAGTCTTCTTGGAATATTCCTCTCTTTATTTCTACTTCACCCAGATTTTCATTGTTACAGGTCAATTTTACCCGCCAGTTTTTCATTGTGGATTGCAAGAAGGTTATCAGTTTTTTACTCAGCCCAAATAAAGGCAGTCTATTATCCAGGAGTTGGGCAACATATCGAACGATTTTTGGTAATCAATCCAGCCTAATGCTAGATTTTTCTTTCTCGTTTTTACCTCTTTCAGTATCATCTTGTCTATGTATAACTGATCTCCTGTTCTTCTGCTTTTTCTTCTGCATCCTTTTTGTTCTTCTGGGAGAAACTGGTTGTTTTCCAAAAAGGCGTAGATCTCATCTGTTAGTAACGCTGTCAATATTTTCCAACATAATGGTAGACATGTAATTGGCCTATAGTTGCTTGCAAACGTTCCTTTTGATTTATTTTTTTGTATCAAAACCGTTCGGCCTTTTGTCATCCACGCTGGCGTTGTGCCTTTGTAGCATTCTGCTAGATATTTTACTAACCATTGATGCATGGACTTGAAGTTTTTTAGCCAAAACCCTTGAACACCGTCTGGTCCAGGTGCTTTCCAGTTTGGTATTTTCGACAAGACATTTTGTACTTTTCCAGAATTAATAATAAATTCTTCTTGTTTTGGTTTTCCATTCATTGAAGTTTTGAAGTCTTTTAACCACTTGGCATTTTCATTGTGTTCCATTTTTACTCCATAAGTTTGACCAAAACTCTTTTGCTTCTTTTTTTCCTGGTATCTCACTTGGGAAGTGCACATCTTCACTGTTCAAACGACTATAGAAACCACTTTTGTTGTTCCTAAACTGTCTGTTCTGATGATATTGCTTTATTCGTTGGTCATATCTTTTAATTTTCCCACTTTTGGCTTTCAATTTTTGTATTAGCTCCTCTTTTACTTTTAGCAGTTTTGTTTTTTTCAACTTATATTTTCTTTGCAGCGTTTCCAAATTTTTTTTTTTTATTGGCTTATTTTCTTTTATTGCATTTACCCAACTAAGCTCTCTTCTTATTTGGCCTTCTAGTCGACGTTTCCACCAAGGTTCTTTCTTGATTCCTGTCTTACCAATTTTAACTCCCACCATATCAGTCCCTAGAACACCTCCGCAATATATCAGATCATTAGTTTCAGTAATACTTTTCACTTTTATTTTGCCAAGTGTATCATCCATTTTCTTCACGGCTGCATATAGTTTTGTTTTATCAATGCTGGTAATATTGTTCTATTATTCTTATTTATTTCATTCAACCGGTTTAGCAAAATTTTTTCTTCGTCTTTGGCTTCCATTTCAAAAGAATCTTTCTCAATAGGCACCTCATCACCAAACCTATCAACTCCATTCCTTTCACATCCTATCTCCTCTATAAGCACTGACGATTTATCTTCACAACACAATTTTAACTCTTCAAGTTCTAATTCAGAAAACCATTGGTTTTTATTATTTGGTTTTTTTGGTCAATCAATCTCTGCTGACTTACAGCGAACATGTTCCTTTTTTCCCAGAGATTATGCATTCTCTTCCCATACCCGAAGTGACTTGGTTCTCTGCAAAAGTAGCACTTCATCACAATCCTGTTGTCTGGTATTGTCCATTTTCGTTTCTGTTTCTTAGCAGTAATTAAATTACGACCGGGCTCATGCTGCTGGGCCATGAGACACCTGCCGGGCGAGAGGCTGTCACCTTTGGTTCGAGTCTCATTGACGCTATTATTCGTATCTAATTTATTCTGCATTTCACTCTCTTTTGAGGCTAGTTATTTTTAGGTTGAGCTACCATCAGTGTTTTTATCGTGACACCATCACTAGGGTGATTGCCTACCAAAGCTGAAGAGCACACCCTACCCATATAGTTATTTTCTGAGAACTTCATCCAAAGATCACCAGGGAATAGTTTTCTGTCAGAGTTGTCTCTCTTAGTCTTCGCTCCTGACAAGGAGCTTATCCGCAAGGCAACGGAAAATATTTGATAGTTATTAATATATTCTTTACAAAAATAAAAACCCCTAATTTATAGAATATAATAAAAATAATTTTACAGTTATAAACTTTTTTGTTTTTTAGCCCAATACTAAACATGACATTTGTATCAAGTCGAAATAAAAGCTTCAAATAACTGAGACTAAGTTTATAATTGACTAAAACTGAAATCAATGAAGTATTAAGTGAAAAATAGCAAACATAATTTGAAAAAAAACTGAAAATAATGAAAAGATGTAACAGGAGCAGTAACTAATAAAAATATACATTGAAGTCAAAACCATAAAAATATTCCCATAAATTGTTAAATGGTATGAATATCATTTAAATTTTGAATGATAACAAATATCTATATAAAATAAATGAATACTCTTATGTATATGTATTTTCAATTGTATATGGAATATATATATATATATATATATATATATATATATATATATATATATATATATATATATATATATATATGCATAGGCTTATTTTTGTATTTGTTTTGAATTTCCTTCATGAGTGTTTTTTTACGATGTGTTTTGTTTTACGTGCTACCGTAATTGGGTGGACATTTTCTTGAGAAACTGTATTCTCAAAGTTCAAATTAAACCCTCTTCTCACTTTTTTATTGATTTCAAAGAAACTATAAGCAGACTTTTTCGATTCTTCGTGTTCTGTTACTGCACAAATTAAAGGAGTAATTTGTTTCTTTAAATACATTTCCAGGCCAGCGAGAATTGTGTAAAATTGGGATTCTACCTGCATCAATCCTCTTCCTCCTTCTGATCTAGAAACGTAGAGTCTTTCTGTGTCGGCTTGAGGGTGATGCATTTTGAACATTGTCAGTATATTTCTCGTTTTTCTGTCTATTCCTTGTACGTCAGTTTTTGACCAGTTCACTACGCCAAAGCTATAGGATGAGACTGGTATAGCCAAGCCGTTTATTGCCATAATTTTGTTTGGCGAGCTAAGTTCTGTGCTCAGTATCATTCTTAACCTTCTGTAATATTCCTTTTTTAATTTCTCTCTCATGTTTTTGTGGTGTGTATTAGATGACTCTTCGACCCCTAAGTATTTGTACGATTCGGTATTAGATAATTCTTTTATGTGCGTATGCTCATTCAGACTGATGTTGGAGCTTCTCACCATTTTACCTTTAATTATGGATATCTTTGCACATTTTTTTAAGCCGAATTCCATCCTAATGTCATCGCTGAACTTTTTGACTATTCCAAGGAGTGATCTTTAATCAGAGTCTGGTTTTCTGTAAATTTTTAGATCGTCCATGTAGAATAGATGGTTGAGTTTTTTTTCTTTTTCAGCTTTGCCTATTTTAATAGCTTGAGAGTTTTTCTCATTCAAAAGAATACTCAAAGGGCAAAGTAATAGACAGAAAATAAGAGATGACAATGAATCTCCTTGGAAAATCCCTGTCTTTATTTTGATCCCAGGAATTTCCATATTTCCCTTCATGTGTCTCAGTTTATTCTCCATTGAGGCATGGTACGCAAGATGAATTCAATAATCCGAGAGTGAATTCCGTACATCTTCATGACTTCTAAGATCCATGAGTGTGGTACACTGTTGAAAGCTTTTTTATAATCTATCCATGCTTGAGATAGAGCACCTTTTTTATTTTTTGTGATTTCAGTGATCATCCGATTTATTAGCAGTTGGTCCTTGCTTCCAAATGAACCTACTCTGCAGCCTTTTTGTTCTTCCGGTAACAGCTGAAAATTTTCCAAGAGTAAGTTTTTTTTGCTAATATCGACGTCAATGTTTTATAAATGGTGGGTAGACATGTGATCGGGCGATAGTTCTTTGGATCTTGCGTGTTTTGATCTTTTGCCACTAAATATGTGTTCCCTTCTGTTAACCACTTTGGGCTTTTGTTGGGGTCTTCCATTATTTCTTTCAGAGCGTTAGCTAGGAAAGAGTGGCTTATGTTGAGCTTCTTCAACCAAAAGTTTGGGATTTTGTCTGAACCTGGCGTTTTCCAGTTTGGCATGTTTTTCAATGCTTCTTTTATGTTTTCTGCAGTAATTTTTTCCCATTTTTGGCATGTGGCTGTTAGTTGCTTCACATGTTTTCTTATACGGGGAAGCCATTCAGCGGTTTCATTGTGTTTTTCTTCGTTCTCCCAGATGATTTTCCAATATTTTGCTGTTACTTCTCGATTTGGTGGCTTATTTACTATTGCGTTTTCTCCATTTATCTTTCTATAAAATTTTTTGGCATTAAAATTAAACAGCCTGTTTTGCTCAAAGAATCTTTTGCTTTTGTCATATCTTTGAATTCTGTGTGCTTTGGCTTGAATTCTTTGTTTTAAGGCTTCGCTTATTTTCTTCACAGCTATTTTCTTCCATTCTTAGTTTTTTCTTTACCAAATTTGCTTTCGTTTTTACTTTTGAGCTTTTGTTGTTTTTCAGAATCTCTTCGATTATACTTAACTCTTTTCTAAGATTTTTTATTTTTTCTTGTAGTCTTATTTTCCAACTAGAGATTTTTGGCTTCGCTTCGACATTGTTTTTATCAATCTCTTTTTTTGGTTGGTTCACATGAGCCGCTGAAGCAAAAATAAGATGGTTTAGGTCTGAAAGTGATAGAGGCACTATTTTTTCAAGTATTTTTCCAAGATTCTCGTTAACTTCGTTTATTTTGGCTTTCATAGCTTTTGTTTCAGTTATTATTTTTAAAGGTTGTCTTTGTGTTGTTTCTTTTGTTCTGACATTCTCAAAAATTTGAAGAATCTCTTTGAATTTCGCTGTTTACCCGTTCAGATAGTGAAGTTGTGTTTTCTTTTTCTGGCGTTGCGGTAGTATAGATGTGGCGTTGTTCTTTTTCGCTGGTGGAATTTTCTATCTCTTTATTTTCTTTTTTATTTTTGACAGTTATTCGGACTACCTCATTTTTTATTTTTTTGTAAGTTTCTTCTGGTATAAGCCCGTTTTTTTTAATATATCGTCGTGTGTTTGCTAGCTTATTTGGGTCTGTTGATAAGCTTTTAGCTAACTGGGGATTTCCCATATCTCGTAAGTTTTTTTTGTGACTGGATAGTTTGAATATATTTCCGTAGTAATAAAATAGCATCTTAATATCTCCTGATACTCTTCTGATGTCCACTTATGTCGCTTGGACGTCAAATTTCTGCTTTGAAGGCCATGTTGGGAGTCACTCCGTGTCTGGGTGCTTCTTACAATTTCTCCACGTTTTATTATTATTATTATTATTATTATTTCTATTATTTTTACCAATATTTCATAATCTCTATAAATATATTTTCTAATTTCATTTTCATCATAAATAAAAATATGAATAGAATTTTCCATTTATAATTATACTAATGATTCACGGCATAGTTGAATTTGTCACGAATCATTAGTTTGAAAAAAATATCAAATAATTGTCTCATTTCATGAAATTATTTCATTAAAATTAATAAAACATTGTGATGTCTGTGAAAAGTTATCATTATATAAATGTCAACAATTTCAGCACCTGACAAGGTAACCAGCACTGACTTGTTGGTCCATTCTGTCAAAAAAGTCCCATACTGTGTTTATCTGTCACAATAAAATAAATAATAATAACAAAAACAATATTAATCATAAAATAATAACAAAAAGAATAATAATCATAAAATAATAAAAAAAACAATAATAATCGTAAAATAATAACAAAAACAATAATAATCATAAAATAATAACAAAAATAACAATAATAAAAATAATAATAAAAACAATAATGATTATAAAAATAATCTCAATGAATGTGACAAGGCTAAAAATAGAAATAATTAAAAAAAAGTTGAAAAAATTTTATAACAAATATATCAATAATAATGAAAACAATAAAAAATAATAAAAGCAACACCTTGAAGAACTTGAAGAGACGAACCAGGGTGTTGAAGTTGAGAGATGGGATCAGGAAGAGAATCTCTAAGGGAAGAGAGCTCAGTAGGTCTAACTGTTTTTGTGGGTTTGTTTGTGTATATACCTGTTTGTATGTTTTTTTTGAATTTGTTGTGTTTTCACCTTAAAGCTGACACTTTTTCTGTAATTCTTCAATGTCTCTTTGAACCTCGTCTGTCAACATCCATTCATCTTTTCATACATCCATTCATTTTTTTATACATCCATTCATTTTTCATGTATTAATCCATCCATCTTTTTGCCTACCTAATCATCCATTCATCCACTCATCCATGCATTTTTTTTTGTCTACCTTTGCACCTTTTTACTCAATCTTTCCCTCCTTCCACCCATCTATTCATCCAACCTTCTCCCCTCTTCCTCTTCCCACCCATCTTTCACCTCTGTCATGCCATCTTTGAGAAACACAAGCCTGGTCTTGAAGAAGATCATGTCCAACAAATAAACTAGGTCAGCAAACATGTCCAACAGTTTCCATACCACTCTGTCACAATACATTTGTATGTTTGTAGTATGCCCAGAATGCATGCCCATTTACATTTACAACAAAAAACAAGAATAATAAAAAAAGCAATAATAATACTAAAAACAAAAAAAAAACAAAATAAAAAATAATTAAAAAAAAAGTCAACATGTTATCAATGTTTTCAATGCCAGGGTAGCAGCCAACAATCAGGCAAGTCTTATTAACTGTTCCTTTCTTGTTAAACACGTCATAATAAGGATCTAAATATAAATTATTTTTATTACTATTATTATTGTTATTATTGTTATTATTATAAGGAGATGATGTTGTTATGGTGTTTATTTTATTTCTATTATTTTTATTATTTTTATTATTATTGTTGTTATTATTGCCGATAATTCTGGGCTGAAAAGGTGGGTTGAACGATTCTGGAACGACCAACTGCTTCAAGTTGTTGTTTATGTTGTTTATAATGTTCTTATTGTTATTATTTTTATTATTATTATTTTTGTTGTTGTTATTGATTAAGACAGATGAATTTTTAATTTTTATCTTGTTTTGATTATCTTTTTCATCATCACCAGCATTGTAGTCACTAGTAATCTTACCACCAGCATCACCACTGTATCCTTTAACACCATCCACGTTTCCACTACCATAAGTACTACCACCATTGTCCTCTTCAAGAAGAGCTTGTAGAAAAGAATTGTGCTGCACGCAAATCATTGACCTACAAAAGTTTAAAATGGAAGCTGAAAGAGTGTCAGGTGTGAAAAGAAAGGGGAAGCTTTTGGGAGTTTTGACTTTGGGAGTGTTGGTGGTTGTTGTAGTGTGGTTTCTGTTAATGGTGATGGGGATTGTTGTTGGAGGGAGGGTTGTGATGTTGGGTGTGGTTTCGTTGTGAGTGGTGTTGCTGGTTGTGTTGTAGAAGTATGTTGGAGCGTATGTTTGTTTTGCTAGTGTTATTGTTGCTGCTGTTGTCATTGTTGTTGTAACGTTGATAACATTACTCTCCTCAATAAAACTCTTGTTACTATGACTTCCAGGTGTGAAATAACAGAAAAACTGATGTACTGACGGGATCTTCTTCCTATCCACTTGTTGGTTAGATTGTTGAAACTCAAAATAGTATTCTTGTTGCAAATGTTGCCGCAACATGGCAACTTTTTGTTTCAAAGAGTTTTGTGGTTTTGTATCGACACATGCGTAGATGGGTGATGCGATGAAAGCGGCTCTTAGTGGTATGGTGAAACAGTTGTATAAGTAAACTACTGTTACTAAAGAGAGCCACAGCAGGTAAAGTTTGTCTGTGGACAGTGATATGGTTGGTTTATTGATGGCGGGGGTGTTGGTAAGTGGTGAATGGTGTGAGGGTAGGGTGGTGAGATGGATGTGATGGTAGGGTGGTGAGATGGTAGTGAGAGATAATGTAATTTCAGGTTGTATAGAATGTTATATTGCTAGCTTAAGAGGGTTGATGTAGTTTTATTGAGTGTGGTGTTGATGAGTGAAAGTTAGAGATGTGTGGTGCTGGTGAGTGACAGTTAGGAACGTGTAGTGTTGGCGGGACGTAATAATACTATTTGATGACATGATACCAATGTTTTGCAAACACTTGAGTTATGTTGGTGATGGATGTCTTAAAGACAAATGTATCAGAATTCTTTTTAAAAAATTTAAATTTTTTTCTAAATGCACTATATATAAAATTTTGTATTTTTCACCATTAGGATCAATAGTAGCTGTAGGTTTGAAGCTCAAAGCCATCAATTTCAGTTTCACTTTCGATTTGACCATCAAAGAATTAAAATATTCTTTGGGGTCAGTAAAAAAATTGACTTTTCTTTCTTCTTCCTCTTCCTTCCTCGATTCACTTTCCTTACTTGAGCTCGAGTCTTTAGTGGCATTAGAGATCACTGAAATATGTTTTGTTCTCCAATAATTATTTTTAATGTATATTTTTCACTTTCATAAAAAAATCTTCGGCTTTTTTTACAATATCATTATCATCACCACCACCATCATCTCACCTGCTTGGCTGTTGACAGAAGATGGGGACTCAGGTCTGATGTTCTTAATTCTTTGTGCTCGTCTGATTTTAAAAGTTAATTTCATGACCAGATAAATTTTTCTACTAATGAAAATGTTCATTATAATAACTTTTATAATGTATATAAATTATAATTATTGCAAAGATTTCTAAAAACGTGTCACTCATGGGTGATCGAGATTCATAAAAAAAAACTTTACAAAATTTTTTTTCGAGTTTTTCGACAAAAATGAAGAGATATTTGAAAACACATAATAGTTTTAATTATGAAGACTTGAAAAGGTCGATAACGAAAAGCTTCCTACTTCATAATACAAACGATTAGTATTCAAAAACCTCTGTGAAAATAATAATAGTAGTTCATGGGAACCTATAATAGCGGTCTCTTTTGGCTTTAAGCTTGGCAACCATTCGGTCCGTCAAGCCGTGTACCTTGTTAGCACCCTCTTCAGTATCATTATCATCATCATTATTGTTATTATTAACGTCATTATTATCGTTGTTATTATCATCATCATTGTTGTTATCATCTTCATTATTGTTTTTATTGTTTGTTTTATTTTTGTCATTATTTCCATTTTCTGCACTACTAAAATTAATATTTTCCTTTTTATCTTGATTATTTTCATTTTTGTTTCTTGTTGCTTCATTATAATTATTATTTTTATAATTATTCGTTCCACCATCCTCATCATCATCAGGATCAAGTTTAGTTCCTACAATATTGTTTATTTCTCCATCATCATCATCATCATCATCATCATTATTATTATTATTATTATCGTTATTATTTTTATTATTAATATTAGTATCTTCATCATTGTTGTTGATATTCTCCATATTTCCTTTCATCTTTGTTCCTTGCTTTTTCATTTATATTTTTTTTGAAATTAACTCATACAATTTTCAAAATTCAATCAAGTTTTTTTGCTTATATACAAAGTATCTAAATCTGCCAAAAACTCCAAAACTATCCTTCAATATTCGAATAATTATTGAAACAACTTTTAAACATTCCGATTTTTTTGAATAATAGGTCCTTTCTTCCTTATATCGCAACATTAGCATCTCGTTTCTAAGGAGCAGACGATTATACCTGCTACTGTTTCAAAGAGGATTACACCTGTTTTTTTATAGTTATTCTCATATTTTTTCATTTATTTAAATTTATTTTTGATATAAGTTTCCATTATTTTCTCTTTTTTTTAATTTTCGTAACTTTTCTTTTTACTTAGATTTATTTTTCGTAAAAGTTTTATATACAATTAATTGCAACAACAAGTTTAAATGAAATACCACACAAAAAATTGAAATAAAACTCTTTCAAGCACAAAAACAAACTTCTTTTTTGAAACTTTTATTTTTTAATTACTGAAATGTTTCTTGTTGAGTTCGCCATCTCGGCCATAGTGGTTGTTGGGGGAGTGCTACCATATATACCACAGTACTTGGAAATCGTCAAAACTAAAAATTCCGAAGGTCTAACCAAAAATTCAACTATCTTATTATTTCATTAAAAAAATTAATAAACCAAAATACTAACAAGCTGTTCGTTTGAATTAATCATTTTTATTATCATTTATAATATCACATATGTGTTATTATTCTTATCATTTTTGTTATTAAAAAGAGCAATCATAACTACAGGATTCTCCACAATGGTTTGCCTCATCCTACTCATCGCCAACATCCTCCGCATCCTTTTTTGGTTGCTGTTGTTTATGTGATTCTATCATACACATACAGACAAGAATATGTGTTTGTGTTAATTTATTGAAATACACATATGTATTTTATTTGTTAAAATACATACATGAATGGTCATCAATGAAGAAAAACAGATAAATATACACAAAAACATAAATAAAAGATATAAAATGAATATACTCACACAAATAAAATCAAAGATAAAAACATACACACATCTACATAAACAAAGACACCTCAAAATCCCCAGGTTTGGCCACCCATTTGAAACTCCTCTTTTGGTTCAGTCCATTTTAATCAACCTTGTGATGCTTGCCCTGTTGCATGTATGTGCACTTGTATGTTTTGTATGCTTATGTTAATGTATTTTTATATATGATTGCAAATGGGAGTATATGATTCTGTGCTGATTTTTTAGTTTAAATGTATTAATTTTTGTAGTTTAATGTCTTGTTTCATATAAATAAATTATTTATTTACTCATGTAACATCTCCTCATGTTAATCTTTTTCATTTGCAGGTATGTATCAGTACCAGGCCATTTTTTGTCAAAAAGACTCTTGTTTGTGAGTATTATGTTTATTTGTTTTCTATCTATAAATTCATTCATTTGTATATCTATCTATTTGTTACACTGTCTATTCTTATCAGTCTAACTATTTATAATGGTTTAGAAATTCTGAGGTTAATGCCACTATAATCATACTTGCAATTAATTAGACACATGAACAATCATAAATTCATTAAGTTATATGTATATTGATTTTTTTATCTATTTTTCTATCCCTTCACCCATTTATTCATCTGTTCATCTACTGCTCAGGGAATGACCTAAACATGAGCTTCTTTTGGGACTGGACAGACTTCCAAAGTTACGTCATCTTCATTGTCTTCTTCATCATCTGCTCCTCCATCATCACTCTTTTCTTTATTAGTTTGTCTTCTATTTTCTACATTTTGTATTATGTATTTGATAACCTTAGTTTTGAGTTATGGAAAGTTCCATGCTGCTCAGTCAATGAGTGTTTGATTTTAATTGATTTCATCGAATATATGAATATATGAAACGGGTTTGATGATAAGAATGCTATTGATAATGATATATCACCAGAAGTAACAAATACTGACATTGGCATAAAGCCAAGAGCATCATATGACCAACACCACACCACTTTACTCACCATCAAACCTTACACCACCAACCAACCCCAACAAAACCACACTGCACCAGACAACGTCTTATATATAGAGGGCTTGGGTCTGGTAGCATTGCTGACTGAAGCAGCTTTGGGATTGCCACAACTAATACATAACTACCAGCTTAAGTCTACTGCTGGAATGAGGTTTGTGTGTGTGCTTTTTTATTGGTTTGTTTGTTTGTGTGTGGGCTTTTTTTTTGTTTGTTTGTTTATTTATTTATTTGTATGCTTATTTGATTAATTAGTTGTACAATTGCGGTTTTGTATATTCAGTTTTCAACCAACATACAACCCAAACAAAATGTCATAATAATACTTAGCTGTACACACAACCAATACATAATCACACATTTTTATAATAGTATATTAAAAAATACACACTCATCACTCTTTTCCATACACAGCGTTGGAATGGTGGTGTTATGGACGTGTGGAGATATAGGAAAGACCATCTACTTTATACTGAAGCAAGTTCCTAGCCAGTTCCTCGTGTGTGGTGTCATCCAAATTATTATTGATCTGTTGATATTGTTACAAGTGGCTTTGTACAAGCCTAGTTATCGGTCTGTGTGAGGGGTGGAATGATGTAAAATGAATGAGTGGAAAGAAGCGGGGGTTGTGTTAAGTGTGGAAGTGTGATCTGTGGTAGGTTGTGGTTGTGTTGTGTTAGGTAGTGTAGTGTGGTGCATGGAAGGGTGATGTGACGTGGGGTTGGCAGGAGAGATGTGACATGGGGTTGGAAGGAGTGATGTGATGTTTGGTGTGGTAGTTGTGAATTTAGAAATAATATGTATCATGGCTTTGAAATTTATTTTTTGAGTTCACTTTTCATGATAATTTTTATTGCGTGATAAATTAAAAATTTTTTTTTGTCATTTTTGAGAATTTTTGTGCATTATTGTGTTTGCATCCGCTTAATTCAGTATTATAAGTACTTACATTCGCTTTATTTATTTTCTTACAAATAAAACTCATTTATTCAGAAAATTTTTATCCATTCACTTTTTCTCGAACACATTTGTTGGCATGGAAACATTATAAATGAATTTTTAATGTGACTTTGGCTTAGTTTTTTTTTTGTCACTATAGTCACCCATTCTTCCATTTTTTGTTTTTGTTAACTACTTTAATGATAATTTATTCATGTTGCTATTAATAAACCCTCCTTACGATTTTAATCAATATCCATGTTCCGTCAATACCCTATGCATTAGCTTGTTTCATGTTAGCAACATCTTCGGTATAAGTATATAAAAAACTCAAAACGTGCTTAAATGCTAAAAATAAACTCAAGTTTTCCGGTTTTTATTGGGATATTCGAAAAAAAAATAAAATAAAACTCACTAAAATTGTTCTTATTATTATTATTTTTAATAATTTAGTTGCTGTCGTTAGCAGTTCCATTGATTTTATGATTGCATTTATGTTTGATACCATATTTCATGAGAATATTAACAATAGTTCTATTTTTACAATAATAATTTTTATTATTAACAATAGTTTCATAATTATCATTGACAATATTTCTATTGTTGCTATAGGGATTGTTTTCATTAAAATTGCTTTTATTATCGTTATTATTAATATTAAAACTATTTTTATTATAATTGTTTTTATCTTAATTACTTTTATTTTTTCATTATTTTTATTATTCATACAATTATTTTTATGATTACTGCTAATATTATTTTATCATTATTATTTTGAAACATTGACCAAAGGGCTAGCGTAGTTTGGCTGGGTAAGTTTTTGAGAGAGGTCCAAGAATTTCTTTTTGAGCGGGCTGTGGGAGGAAAAGTAAGATGTTGGTTGGGGGAAGAGGAGGAAGAGTAAGAAAATGTTGAATGTGGTGATGATAGGAGTTGTGAGACAAGAAGGGTAATTTTAATGGTTATATTAGCAAAATGAATAAAGATCACTATAATATATATAATGATGAAGAAATATCGATTAAAAATGAGCAAATAAATCGAATGATGTAAAAATGCTTTTGAAACTGAGTGTGAGGTAACGAATGGGGTAAAATGATAATACAAATAATAAATTAAACATAGTAACAATTCAAACAATAGGGAAACAAAAATAATAATGGAAACAAATAAAAATAGCAATAAAGAAAAATAATAATAAAAGCGGCACCTGAAGGCACAAATGCCGACGAGAAGGGAGAAGAGGATAAGTAATGACAGAATTAGTAAATACTTGCCGACCTGCACAGGTCTGGGTTCTGTTGGCGATGATATTGTTGTTCTTATTCATTTTTTTTCTAATTCATCATTATTATTATTTTTTTGTTCTATTTATGATTGTTATTTTTGATCTATATGGTTATATATTGTTATAATCTTGTTATCCATTGTGCAAAAATGAGACAAGAATTAGGATCCTAAGACGACTTTATATTTTAGGTTGTGCCTCAAAATGGTATTTAAAATTTATCAAGACTCTTTGTTTCAATAAAAACATTTCAAACTCTGCAAATTCCATGTTTGAAGTTGATTACGGACCTTCAAGTAAACAGTTTAACCTTTTTATATAAGGCCTTTTCAAAACTAAAAAGGCTCCAGTGGGATTCGAACCCACGATCTCCTGCTTACTAGGCAGGCGCTTTAACCAACTAAGCCATGGAGCCAGACAGCTTTGATGCTAGTAACACAGTTGATAACAGTATTGTTAAGTATGTTAGTACAAATAATAATGAAAATGTTTAAAATGATTTTATTACGAATAATAAAAATAAGAAAAAAATTATTTTAGTAACAAGGAAAAAACAATAATAAAAAAAATAATTTCATTTTTAACAAGAAAATTCTTTTCACTAATAATACTACGAAAGATAAGGAAGAAAATCGATGAAGTTCTGCCACCATCACAATCAGCCTATCCGGTAAACAGATGAAGAGCAGACAATGTCTACACATCGAAGGCTTTGCAAAGTCAATGGGAAGATTTCAAGCGCAACTATTTTGTCTTATCAGTAGATATGTCAGAGGCATTCGACACAGTTTCAGGTGGAAAATGCTTGGAAATCTTGAAAGATCATCTAGACAAAGACGAACATAGAATGGTGAAATACCACATAGCCTCGGCAAAGACGTGTGTAAAAATTGGAAACCACTGCGGGAAGACACTGAAAACCAATGTAGGCGTGCCACAAGGAGACAGCAATATTGTTTGTTGTTTATCTGTTCAAAAGCCAACGAAACACTTAGAGAAAAGCTGGCTTTCAACGATATTTATGAAATATCGTATGCAGATTACCAGTTTTTTACTCACGAAATGAAGGCGCTATAAATGATATTCAAAACAAGATAGAAAACTCATATGTCAAATTTAGACTCAGAGTGAACAAAAGCAAAAACTGAAAAATTCGATATGACAAATTAAGATAACGTAAAAATATTAGGAGCAAAAATAAACACTAAACTAGAAATTAAAGAAAGAATCTAAAGAGTATATATAGCAGCCCTCAAGTACCATAAAATGTTAACATCAATGAATATAAAGTTGAACAACAAAATTAAAATATATAAAATCTATTTAAGACCAATCTTATTATATAAATACCAAGCCTGGAGTCCTTCTGAAAGCGATCTTAAAACTCTAGAGGTTTTCGAAAGAAAATTAAAAAAAAATATTTTGGATGTTTCCTAAAAAAGAAAACGAACGTTGAAGACATGAGAATTGATAAGAAAAAGAAAATGGAGCTACCTTGGACATGTTCTACGCAGGCCAAACCTACCGATGGCAATAGAACTTCAAAATGCATACAGTGGTAAAAAAATTTACAATGAAGGAAATGGGTTTAACGGGCTTGGATGAAGCCAAGACGAAAGCTCAAAACAGAGAAGAATGGAAAAAGCAAACATTGAAAACATATTGGAAACATTGAAAACTAGAAACTCTCGAATCAATACGAAAGAACTGATTTATTTAACTTTCAATTTTTTTGTGAAATAAATATTATTATTATTACTATTATTTCATTATTATAGACTCGCCTTCGCTATATTTGATCAGCAACTGTTCCTCCATGGATTCCGCATAGTCTGCGAGAGGTCAAAGGGCTCAAATAAACTTTTGAAAATTATGGAAACCATGAGACAAAAACAACTTCAATTTACCAGAAACCATTAAAATAGAGCTAAAATACACGTAATAAAAAAATACAGCTTGAAACTTTTGAATGCTTAAAGTTTCTTCATACCTCTATCTCAAAAACAGCAATAACCCCTTCTAACCACTTTTGAGAAAACCACTCTGCCCTTCCCCTTTTAGCCCCTCTTTCCCCTTTCCTTCAAATCATTTTTAATCACTTATCTTTTCTCCTTAAATCACCCACTCCACCAACTCCACCCACTTCGATACACAGCATGGAAATTCAAGGCTCCACCACACAAAGTGTCTTCGTGAGGACATTTAACATAACAAGAATGCAGAGGAGATGGTGGTGATCTGGGGAGTTTTGATAGACAGTGGCATCTTTTATCCTGTTATGGAGGGGGGATGAGGTGGATAGGGAGACTTTTTGATGAGATGGGTTGATGGATGAGTAGGCGCTTTGTTTAAATAAGATGGTATGTGCTAATTTTGGAAAGTTGTGTTTGAATAATTTTGAGTTGATTTGTATTCATTCACAACGTCTGTTTATTTTTCGAACCCTATTTGACCTAATAATTTATCGACAAGCTCACCTAAACATTCACCTACATATAGACCCCTATAGCTCAGCTGTTAGAGCATTAGACTAATTATCTAAAGTAACCCGTTTCAGTTTCGCGTGAAACAACAATTAGCACCTGTTCCACAGTGTTTTTCGCTACATTAAATTTGTAACAAGAGCTTTGATCCGTAAGAAAAAGCACTCTAACAAAACCGCCTTACATAACAAATGCACCCACCAAACAAATCTATTTATCTCTTAACACACTTATCTCTACAACTATTCAAACCTAACCGTTTGTATGTATTCAAATACCAACCCATTCACCTAAACACTAAAGACCACTCTGAACTCACCAATCCATACAACCTTCTAACATTTATCATTTACCGTTTAACATACCCGTCAACCAGACTCAACCATTCTACCTCCCAGCCAATCAATCTCACCTTCATCCAACTCAACCCCCACCCATCTCCTCATTTATGCTTAACCACCTTGAAAGCAGAGTAGAGCAGAAACTGTTCTCTACAATGGATACAGCAGTCTTCAACATAGTGGATAATAGCGTGACTACTTTGGGGTTTATCAATCTTGAAACATCCCATTAAATCCATCATTATCTCACTCTCTGGTGGATGAGTTGGGATGTGGGTTAAAGATGGACCATGAGGACTTGGGTGGATTGTAGGGAGAGGGATGTGGATGAAGAATGTGTAGTGGGGATGTGAGTAGATTGGGATGTGTGGTTGGGGTTTGGTGCATTGATGATGTATAATAGAGATTATTTATGTTGTTTATTTTCGAATTTTTTTTTGATTAAACAATAAAGGGATTTAAAATTTTTTCATTCGAAAAATAAAAGTATCAAAAAAATTTGTATAAAAAAGACACTCGAATGTTTCTAGAAAAATTTATCTGTTATCTTTCCTAATACATACGTTATTTGTGAATTTTACCACTAACCTTCAAATTTTGAGGGCTTATAAGAACACGTAAAAAAATTTTATATTTAGCTAAAATTTTCAACAAGTAATTCATTAGCAAAGTTGTAGAGAGAAGTAGTGCAGTTATTGTTAAACTCCAAATTATAACATCAAACAATAACTGCACCATTCATAAATGCTTTTAAATAAATCTCATAAAATAAAACAATATTACATAGTTACATCATTAACAATTTTCCAGAAAAAAAATTTCACATCTATGGGTTTTCCCTTTAAATTCTCTACTTTTCTCTACAACTTTGCAAATGAATTATGACAAGGTTTTACTTGTTGAAAATTTTAGCTGAATAAACATTTTTTTTCTACGTGTTCTTATAAACCCTCATAATTTGAAGTTTACTGGTAAAATTCAAGTTTACAAAAGAACATACGAATTCTAAAAAAACACGTTATTCATTCCACCATCCATCCATCTATCCATAAATCCATTCATCACTTACCCGCAAACACTTCTACATCAGCGACAACGAAGTTCGAGAGACCAACATGTTTTTGTTGCAGAATCACGTATCTGTATTTGTGTTTACTCTTTTGACATTTCACCATGACCGCTTCCTGTGTAGTTGAGTACCATTGTTACTTCAATAAAGCAATAGTAATGCTACTGTACTAACGAAATCTTTGTAAATTTATGTGATGAGTATTTTTTTAAAATTAGGTTTTTTCCAGTTTTGACATATTCAGCTTTTAGCTTACATTATTTTTGAATTTGAGCAACCTTTTCAGGGTTCTTTGGAGAGCAGAAGCCACATATGTCATACTTGTACCTTTGAGGTGGTTTGAGTTTGGGAGTGAAGATGAAGGCTAGCCCAACTACACACCTTACATTGTCCCATGCTGTTTGGTGTAGAAGGAATGGTTTGGTGGGTGATAGGAGCTGATGGGTGATTGGGGTTGGTGGAGTGGTGGGTTGGGTGGTGTGGAGAGCTTGATTGGATTTGTTGGGATTAGATGAAGTTGGGTGCAGGGTTGGTAGTAAAGAGTTGAGAAAATTTCGTATCATGGAAATTAAAGCGTTATATTATTCGAATTAATGAATTTATTAATGAAAAAATGACAAAAATGAAAAATTAAAGTTTTTATAAAAGGGCCCCATATCAGCTAAAGTAGAGTGAAAATAATCACTGTTCCATAAATATATCTCTTCACGATACCAGATTCAGCTTTTGAAAAAAATTAGCTTTTTTTAATTTCGTGAAATTTTATCAACTTATGCAAAATTTTGTTAAAATATGAATTATGGAAAATGTTGGCAAAAGTTTGTGTAAAAGTGAAATTTGATTTGTTAAAAATTGGCATGAGTTGATGTATTAAATGAGATTGTTTTTATTGGGAATGATAAAAAGAGAGAATATTTGACGAATCTCATATTCAATATAATCATAAGGTAAGTAATCAGTTAAAAATTTCGAAGATTATTATGGTCAAAATTTTCTTTATTAATTCGTAAGTATTGCTATCAAATATTTATTGAATTTTCAAAAAGGCTCCAGTGGGATTCGAACCCACGATCTCCTGCTTACTAGGCAGGCGCTTTAACCAACTAAGCCATGGAGCCAGTCATGCACCGGTGTTTTTATTTATTATAAATAACACCATTTAAAAGCAGTTTAATTTAATATTATTTCGAGAAAGTTCAAAGTGAGCTTTTTTGAAATTATTTTTTAATTTTTAGTAATAATTTAATTTTATCAAATATTTTATAATATACCTTCATAAACAACTACAAGACCAACATCGAAAGTTGAGTTCAGGCACAAACTTTATCTTCTCAATCTTGTAAGGTTCCAGCAGATCAATTATCAACCATGAATCTTTCAACTGAGATCTACAAGTTGTCATTGCATCTCCATCCACACAACCCTCAGCGGTCCAGTAAAGGAGGGAAGCAGACGATCCCATGTAGGCCGGCTTGCTGTAGGCTATGTTCACAAATCGAGTGGCCACTAGTTGGTGGTGGTTGTGGGGATGGTGATGGGGATGGTTGTATAGATGGTGATAGGGGTGGTTGTAAGGATGGTGATGGGAGGTGGGAGGTAGTATTTGAAGGGTGTTTTTGTGAGCTTTGATGTGGGCTTTAGTTTTCATTATTAATTTATTTTGTTACTTTCTCTCAAGTGTTTGATTTTTTTATATTTTTTTGTTCATTTTTGTTGCGCATGTATAATTTTAGATACAATGGTATCTAATGATGAAACTCATCGAAACCACTCACCGTCGGCATAAACTTTCACTTCAGAAAAAGCCAATGGTTTTTTGACATCTCGTGTCGATCGTTGTACTATGAGGTATCTGTAACAACGATTAGCACATTCTGCTTACTTGATGTATCTATATGAGATTAGAGCATTCTGATTATAATATTCATACTATATAACGGTGTCACTGATCATCATTGTACTGTAGTTAAGATAAAATTTCTTCAAAATTCTTCATTATAGATCCAAAGAGACCATGTAACATGAGTTTTTATCAAAGCTTTTTTGATTATAAAAACCATCATGAAGTTGGAACAGAACAACTACCTGTACGGAGTTCTTCTCGAGGTGCAGTTAACTTTTCCAGAACTTTCCACCTGCACCCTCTGTTTCCATCGTGCTTTGATGCTGCACACTCCACACTCAGCATAGTAACCCCTGATTGGAGGCTGGGTATTCTTATCAAAGTTGCTTGTCATTCCTACCATGTATTCATCGTCTATGGTGCCTTCTGCCCATGGGGATCGTGAGCGTTAATACAAGATACTATCAATAAGGTGTTATTCAATTCCAGTTTTTTATGTAATGTAATTAAACTTTGAAAACATCAATTGAGGATTTATACATTTATTTAAAATAAAAACTATAATTTAGGATAAGTATAGCCTTATCATAAAACGTTAGAATGATAAGGCTATTTTTTTTAGATCGCCCCATGTTGGGGTTTCGTTAGCTCAACAATTATTTCACAGGGCGCTACTCTTTGTGTCTATAGTTTTCGACCCACGCGGGATTGAAACTGGCAACTTTGGATAATTAATCCAATGCTCTACCACTGAGCTATAGGGGCCGACTATAAGGCTATTTATGGATAATTAAAGCTTTTATTTTAAATAAATGTATGAATCCTCAATTTGATGTTTTTGAAGTTTAATTTATATACAAAACATACATAAGATGTCTTTGAAATGTAATTTAATTCAATTTAATGTGATGTAATGCAATTTGGTATTTATGATGATTTTTAGATCACAGGAACAGAAGACAATTGTTGGCCCATGCGGGATCAAACTCAGTCTTTTAGGAAACTGGTTTAATACTTTACCAGCTTAGTGTAGTTGAATTTAAGAAAATTTTTCAATTTTGGAGTTTAATAAACGCTAAATAAAAATGAGATAAACAAACAAAATAAACCAACCGCAATCATTGCAAGCGGAATATATGATAACATACGAGATTTTATAATGTTTTTTGAGATCAATAACAAGCCAGTCATTGGAGTAGTTTGCTTGAGGGCTAACCCATTGAACCCCTGTGTCTCCATCCACCAAGAGTTTTCCATCTCCACTAGACACAAAGGCCTTTTTGTTAAACGCCATGTTGACGTAAATTTCTGAAAATGAGGGTTGGTGGATGTTTGGGAGAAGAGGTATGAGGTTAGTGATTAAAATGGTGTAGCGTTTTTGTTTGTGGTTTGCTTTCTGAAAATATTATTAATAAAAAAAACCTTGGGACATATGAATAATTGTTAAAAAAATCAAAGACGCTGAAACTTTGTTCATTTTTACGATCAAGTTATTCAATTTTTGGTTGAAATTTTTGATTTAATTTTCATCTTTAAAAATTTGTTTATTTAGGTGACGTTTATGAAGTTTGAAATTTAGTATTCATTGGAATTTTTTCGTGAATGCATAAAAGTAATTTGAAAAGTAATTTTCTTCCACGTCAAATATTGCAAAATTTCTATCTTACTTACTAACATCACGTGCTGTTTGTGTATTTTTTTAATTTCTTGTAGATAACCTGTAATTATTTAAAAATAGGTTTAAGGATTAATTTAAAACTAACAAAAAACAAGGAAAAGAAAAAAATATTTGTTAAAAATTTAGAAATTAATTTTCCCGAACAAATAACTTAAGCTTTCAAGTTCCGGTAAATTGAATGATTAGTTACCAACATTCATTACGTAAATATTTTCGCACCACAACGCCCTAAAATCAAACGAAATTTGGCATTTTTAACGTTTAAAGTTTTTTATAAACAACGTTTGTAAGTGAAAATAATAAAATAAAATTTAAAATCTTCAAAATCGCTTTTTCGGAATTATCTCATCACTTCTTTGAATCCCTGTAAATGCTTTACAACTTTAAAAATACAAAAACTAAATTTAACTGAGCATTTATTAAAGAGTAATTCACATAAAAATAAATAATTTTTAGGCTAGGGAAACATGGGTAAATTACTTTCGAAAATCTTTGGTAACAAGGAGATGAGGATTCTGATGCTAGGACTTGACGCAGCCGGGAAAACTAGTTAGAGCATCCATTTCTATATCGAATTTTATTTTATTAAAATTATTTTCAAAATAATATTTTATTTTTTAAAATCTGTGTTTGTTTATTAGTGACTGCTTAAACCAATAGAATTAAATGTAAAACAACACTAAATTTTTATCCCTGTTCTATATTTCTTTTATCTTAGTATTAAACAACACACTCAAGCCACCTTTCTTATTTAAATGCACCATCCTCCCACACATTAGATTTTATTGCACACCCTTTCTACTCAATTTCTCTCATAACAGCCATCTTATACAAACTCAAACTGGGACAATCAGTCACTACCATTCCCACTGTCGGCTTCAATGTTGAAACTGTCAAGTACAAAAATGTCAAATTCAATATATGGGTGGGTCTTATCAATGTTTTATGCATTTATTATATCACTCGTCATTCTTTAATCATAGCCATTAGCTCAAGCATGAACTTTTTTTTCATCATCTTCCCCATTATCACTTAATTTTTCTTTTCCATTCTTTTTCAGCAGCATTTTTATTCTCATAAATTTCAACCCATAGATATCCTAATCATAAGTATAAATCATCATCATTTTTCTCTCAGTCATTTTGTTATCAGTGATGTCACCAAATATATATAATGTCTCTAGCAGGTTATAATAATGAACAAACATTCATGAAGTCCTTAAGCCATACATAATGATTTTTTTGAAAGCTAACAATAAAATGAATATAATTTCAGAACACTGGTTTGTTTATTAAGATACAAAGCTTTTTGTTGTCAACATAACATTTTAAAGTATGAAAATGCTACTTTGGTAATGAAAAGCTTTGTATCTTAAAAAACTAACCAGTGTTCTGAAATTATATTCCTTAAGCCATATTTTTCATTGATACCATACATAGGGCTTCATAGTTAGTGGGAATTTAAGGTTATAATGATAAACGGTCATTATTAGGATGAAAATACATAAATGGAACATAGACAACTAAAAATACTCATTGAAAAAATAGCATTATTAAATAATTACTTTGATATTAGATGCATAATTTTCAATGATGTATTGCCAATACCATTTGTGAGTTGCTTATATATTCTATGTATAGAATTTTGAATTTATTTTTGCTGTTATCTTTATAACTTGGCATAAATTGTGTGTGTTGGCAACATTATCAATTATATTACCATAATTAATATCTTTATTTATTTTATTAAAAAAATAATTTTCAGCAAAGACAATTATTAGTAATATTATTCTTTTTTATTATCATCACCATTATTATTAACTCTATAATTACAGCAATTAGTTTAATTTATTAATATTTTTTATCATACAGTTAGACATAAAATTTTTTAAATTCATTTTCAATATTGTGATATTCATAACTCCCACACTCGTGTCTGAAACCGAATCTTCATTCCCATCATCAAATAGTTTGAAATGACTGAATAGTGTGCCATTCAATATTAATATTGCCTTCTAAATGTTTCTTTCCATTACTTGTTTTCAAGGTATTCAGTATTATTGTTTTTATTATCATTATTACATTTTATTATTATCATTATCACTGTTATTCGTATTATTATTATTATTATTACTGTTGTTATCATTATCATTATTTTTAGTATTATAGAAGATTACTCAACTCAACTTTACATACTTCATAATGGCACACTCACAACAAAAGATCTGTGTCTCATAAGTAAAACTGCTTAGTGCTCAGTAATTTATTACTTTTGCTACTATAATAATGATTATTATTGTTTTCATTATTATTATTAATATTAGTATTTTTTTTTTTTTTTCATTTAAAAAGCACCAGCTGGCAGCCTTCTACACCAGTTATTAGGACAGCAGTTTAAGCTAATATGAATTATTTGTATTATTCTAAAAAAATCATTTGATTATCTTTCAAGACTTCTCATAATCAATACTTTACCAATATACTCAGTTACTATTTTATTATATTTCTTAACTATATCTATTTTCTATCACTATTTTTATATTACAGTATTATTTAATGGTTTGGTTACTGCTGATATCTTTAAATGACGTCATTTTTGTGGGAAATTTAATTACACATAGATCATTTCTTATAATTTTTTTCTATTGAATTAATAACTATGTTTGTGTTGAAGCTATAATATTCTTTCAACATGTTTGTGTTGAAGCTATAATATCCCTCAACATTTTTGTGTTGAAGCTATAATATCCCTCAACATGTTTGTATTGAAGCTATAATATCCTTCAACATTTTTGTGTTGAAGCTTTAGTATTCTTTAATTTTCAAGATATTATATAAGATTTAGTAAATATCCAATTGAAACATGAAATGATAATTACAATACCAATCGAAATACTTTGACTTTTCTATATTAACATATATAAATTAGCATCATTATCATCTCAAAATCATAATTATTAATTTAGACATCTTGAAGCCAAATATTTTTATATAGTTATCTTTTAAGTTTCTGTGGCATTATTGGCTGTTCTATACTCTCATCACTCACAAGCATAAAATTTAACATCAAAAACTCCTTGCCATCTTTTCAAACCCACCCACACAACTCCACACACCCATGCACCCACAGGATGTAGGAGGTCAAGACAAGATCAGACCCTTATGGAGGCACTACTACACAGGCACCCAGGGGCTCATTTACGTGGTCGACTGTGCAGATCGAGACAGGGTTGATGAGGCCAGACAAGAGTTGCATCGCATCATTAATGATAGAGAAATGAGGGATGCCATCATACTTGTGTTTGCCAATAAACAGGATCTTCCTGATGGTGGGTTTCATTTTGTTGTTGTTGTTGTCGTTGCATTCATAGTTCCATCTTTTTTTGTTGTTGTATTCATAGTTCCATCTTTTTGTTGTTGTTGTATTCATAGTTCCATCTTTTTGTTATTGTTGTATTCATAGTTCCATCTTTTTTTTGCTGTTGATATTCATCATCATCATTTGTTGTATTTATAGTTATCTTTTTATGAGGCTAGACGCACTATTTTTGTTTTTATAAATTTCTTTGTTATCGTTATTATTGTTATAGCTATACATAATTTTGTTATGAGTATTGGTTTAATTATTGACAGAATTATAATTAGCACTGTTTCTACAAATACTGTTATCGTCACAAATTTATTATTTTTAACTTCGCTTTTATTCTCATTCAACCACTAACTTTCTACTACTCCTACTAACATCACTACACAGCAATGAAACCGCACGAGATGCAGGAAAAACTGGGACTGACAAGGATAAGGGACCGCAACTGGTATGTGCAACCCTCTTGTGCCACCACAGGGGATGGTCTTTATGAGGGACTCACATGGCTAACATCCAACATCAAGACATGAGGGTGATAGGGTTGTTTATGGGGTCCATATGCCTTATGTGGGTGAGTGTTCTTTAGAGTCGTTTGTGGGGGGGTGGGTGTATGTGTGTATTGAAAGTGGTTTGCTGTTGTGGGATGTGAGTAGATACATGGATCCAAGTAATGTAGGGGTGGGTGTGGCTGGTTATAAAGTAGGGGAGGTTCTCATGTGTGGATGTTTTTTTATTGTCTGAGTGGTGTGGTGTGTAGATGATGATGTTGTGGTGTGTAGATGATGATGTTGTGGTGTGTAGATGATGATGTTGTGGTGTTTGCACGTTCAATTATGATGATTTTGGTGTGTTTTGTGTGGTTTTGTACGTTTTTTGTTGTTTTTCCTTAATATTTTGCCTAATAATAATGATGAAAAAACAAAGAAGGTGTTTGGGGCCATGTTTTAGCACTTGTATGTTAATTAGACAGCATCATAGCGGGTTTCGAGTGTATTTGACAATTTTTTGTGCGTATGTGTGTGTCTACTGGTGGCGATGGGTACTTTTTAAGTATGTGTAGTTTTGTGTGTTGATTGCGTGCGTGTAGGTTCTAAATGGAGGTGTGATGATGATGAAGCTGGAGGTGAAAAAAATAATGATATAGAATATGAGGGAGATGTGAATAAGATGGTGATGATAATGATCGAAATGGTGATAGTTTAGCGTACATACAATGAAGCTTTATCGGTTATAGGAGCTATTTGTTCAATATATTATTTCCCTTTATTTCATATTTTGATTAATATTATTCTTGCTGTCATCATTGATATTAAATTAACTCATTTTTTTGTTATTATAATGAGTTTTTTTATGAATGAAAATATTATTTTTTATCACTTAATCACTGGCTTCTGTAGATTTCTATTGCGTTTGGTAGTCCAACGTCTTATCCCTTGTCACGTTCACACACACACACACACACATATATATATATATATATATATATATATATATATATATATATATATATATATACATACATACATACATACATACATACATAGCTTGTGGCTTCTTATTGAAACTCTTAATCGTCATGTTGTGAGCGTGGCTTTTCCACATTAGCCAATATTTTTATTATCACTATCTGTTTTATTTATTATTATTATTATTATTAATGTTATAATTTTTTTCTTTTCGACTTCAATCTTTTTCTAATTGGTATTATTATCTTTGACATTGATGCTAATATCATTATTACGACTTATTTGTATTGATGACTCACGCTTGTTATTTATTATTATTTCCTATCCTTCTCATTTCTACTATCACACTACATGTTCATATCTTGTTTTTATTATTCGCTATATTTAATTTTTATTTTTTTATTAGATATAATTATTATTTTTTGATTATTTCCAATAGGATTTTGTTGTTTTTAAATCTGTTGAGTAGAAATTTATCATTTTCTATTACCTTCATTAACTCTAAATTCATTATTTGATTGTTATTTTTATTATTATTATTATTATTAGCTACATTGGAAATAGTTGTCATTTTTATTTATTTCAACGTTGATATTATTGTTAAAAGTTTCTTGTACATAGCACTCCATCAACTTTGTTTTATTATTATTATGATTTTATTATTTTTACTGTGCTTATTGAATGCCTTTGCCAATGCAAGAGCATGCTGCTGCCTCTGTCATCCATTTTCATTCCATCCATCATCATCATTAATATCTATCATTATTAATAAGCACCCACCATGCAATAATTAAATTACCAAACGTCAGCCATGTTTATTCATTCGTTTATCCATCCTTCATTGCTTCAACCACATTCTTGTCGAGATTTCTTATTGGTTGACCTACTTTCATTTCCAGCTTATCACAGACCATTGTTTTTAAGGCCCAATCGTAAATCACTAAAAATTACTTCTCACCATCATTTTATTATCCAATCATTATCGATCACTGTTATTTTTATTACCCAATCAACACCAATGTCATGTGACATTATTAAAAGTAAATTTCCACTTGAATTAGTTAATAGGATTATTTTTATATTCTTTTATTTAGTATTTTCCATCCATCAATCATCCTTTTGTTGCGCCGTTATTTTGATTGTAGTTATTTTATTATACATTTGAAATAGTTATTTTTAAAGAACCCAAATCAAATATAACTACAAGAATTTTTTGTTTTTATTGGGTGGAAACGTTAAAATCATCAAAAATCGATAAAAGTGACCATATAAATAATTTTCAAAAACAAAAAATCCTGAAAATATAATAGCAATATGAAGTCAGTTCATTAACGAGAAGTTTAAATTAGGAATATTAGACGATATTACGTGAATTTTGGATGATAGAAATATCATGTAATACTACAAGATCATCAAAAACCACGGTGATTGTAGCGACCATCTCTGCAGTGGTATGGTGGCTTGGGGTTGTTTCTTTCATTAGGGAATGGTAGTTGGAAGGGTGGGTGTGAGACTCCTTGGGGAAAATCCATGTGTATCATTTGTTGCTGATAGTTGTTGGGGTTTTGATATCTTGTTTGATGGTAGTTGCGTTGTGGTCTGTTGTAGTTGTTGTGTTGTTGGTACCCAAAATGTTGTCTTTCATAGCTTCTTCTTGGTTGAGGATTGTTGTATGCCTGTTGATAGTTGTAGTTATCCCTGGAAGCATTGTAATTTCTTGGAGGAGCATAGTTGGTGTAGTTGCTTTGAGGTTTGAAATTTCCACTTCTGAAATCGTTGTTAGAGGGGATGTTTGCTGTGATGTGTCGCTGCATAACGGTGGGATTGTTGAAGTTACGGTAGTTGTTGTCTTTCGTGAAACCTGTTTGTGAACGCCATGATGTTCGTCCATCTAAATCTGCAGGCTTGAGAACAGGAGGAGGAAGTTTTGCATTTGGGAGCAAGCTACATTTGAACACAAAACCATCCTCGAATACTGGGTCAGTATATTTGACACAGATAGCCATGTTATCATGGTGATCTTCAAGCTGAGGCAATGGAGAAACAAGCGTAGTGTGAGGTAAAACGACATTTTCATCCTGTGCCACCTCCCCACTAACTCCATTAGTATTTTTTGGGTTGATGGAGGAGGGGTTGGGATCTTTAGAATATATTTGTACAAGATCTTGGTATACAGAGTGTCCGTTTCCAACAAATAACAGGTCTTTACCTCTGCTGTTCCTTTTTTTTTCTTCATCAGTCAAGTCCTCATAGACATCTTTCAAACAATCTAACAATCTCTTCTCATCAACAAATGGTAACAGAGCCACTCCTTGCCATGCATATTTCTTACCATTGAGATCAATCTTGAAATCAGTGGGATAGAAGTCAATGATGGGTGAGTCCCCAGAGAACATGAGATCCTGCCATGATGGTGGAAGAAATTGCTTGCTGGCTGCAGGAAACACACCCATCAGCTGTTCGAGGGGTTTGAAAGGCTGAGTCTTGGGAGGAAAGGTCACATCAACTTTGCTAATATTTTTAAAGTCAGAAGCAAAAGGAGCATAATGGTAGGGAAAATACCAGTTCCATGAGGCACAACCTTGATAGTAGTACTTGAAGACCCAACAAATGCCCAACACGTATTCATTGGCGACTGTATGTCTGAATGAAAGTTCATCACTCCCCATGGAAAACTTGCTCATGTAATACCTCTCCTTCCACCCATCCTCCCACAACTTCACCTCATCATTATCTTCTTTTTCTTCCTCCTCATCTTCAAATTTCCTCTTCAAATTAGAACCTTCCTGCTTCAAAAACTCCTTCAAGTCTGAAGCAGCTTTTTCATTATTATTCATCTGATTATTGGAATCCATTTGGTTGTTGTTAAATAAGTCTGATCTTTTGGAAGCATGTTTAGAGCCGAGAGGTATAACTGGACCTTGAGGCACCCATGAATGTTGCGTTTTCTGGTAAGCATTTCTCCTCTTGAAATTCAACTCATTTTCTCTTCTTCTTTTAAAGATGGCATCTTCCATCTCCCCCAGATCATCCAACATGAGTTGAACTCGTTCCAGATTCACCGAACCATCTTTTGTTAAGTAACCCCCTGTTTTGTAGACTATTGTCTTGTAAATTTTCAGCAACTTGTCAATGGCTCCTTCTCTGATCTCCAATGATGGAAGGTGAGGCAGGAAGTCATTTCCAACAAAAAAGCACATAAGCACCCAATCATCTATGGCCCTCTCAAGATCCTGTTTGAAAGGCAGATTCAACATGTTGAGGTCCTTGTACAAATACTCCCTCAAAATATTTAAACGCAGAAAAATAAACTCTTGCTTTGAAGCACATATTTTATCTTCATTTTCTGGCCTGGGATTTCCTTGGCACTCTTTGAATTCATGGCCTGTCTGACCACAGATCTCACAGGGTCTTTCTTGGTGGGGCTTAAATTCTTCTCGAATAATGGTAAAACTTGTCTCATGTGTGGCAAGTCCCAACATTATAAGATCTGCATCTGCTCCGCATAGACAATGTTTTGTGTTTGGATTATGATCTGGCATGGCTCTTTGGCGTCTGATGAAATCCATGATTTTGTGCTCGCCTTCTCCAGGTACATTAGCATCCGACAAAATGACAATGAGGTTTTTCCAGCCTGGAGCATTGTTTAGTCGGTGATGAATGTAATACCTCAAACAATCAGCCAAGTGGAACATGAAGTTGGTTCCTGGAGTGATGCAGTTGCTGTCAAAATGCTCCGATGGCTTTTTATCTTCTGGTACTTGAATTCCTTTTGCACGTAAACTTTCTTTTATTTGGAAAACTTCTTCTCTATGATCATTGCTTTCCTTGGAGGCTCTAAATCTTCGAGATCTTTGTTGGTTCATTTTTGCTCGAGGTGCCACACCATCAATGGCCATGTAGAGCAACTTGCGAGGCCTCACAATACTCATCAGTCTATCAATATATTCAAAAATTTCTTCCATCATTTCTTCTTCATTTTTAGGAGCAGGTTTGTTTTCAGGGTGGCAACATGGATGAATAATTCCATTCATGTCAAGATATAAGTTGTCAAACTCAAAGTTGTTTGGATTTGGCAGGGTGATATCAACGGGTACTTTGACTCCGTCAATTATTCTAGCCTCTTCTTCCCTCGCATGCACAACAATTGAAGGGTATTTACGACTCAACCACCGAAAAAATGCTGGTACACCCATTTTATCTGTTAAATGTATTTGTTTTTTTATAAATTCATTTTTAAACGTATACGAAGATTTTATATAAACGGCTTACCTTACTCAACTTCACAAATTTTTAATACAGTTTCTTATAAAATTTACAATAAACGAATTAAAATCACAAAATTTTGAATTTATAAAAACTTTTTCCGAGCTTTAACACGCTACGGTTACAGTTGGGAAATGCATAAATAAGCCAAATTTTTTCAAATGAAAATTTTTTCAAAAAATTTATTAAGTAAATTTTATGATTAAAATGAAATAAATTTTTGAAATAATTTAGAATTTGACGTGCAAAAATAAATTTCAACAAGAACAATAGAAATTTGCATAAAAGTATTTTGGTAAAAAAACAACATTATCTTGAGAATAAAAAATTTACATGTCTTAATTAAAATGCAATATAAATGTGCAAAATTGAAAACGCAACTCACAATATCAACAAAAAGAATATCATACCAATGTAATGAAAATGCATGTCAAAGCATTCAAAAAATTTTAGACCTGAAGCTAAACTGAAATTAATTTAACAAAGCACTAAACAAGTTGAAAACTTCACAACTTTAATTTAAAAATGCATTTATAGTTGCAATGTGAGAATTTGTTGAAAATAACATGCACGAAAGCTTTTAAGAGTTCACAAGTTTCACTTTTGGCGATTTGAAAGTCAAAAATTAAAAATTTTATACAAAATAAAAAGTGATTTTTGAAAAAGAAATTAGCAAAAAAGGTTAAAATTCTACCAGAAAAACCCATAGAAATGCATAATGAAGAAAAAAACTAAGTCAACTATGAATGGAATAGAAAAATCTAAACTACAAAAAAAAAATATCCAAATATTCAAGACATCATTCTTCCAGGCATCCCTTGTAACAGGCCTTCTCTCCAGAACATTTCTGTTCATTATTATTGACATTATTATCATCATTGATATTATTATTATTATTTTATTATTGTTGATTATCACTTCATAAGGTAAGTTATACTTACAAAAAGCTTCGCAATTTAGATTAATAAATACATTTTGTTTACCTCAATACTTGATTTAGGTTATTCTATGTTTTTATCTTCCTCCCACAACCATCCATTACAATGACCCACTATCAGCCATCGAGACCATCCAAAACTTTTCCACCCCCTCTCACCACCTTATAACATGAATGCATATGGACTTGTTCTTCATATAAGCCACACCACTTCTCATACTCCTTCTTCCATGTCGACTCCAGGTCTGTGCCATATTTGCAATACTCTGTGGGTAGTTGTGAGGTATATTTAGTGATCAAACATTATCATTAACACAATTATTATTTAAAAAACAACACACATAGACACACAAACACACATACTATTAACAGAAACTTCATACGCTGCCAACACCACACCACTGTGCTGATCTCTGCACTCATATGAGCCAGAGTGATTCTGGTATTTAAGGCTCAACACATGCACGCCAAAGTCCCTCGGGTCTGCCACCGCCAGCCTCTCTTTAGGCGCCTTGGCGCCCTTTTGAAAATAAGGGTTGTGCTTTATAGTCTGGGAGAGTTTTCTGTTGTACTCGTCTCCGTAGTTGGTCGTGTGGGGCAAGTCGTTGAGGTTGAAGGGGGTGTTTATCCTGGTTTGGTGGTGTGATTAATGGATAATGGTGGAGATATGATTAACAAATAGTAATGGTAGAGATATGAATAATAAATAGTGGTGGTGATGATGACTAACGGATAAATTTATTAAAAGATCCAGCATTCATATGGATGCAACAATAGTAATAATCAATCAAGCTTTCACAATCTCACTTTCACTTGAAACAAACTTTGTCTAAAACCAATAAATAAATAATAATAATATCCATATTAGATTATATTGCTGTAGGCGTCCTAGGAGCTGGGGTATGCAGCAGTCGGCTAATACACTTTCTCCACCCAGCTCTATTGAGTGGATCCGCATTTTCCAGGCCATAGGATTCCATATCCTTTTCAACACAACTCAACCAAGTTTTTGCTGGTCTACCACGGGAACGACCTTCAGGCAGAGGAAGTTCGAGCACGTCTTTGATGCACATGGACGAACGTCTCACGTGACCATACCAACGAAGACGACGGCTCTGTAGCAGCGTCCTTATGTCTGGGATTTTGAGTTTTTTGAGGAATACTGATGATAGACTTCTATCCTTTGACTTAACACCACATATCCAGCGGATCATAGACCTATCGTTGCGCTGTAGCCTTTGCAAAACCGCAACTGTTGGAGCCCAGTTTTCACTTCAATATAACAAGGCAGAACGCACACAAGATGTGTATAATTTGCCACGAAGTTCCAAGGTGATGTGTTTAGAGGTCAATATGGGCAACAGTTTTTTAAATTTCCCCCAGACAACTGAACATCTGGTGATAACTGCCAGTTCACAACCTCCACATGCACACAACATATCACCAAGGTAGAAAAACGTCGGTTCTACATCCATTGTGGCATTACCAACAATAACTTCTTTGATAGGTCTATAATCCAAAGGTGGCGCTAAATTGAGACAGCAAGGACATACATAAGCCTGATCCTTCAGTCTTCCAGTCAAACCACTACATCTTTTGTGGACCCAATGAGATCATGTCGAGCAAAAAACTGAGTTGACGCCAACACCTTTGCGGCATACACTGCAAGAAAAAGCTCCAGAATCCCTCAAGTTTTCAGAACCGAGTAACTTGAATTTTGTTTTTTTGGAGTTCACCCGCAATTTTTTACTTTCTATTTCCAGTTTCCATTTTTCAAATTTGGATATACAATCGTCTAGCGATTCTGAGATCAAAACCAGGTCATCAGCATATAAAAGTTCCCAAGGAGCACCGGTTTTTAGCTCTCTAGACAAAGCTTCCAAAACAAGAATAAAAAGTAAAGGACTTAATACAGATCCTTGATGTACACCAACATTTACACCAAACTCATCACTGAGCTGGTTATTAATGCGTACTCGACTTTTTGCTGCAATATACATGCTCTAAACTACACGGACAGCCCATTCTTCAACCCCGAGCTTTCTCATTGCCCACCAAATCACTTTGTGCGGAACTCGATCAAAGGCTTTCTCTAAATCGACGAAAACAAAAAATAGTGGTTTTTTGACGGCTAGATATTTTTCCTGCAACTGACGAACAATAAAAACTGCATTAGTGGCGCTTCTACCAGAAACGAAGCCAAACTGCATCTCATCAATATCCACCATCTCCCTGATTCGTCGCTCTAGGACATGCTCAACAAGCTTCATCACATGATCTGTCAGCTTGAGGCTTCTATAATTTCCTTGATCCAAAGCATCCCCCTTACCTTTGTGGAGGTTTACAATGATGCTCTCACGCCAATCAGCAGGAACAACACCTTTAGCAATAACTGATTTCATGAGGTGGGCCAAGACTTCTAAACCTACAGAACCAGACGCCTTTAACATTTCGGCCACTATGCCAGATGGTCCTGCTGTTTTGCGACACTTTATTTTCTTAATAGCATCACTGACCTGTGACAGTGTGACAGAAGGAGGAGGGCCAAGGATCGGTGAAACAAAAGAAAGAGACTTGCTAGCCCAATCGAACTCAACATTTGATAGCCTTTTATGATGTTCAACCCAGGCATTCCTTTTTTGGGCATCACTTAAAGTGAGTTCACCAGCATCATTTCTGACACATTTATCACCTATTACATCACGGTTATGACTGTCCATCTGCCTGGCCGTTATATATTTCATTAAGGCCGGATGTAATAGCAGAAAATGCATCCCTTTCCGCTCCACTTTTTGCCAACCAAACAAAACGCTTAGTAACACGCTTAGACTCGTTATAAGCTTCTTTAGCTATGTTAGCTTCATTATATAGCCCTTGAATTTGAAGCTTTATGAAAGCCTTATAACGGTTCCTTTTTTCCTTCACATCGTCATCTACACTGGCGTTCCACCACCATGTTTGGCGTTTACACTGGTGGTTCAGAGATGTACCACAGACCTCTGAAGAGGTTTCAAGAAGGGACTTTTTGAGATGAGCCCATATTTCCTCCACGTTTGGTAAATTCATGACCTTAGCCGCTGTTAACTTGGCGTTTAAAGAAATAGCAAACTCTTTCGTAACTGCTGGATCTCGGAGTTTCCAGGTTCGAAGACGAGGGTTAAACTTCAGTTTCACACTCCTTCGTATGATGTGAACAAGATCACAGACTAACAGATGGTGTTGCAATGCACATTCCTCTCTAGGAATGACTTTGACATTCTTTACCATACTTTTGAAAGTTTTTCGATAAAGAAAGAAGTCAATCTGGGACTTGGAACCACCGGAGTTATAGGTCACAAGATGGGACTCCCTTTTCATAAAACAAGTGTTGGCGACAAAAAGATTGTTGGCCATTGCGAATTCTAAAATCCACTCACCTTCAGAGTTACGGGTGCCATAACCAAAACCGCCATGCACGTCCTCAAAACCAGCATCCTTTTCACTAAAATGCCCATTTCAGTCTCCCAATGGGATGAGAATCTCAGAAGATGGTACTTTTGAGATACATTTCTGCAACTCATCATAAAAAATTTTTTTTTCCTCATTTGGATGACCAACTTGTGAGACATAGACCACAACAAAGGTGAACACAGACTCTCAAGAACGACGTAATACTAGAATCCTGCCTAAGACACGATGAACTTCAAAAACATTATTTGTCAATTTTTCTGCCAAAAGAAATCCAGCACCACCGAGACCTGACTTATTGCCACACCAATAAAACTTATAGGCTGAATTCTTGCCCTTCAAAGTGCGGGATTGATTTGACTCAATGCCACCAGCCCATCTATGTTCTTGGATCGCACAAATGTCCACTCTTCTCCGAAACATAGTCTCTACCACCTCACTGCCTCTGCTCTTTAAACTACCCACATTCAAAGAAGCTATTCTGAACGTCGTTTTCGGGTGCTCACTTGATTCGCCTAAGCCGGACCCTGCATTCCACACCCGGGAGTCAGCCAAGCCCGAAGCATTACCAGTACGCATATGGGTACTGGCACTACTTTAGTGTAAAGATATTTTTTGAAAGCCATTTTTAGTTGGGACAAAGTTTTCATAGAACTGCCAGCCTAAGCTAACGTCCAACTTGAAACTATCAGATTTCAAGAACCGCCGTTCCCACACTTGGGCAGTTTGCCTTACCGTTGTCAATAAAGAATGATCCTCCGCCGAGCCAAATGACAACGATACCAGGATATCAGTTTGTTGATACCTGCTACCGAAGCCTACTGTTATCCAGGTTATAACAGAAAATCAGTCTCAAATTGGAGACGCTATCTTCGGTGCAGTTTAACGTCATGCCCAGGACCACTTGGATCCAGTTTAATGTCATGCCCAGAACACAATGTTCCTGCCAAAATCAAACAATAAAGCCCCTCAACCGCCATCACATCAAGCATCACAACACCAAAGAGATGGAATCAACGCCCAACGAAAAGCCCTTTTTTTTGGATTCTACCCATCCCTACAACGCTTCTAAATGTCACTCGGGTGCAATAGATAATAATAAAAATTGAGTCGACCCAATTTTTTACATTTCAAATTTAAATTTTTTATCAACTAAACAATAATTTATTATTTAATCGATAAAAATGTTTGATTTAAATTGCTCTTGTATTAGGTCAATTCAAATATTTCAACCACCGTCCCAACTTCCCTAACCCCATCCCAACTTCCCTAACCCCCATCCCAACTAACCTAACCACCATCTCAAATACCCTAACCACCATCCCAAATACTCTAACCACCATCCCAAAGACCTTAACCACCATCCCAAATACCCTAACCACCCACCTCTTAGCAGCAATAAGGTCATCAAACTCATCAACGTTATAATAGTGAATGGGTTGGCCATTAATGAACCACAGGGGGTAGGTGTCAGGGTGGCATTTGGAGTGGCAAAGTAGCTGTAGTGAAGAGTCTGAGGTTTTTTGTATCTTCTCAAGAGCTGAGAGGTGGGTGGTGGTAATAGAAATGAAAAAGATGGTAATAGCGTGGCGAAAAGGCGGTTAAGAGCTGAGGTGGTAGTGAGTGATAATAGTGATGAAAGAGGTGGAATGGTGGTTGGGTGGTGATGGTGGAGTGATGATGGTTGGAAGGTAGTGAAGCTATGGTGATGATAATCGTAGCGGTGAACTGGTTGTAAGCACTATGTGAAAAAGTATTGAATAAAAAATAAATTCGGCAATAACATGAATGACAATAAATGGAATGGAAAAAATAATAAAGAACTTGAATTTTAAATAATAAAAATAACATCACCGACTATAGCAATGGGGCTGGCACAGTTTCAGAGAAGACTCGCCAAACTTTCGAAAAATGTATCTGCCCCTGGAGTGATAATAATAATTATAACAATAATTATAGGAATAAAAATATTAATAATTATGAAAATATTGATAATTATTAAAATAAAAGTAATAAAAAAACGACGGAAAAAACAATGATAATTAAATCAAAAACAAAATTACAAACTAAATAACAACAAAAATAATTATTGAACAATAAAAATAATAATAACTAAATAATAAAAATAATGAGTGAATAATAACAATTGTCAACTGAATAATAACTGAATAAAAACCTGTCAGCATTCCTCATGTCATAGTGTCTCTGCACACACTCACCTATCTTCAAATCCCACATACAGTGGGGGTCTGTGGCGCATGTGGTGCACCTGCATGATAATAATAATAATATCAAAAGAAATAACAAAAATAGGAATAATAAAACTTATCAATTATGACGAACATAATAACAGGAATAGTAAAAATAATAATAATTGAAATAGGAATAATAATAATACATAAATGGTAATGATAGAAATATTGTTACTGATAAGAATAATGTTGAGAACAATAGGAAAGATAATATTAATAAGAATTATGATAAAAACATGGACAATAATAATATTTATAATAAAATGACAATATGAACAATAATAAGAATAAGTGAGATGAACGAAGAGATTATAAAAGTGGAACTATTTCACTTCCTAGTTTCTCATTCATCCTTGTGCAACTGCCAATCTTATTCTTAATTTTTTGTTAACCTTACAACATTCTCCTCATAACTACTGCTAATATTTTTGAGATCATTATTACTAAAATGGCATATTTGAATAACATCATCATCACCACCCCCATCATCCCAACCACCATTATTTTTCTCTTCAGAGATAGCTAAACAAAATCAAAAGAATTACCCACCTGTTTTGGCTAGAGCACAGTTTGGTGTTTATTCGCACCAAATATCTGTCTGTCACTATGAATATATAGCCAATCTGTTTTTCGTTTGTTGTACTGTGTTCACTCATATCTCTATTATTATCACTAGCAAACTTCATTATTATTGTTATTATTATTTCTGTTTATTTAATACTATTGTGAATATTTAGCCTCAAAATTGTAAATCATAAAAACACGAAAATATTTGAATTTTTTATTTTGACGAAGCTTCGATATATTCTATATCTTTATAACTAATTACCTCAAAATAAAAAATTCAAATATTTTCGTGCTTTTATGACTCTCAATTTCAATACAATTATCCTGCAAATTAAGTGCTGGACGTATTCCTAGACATTACGCACTGAACGATTCAATCAAACGTGCCTTAAACAAAACTGGATTTCCCAGTCAGCTTGAACCAGTAGGCCTTGACAGAAGAGACGGCAAACGGCCTGATGGGCCTACCATTTTCCCTTATAAGAATGGCAAATGCCTCAGCTGGGACGCTAGCTACTCTAATTCTTTTTCACCTTCACACTTGCTTCAAACTGTACCCAATCTCGGCTGGGTTTCCCAAAAAGCAGAAACGGCGAAAATACAAAAATATCGAAGCCTTGCAGATAGCCATATTTTCGTCCCGTTAGTGGTTGAAACCTCTGGTATCTTTGGTTTTCATGCTTTCTCATTTTTTTCTGATTTGGGCAAACGCATATCTAAGGCTAAAGATGAGCCCAGAGAAACTAAATGGCTGTTCCAAAGTTTGTCACTGACCATATATATATATATATATATATATATATATATATATATATATATATATATATATATATATATATATAGAAGTGGTGGGAGAAAGTGTTTGAAGTGATTAGAGTCTCAGATAGAATCATTCTCATTCGAATGGTGGTTGGATCATTTGTGTTTGTTTTTGTGAGTGTTCATGTACCTCAAGCTAACCTTAGTGAGAGTGTAAAAGATCAATTCTATTATGCGCTTCAATCCACTATAGCTAGAGTTTCATCTTCGGAACAGCTAATCATAAGTGAAGACTGGAATGGCCATATAGGATCACACTCTACTGCTTTTGAGGATGTGCGTGGTGGATAGGCTTTGGAAAAAAGAAACAATGAAGGTGAAAGACTGCTGGAATTTGTTGTTGCCAATGAGCTGGTTGTTGGTAACTCCTGGTTCAAGAAGAAATTTGAACTTCTGGTTACCTACTAGTCAGGAGATTGTAAAACCCAAATTGACTACATATTGTATAGGAGAAGTTTTAGAAAAATGGTCTCTAATGTGAAAGTCATTGTTGGAAAGGAGTGTGCAACACAGCATAGACTGGTGGTCGGTGACATCAAGGTTTGCATTCATGCTCACTCCAAAAGAAGGTTTGTTTCTCGTACTGGAAACTAAGAGACTTTGGAAATCAAGTTGAATTTTCTAATTTTTTCAATGCATTAATCCAAGGAAATGAAACTGGTAAAACTTTGGATGAACATTGGAAGTACCTGAAAAACAATTTGATTAATGCTACAAAACAGGTTTGTGAAGTCTCTGCAAAACATACTTGGAAAAGACAGACTTGGTGGTGGGATGACAAAGTGCAGCAAGCTGTGTCCCACAAACGCAAATGTTTCAAATTATGGTAAGCAGGAGGAGACAGAGATGCCTATCAGGCGGCTAAACGTGCATCCAACCTTGCTGTTCACATAGCCAAAACTGATGCTGAGAAGATTGCGTTCGAACAAATCAATCCCAGATCTGTTGAGATATATCGACTGGCTAAGCGAATGCGGCGAGAGAACCAGAACGTCATTGGGGATAAACCTGTGAGAAATAATAATGGCCAAATGTCCCTGGATGTTGATTCCAAAAAAGAAGCGTGGAGAGAGCATTATATGCACCTTCTCAATGTGGAGTTTTCATGGAATCCAGGTGGTTTGTCCGAAGTCTATCCCGTGAAAGGTCCCAGCGAACCTATCACTACAGCAATGGTTAGAAAGGCCATTAATAAAATGATCCTTGAGAAAGCAGCGGGTCCTTCAGGTATTATTGCTGAGATGCTCAAGGCCGCAGGTTCAAGTGGTGCTAGTATGATTCGAGATCTCATTGAAGACATCATCTTTGAGAACCGTATACCGTCTGAGTGGCAGGAAAGTCAGTGTATATAAGAGTAAAGGTCTAACTATAGGGGTTTAAAGTTAATTTATCAGATTATGAAGGTTTTGGAGCGCGTAGTGAAACGTTTTATCAGACAGAGAGTGGTGATTAATGATATGCAATGTGGTTTTATGCAAGGTCAAGGTACAACTGATGCCATATTTATCCTCCGTCAGTTACAGGAAAAGCATCTGGTTGCTGGTAAGCCCCTCTACTTAGCATTCATTGATCTGGAGAAAGCCTTTGACAGAGTGCCACAAGAAGTGATTTGGTGGAATATGCGTAAATCCATGTACAAGGAAGTGAGAAGTAGGGTGAGAGTTGGTGATGAGTATAGCAACTCGTTTGATGTTCGGATAGGTGTCATGCTACTGAAACATGGCCTGTAACAGTTTCCACATTGAACCGCCTTAAACGAAATGACCTTGCCATGCTTCGCTGGATGTGCAACATCAAAACGAATTATAATGTTTGCTCCCACTCATTCCTTTCAAAACTTGGCATTCGGGATGTTGAGGTAGTTCTTCGTACAAGCAGGATGAGGTGGTTCGGACATGTAGAGCGTAGCGTGGGTTGGATTTCTCAGGTGCGAAAGTTGGATTTAGATACTTGCAAGAAGCCTGGTAGGCCCAAAAAGACTTGGAATGAACTCATTTTGAATGATAAAAGAAAGTTAGACATGGTTTGTGCGGATCCACTCGATCGCTCTGAATGGAAAGGCCGACTTCAATATAGAACTTTCAAAAAGCCCAAC
>OZ038325.1:2822771-3015202 GCA_964035795.1 Pterobdella sp. o SKG-2022 | reverse complement strand
GTGATTAGAAAAAAGGCTGTTTTTTTTGTTATCAACTAATTCAATTTCAACCAAGTTTTGAGCTTCAGTATCAATTGGAATTATTTGAAAATCACTAAGGTTTTCAAATCGTGGTTTTTGACATTCAAACCATGTGGCCAGCCCCTCTACAGACTTTTGTATGTTGCACACTGGTTCATTGATGAGAAAGCCTGTGAAACAGATTTTGAAGTTTATTTTTATCTTCTCTATCATAAAATGCCAGCAGTTTCAAAGTGAAAAATTGTTTTTTTACGTTTTTGAAGCATAAATTGATGCAAGCGAGAAGTATTAAATTAATCCACGCTTTTATTGAAACTTTGTTGGTGAATTCACCTAAAACAAAGTTGTTATTTCAAGTTTTTTTAATGAATTTTTTTAAAATTAAATTCCATAAATTTTTATTTTAATTTTTTCAATTTTTTTTGGCAAGTGCATTTACACCCATTGTTTTCTGCGAAGTTACCAGAACAAATGGGGCTCAGGTCAGCTCTAATTCGACAAAACTTTGCACCCAATAATGAAATTAATTTTCAAAACTTTTTCAAATTTACGATCTTTTAAATAAAAAAAAATATTTATCTTTGGTGTAAAAGTACTTAAAGCAAAAAAAAATTCGGTTCTTATAAAACATAGAAGTCATAAGATGCAAACATAAATCTCATTTCAATGTATTTTTAAATTAATACGCTGCATTTGAACGTTGTTACAATCGCACTTTTTAACAAAGTTGTTCGCGAAGAAAATTTATAAGCAAGAGTCACATAATTATAAAAGCTAGTGTTGAGCGATTAATCAAAATTTAGTACTTTTTTTCACTAGAATATTTCTTTTTCAAAATTTTTTTACATTATTTTTTAAGTTTGATTAAATATAACACACTGGTTTTTAAGTTTTTAGACCACATGACTCTTTCGATTTATTGAAAAATCATCAAGTTAATAGCTTTTAACCCATGTGTTTAATTTTATTTTATAGTTTTTTCGCTTATATTTGAGCCATTTTTCTGGGTTATTTAAAATTCAATCCAGATAGGTAATACGAGCTTTCATTGAATTTTTTAGACTTTTTCGATAGATTTTTTGAGGTATAATCTTCAGAATGAACTCATAAAAATTAAGGAAATCAATATATTTCACAAGCCTATCGTACTAACACTCAATCAATCCACCCACTCATCAATCCACAAAAGTTTTCATTTTTCTGGCGTATAAGTCTTGATCAATAATAATGCCAAAACATTTATAACGTGTGTAAACATGATTTTGCTTTACATAAATTCACTCTATTGTTTATTTAGACTAGTACGCATAAAATTTTCTTTAATTAAAAGCAAATTAATCTAAATGATATTTCCTAGCGCATAAAAGTATACTATGACTTCTGTTAGTTGAGCTGCTAAATGAACGATTGAAGCTTTTAATCAAGTTTTTAGATCTAATTAAAGCAACAAGTTTCAATTTCTCAAACATCTCAAATTAAAAAATTTATAAAAGCCTCTTTCCAATACGTTACAGCTCCTACAAGCCTTGAACACATCAATATTAAAATCAGGTGCCCACGGATTCTACATTGTTTCTCAATGTTCAAATATTATACGCAAACTCACAAATACTGCAACATCTCCTGCGGCGCTGTTATTTATTTTTACATTCGAATTTATTTATGAACAGAGTGGTCGACTAATCTGCGCATCATATTTGCGGGGCCCAAGGGTAACGTAAAACGCAGCGAAAATTATTGAGGCAGAATTATTCTGAGCTGCATATTGTTCTATGCTTTGGCATCATTGTTTTAGCAACAGACTGCATGTTTTTCCCTTTCTTGTACTTTATTGTGCAACTTCTTCCATAACTATTTGGAGTTGATTTTTTTAGCATTACTTTTTTTGACACTTAAAGGTTTCTGTTGAAGATTCTATATAAATAACCCGGCCTGGTTGCTGTGGGTTCATTAATATTCATGAGTTTATTAATGCCTCGTGAATGAGGTTCATCAAAATGCATTGGTTTTATTGAAATTCTTGAAGTTTATGAGCATTTTTTTCAATTCGACCATTAGTCTCCCCATATTGGAGTTTCGTTAGCTCAACAAATGTTTCCCAAGGTGCTACTCCTTGTGTAATTAATGTCGGTCCACGCGGGATCGAACCCAGTAGTTTTAAATAATTACTCTAATGCTCTACCACTGAGCTATACGGGCCGACGTAAGCATTAATGAGATTTATAAATACTCATGTGGTGAATGGTGGATGGATGGGAGATTGAATGTTGTATGGAAGAAAAGATGAATGAATGTTGCTAAAAATAGAAGATATATTTAAGAATTTTTATATCAACAATGGGATTTTTAAATGGAATTATTCAAAAAAGAAGATATAACAGCTTTTGATGTAAAAATCTCAAAAAATTGATTACTGCGAAAAAACTGCCTCTAAAAAGTTAGATGATGTATGGATGGTCGTATCGAAAATCCCAAGAATGAGTATCATAATAAATAAGACTCATCACTAATTAGTACTAAATCATTATCAAAATCATACTCATCATCACCCACCATCATATAACCAGTAGATATAGCATCCCAGGTCTACGGCAGGGTGAAACTCCCCAATGCATTCTTGGAAATTCAACTGGGTGGTTGTAAGAGGTTGAGGTGGTGTTTGGAAAAAATTATGAGGGAAATAAGACTTTTAAAGAGATGATGGGATGAAATGGTGGAAGAAATGATAAGCATTAAAGACAAAATATATTAAATGAATATAAAATACCCACATACCCTTTCAAACCTCAACACAACAAACCATCAATCCATTCCAACCTATAAAAAACACACTAGTCATAACTAAGCTCTCCTTCAAGTCACAAAGCACTTGCCCCATAACCCTCAAAACACACACACACACACACACACACCCGTTCAACAGTCATGAAGGAGAAACGTTGTGAGTCATTGAAAGCGAAGGGGTGTGTCATACTGTCGAAGAGGATACCTTCTTCTTTCGTGTATGTTGTCTTCTCTTTGTCGGTTATATTGCACTGTGTTTGTGTGTGTTTGTGTGTGCAGGTAGGCACGAGTAAAATGGCTTTCGTTAAATTTCAAGTTTCCACTAGTTGGAAGTTAAAATTTTTAGCTTAACACCAGCTAAAAATATTCAAAATAAATAATGTAATAAGTTGATAACAATTTATTTGGAAAAAACTCATTTTGGATAAATACGAAAGTCACGAAATACTCACTAACCAAATTTTAAAAATTTTAATTTGTGAATATTTGAAACATTGAGAAACTGTAAAAGTTATTTTGAATAAAAAATTTTAATTTAAAATTAAGACATAAACAAAAAAATGGCGGTCTCACGATTAAAAGTAAAGATTAATTTCAATTGGCTGCAGAAAGAACTTTAGAATTTCAGCGAAACCCATTAACAAAGAGCCTACAAAAAAGATTTCAAAAAATTTCGCCTAGCTGATTACTGGCAAGTCCAAAGAAGAACACCACACCAAATCCATAGATAAACTGCACTTTTCAGTTTAGTGAACCCACCTTGTGATGGATAAATGCACAAGTGAAAAATGTGTGTGTGTGCGTGCGTGGTTGAGTGTGTGTGTATGCATGGTTTCCATTTCCCATGGCACGACCCAAAACACTCAAAGCTGAAAAACTGAAGATTGTTGACACCTGGAAGACAGAACTTCGCAACTGAAACGATTAAGGCAAAATACTTTAGAGGTTCAAAACAACAGTTCTTCATTCCAATGCCAGCATCCAAGTTGCAGCAAAACAACATTCAACAAGGCAGGCCTCATCAACCACATCTGCCTAGTCCACAATGCACCATCAACACATCATTGTCCAATTCGCAATAACGTATTCAAAAAACAAGAACTTCATAACCACGTGAAGAAATGTTCAAGAAATCAATTTTCAGTGCACCTACTGTTAAGTGGAAAAGACACTTCCAAAATCCAAGATGTGTGTGCGCGTTTGTAATACAAAGTCAACTGCAATTATCTAATTGCTTTTTATCTACCTATCCACCCACCAATCCTTCCCCGCACCAACCTGATCAAAAAAAAAGTCGAGTTTTTTGCTTTTGATGCAGATATCGACCTCCTCACGAGTGCTTCTATCGGTTACAATTATGGTATAGGCTCTCAGAAAAACAGCATCTATTTCACTCAGTTTGAAGATGCAAATAGCTGAACCTATCTCTCTGTTGGTGGGTGTGTGTGTTAGTGGGGTGTGTGTGGGTGGGTTAGTGGGGTGTTAGTGTGTGTTAGTGAGGGGTGTGTGGGTTAGTGGGGTGTGTGTGTGTGTGGCTTAGTGGGTGTTGCTTTTGTGAGGGTAAGTGTGTATGTTTTTGTTAGTGAGTGTGTGTATGTTTTTGGGAGTGTGAATGTTTTCAGGTGAGTGTGTATGTGTTGGTCAATGTGTTTGTGAGTAGGTAAGTAGAAGGTGTTTTTGTGGATTGGTTGGTGTTTTTGTTATTATGTGTATTTGTGGGTAGATGCGTATGTGTGTTGGTAGGTGAGTGTGTTTGTTTTTGGGTTGGTGTGTTTGCGGATAGGTGGGTAGTTGGGTATATGTGGAAGCGCATAAGATAATGGTCGTGGATGTAGGAGGGTGTATTCTACCAACTCTTCAGTGGTAAACAATGCATGCAGTAGATCCGTCTTTTCCTCATAAATCACTGATTCTATAAAAATGATAATGATGGAAATAATGAAATCAATACTACTACTAATAATACAATCAATACTACTAATAAAGATCTTGAACATAAATAGAATAACAACAATATTCAAAAATGTTTAACGTCGATTTATGAGAAAAATTAAGTACATTTGATTAGCAAAATCAGCTGGAATTTTCGCTAAGTATAGTTTTGCCATAATAATAAGATAAGGCTATATTCACCGAGAATTCTAGACATCTTTGTTTTACAAATGTACTAAAATTCTCTCATTAATCGACGTTAAGCATTGTTGAGTATTGCTTATAAGTTCATTAAGATTTCTCTGAAAAATAACAATAAGAATTGAAAAAATAATAACGATAAAGATGAAAAAAAAATAACAACAATAATAATTAGAAGAATGATAATGATACTTACTGAGCTTGTTGAAGTAGAAATAGTACGGTAGACCGCCTCCTCTGCACTTTAGTTTGACCTTAAAAATAATAATAATAATAATAAAATCTCAATTTCAATTAATGAAATAATTAGAAAAATAATCTTAACCTTAACAAGATAATGATAAAATAAATTTTTATTGTGAATCATGAAACCATGACAATGTTTCAATTTTATATATATCAGGTAACTAATTAGCAACCTGATAATGATATAGAATATATATCAGATAACTAATTAGCTACCTGATAATGATATAGAATATATATCAGGTAACTAATTAGCAACCTGATAATGATATAGAATATATATCAGGTAACTAATATATATTTTTTTAAAGCCAAAGTTATATCAAATAGTTAGTTTCATAAAAGCTTTTTTTATAAAAAAAATTTGACAATAAAAAATCTTTTGTTAAAAGTCATTCCATAAAGTAAGAGTGCGCGAAGTGTTCTGAGCTGCACTATATATTTTTTCAAAAAACTAAATTTTTCGACAAATTCAACTTTGTCATAATTCATAATGAAAATTAGATACAACTGATACTAACTAAAGTTGACGTAAAATAGCCGGAAATCAATATAATAGAAACAAACACTGAGGTTTATTGAGAAACTTAATACACGAAGCTTTTCGTAAGAGTACTACCCTAGATAACGTAAGATACTCTTACGAAAAGCTTCGTGTATTAAGTTTCTCAATAAACCTTAGTGTTTGTTTCTATTATATTGATACTAATTGGTTACCTGATGATGACATAAAATATATCGGAAAGCTTCGTTAAAATAAAAAATTCAAATATTGTGGTGTTTTTATGATTCACAATTTTGAGGCTAAATATTCACAAAATAAATTACTATTGTTTTATTCTCAATCCATCGATATTAAAATATTTATTCATTACCTTCATTACTGGGTACATCCGGTCCTGTATTGGAGGGTAACAATAAGGTTAATAAAAAAAAATTGTTATTATTATTCACCTTGCAAAGCCTTGTCACCATAGTGTAATGCGTTTCATCTTCTTTCAATGGATCCTTGAGGCTACCTTTAACAATACTAATAATTGATGATGATGATAACTTAATTAATGAAAATGAGTACCATGTTAGGAAACAGTGAAAATCTATCTTATACAATGGCTCAACGATATTTTACTAAAGCTCATTAATATTTGTATCTTTGATAGCATCCTTCCGTATTGTCATAATTGTTATTGTTACTTAACCATTGGCAGTAATAACATTAATATTATTATTACTGCTACATCACATACCTTTTTCGTGCGAGAAAATAAAGACATAATTTTTGTTTTGGAAGGAAGCAATGTAGGAGACATCTGATGGATATGGGAATAATATTCGGTATCGTTCTTGATCATATAAGCTTATATATCTTATAAGATTATATTGCTGTACATGTGCCATGTAGAAGGCAGTCAGCAGGTATAAAGTTGGGTTCAGTTTAACGTCGTGCCCAGAATTAATTTGAAATGATAGAACCAAATCAATTACGAGTATGATTATAGTGGCATTAGCTTCAGGAGTTTCTAGACCACTGAGTATTATGAACTATGAATGCAAAATAACCGAATGCAATGTAATGTAACGTAAGTTTTCTTAGATATAAAAATTTCAGCAAAAATTATGCAAGTATAACTAAATAAAACAAAACAGAAAACTAAGATTATATGAAAGAAAGGTCTGTTGGTTGGAATAAAAGCAACCATAATAACACTTATATGAATGACATTTAGAAAACTGAGTTGTTTTTATGAATGTGTTATTCTTAATTAAATCTGTGATAATGATCAAAAAAATATATATAGATAAAACTTCAAATAAAAAATTTTGAGCAATCAAATGTTAATTTCAGACAAAATTTGAACAACTTCATTGTTTTCTGAAATGTAATGCGGTATATATAAAGCGCTTTTTCTTATAGATCAAAGCGCTTGCTACAAATTTAATGTAGCGAAAACACACTGTGGAACAGGTGCTAATTGAAGGCTCAACGCGGAATTGAATCCGCTAACTTTAGGTAATTAGTCCAATGCTCTACCAACTGAGCTATATGGACCGAAAAAAAACTTGAATAGAAATATGAATAATAAAATGAATTTTATAATAAAAATAAATAAATTTAATAATTTGAAAAATACTTCAATTTTCATTATGGAGCAACCTTCAATAGCGGTATAAAGATCAGCAGCGTCATAATAGGTCACATGGAAAGTTTCCGCGTCAAGCTTTGACAGAGATATGGTGTTGGAAAAGAAGCCACCTCGTGAAGCTGCTCCGACGAGGAAATATGAGGAAGGGGAAGAAGAGGATGAAGTGACCAAAGTAGTTGATAGTGTGTATGGAATGTTGGAGCATATGCCGTATCCTGATGACAGCATCAAGGTGGTGTCGTTTACTACTTTGACGAGCCTCATTGTGTCTGTCTGTGGATAGAAGAAGAAAAAGGAGGAGAAAAAGAAGAGTGGAATGAGAAACGAATTGAAGATAACGCTGAAAAAAATAAAATACTAAAACAATATAAAAAAAATTGTAACAAAGAAAGATAATAATCCAAATAAAATAAATCTTAATACAAAAAAATTCCAAAAAACGCCCAAAACACCAACATCAATAACGAACAACTGGGATCGACCGTTACCAGTGGTACAAACAAGCGCCAATGAAGGGGAGGAGGGGGTAGGTATGGGGTGGAGGCTCTGAAGGTGGTTGCCACAGATGTAGTCAGGTGTTGGCCCTCTATTTCTGGGCTGCACATTCTTTTTGCACTGGGCCAGACTTATCTTTTTGATAGGCTGGTAGGCAGGATCTTTGCTGAACCTATGTGACCTATGAGCCTGTTGTTGTTTTTATTTAATTTTTTTATTATTTTATTTTCTTTTTATTATTGTTTTTTATATTTGTGTTCTTTTTTTTATAGTTTTTATCGTTAATATTGATTTTTTAAAATTATTTTACTCCTATCATTATTATATTATATTTTTATATCTTGATTTTCTTTATTTTGCGTTAGTGTCAATTTAATCTTAGTACCTATTCATATGATTTTTGATTTAAATAATTATTTTAAAATCTAAAAAAATTTATTTCACTTTTATGTATTGTCATCATTACTTTCATTATTCAACTCTTTTGTTTGAAAATTTAAAAAATAATTATCTCTTATCATGTTTTCAAATACTTAAATGTAATACTTAGTCTTTCTAAATAATTCTCCATTTCTATGTATTTTTCTATTATTATTATTATGAGTATACTGTAATTATGTCTACAAACAAAAATCCATATATACGTGCATTATGAGTATTATTTATATTATTTCATCCAATATAACCCAAAAATACCTTGTATAAATCAGAAGCATCAAATTTGTACAGAAAATCTTCACCCATCACATATAGAATATTATTATCATCAGCATTACTCAAAGTATTATAATAATTCCTCTTGACATTATTGGGCAGAAAAACAAGCTTATGGAATCTAGGGTTGTCAATGTCTGATGGAGAGTAGAATTTGATTTCTGGGTCTGAGAAATGTATCAATCTTATTAGATTATACTGCTGTACATGTCCCAGTAACTGGGTTTGAGAGTAGTTGGCTTAGATTATTCAATCTACTATTGTTTAGTTTATGAGAAAAACTATTTATTAGAAAATAATAAAAATAAAATTAAAAATAGGAGACATAAATTATTGAAGAAAAATTACTTCTATATATGGATCTGAATTAGAATAATGAAAATGAAAAGTTCATGCCATTCTCAATAATGAAGAATAACAATATTGATTATTAATAATATAACTTAATATTAAAATCAGTATATTAATTAGAAAATTCAAACTCCTTAAAAAATGGCATTAAAAAAAATAGTTATATTTGATGCTTATTTAGAACAATAATGATTGGTTTATAAATGTGTTGAAAATAAAAATAAACCTTGTATTTCAGTGAAGAGATTGAATGAGTTTGAAGTCAAAGGGTGGTCAAAAAGTGTCTGTGATGTTTTGTGGGAATGAGATGGATGACAAAAGAATGAAAGAAATAAGAAAATGGAGCAAAATAGGACTGAATTAGCAAGCATTATGAGTTTATGATGAAAGTATCAGTTTTTGTAAACATGTAGCAGTTCATAAGGGAGAAGTCTGTATGATGGGGTTTAGTTTTTTAAGTGATTTGAATGCTTTGAACTTGATAGCTTGTGTTAGATTCCATTCAGGAAGTGATTTTTTTCACTTAAATGATAAAATAAACAAATTTTTTGTACTTTGATTTGAATGAAATTAATAACGTTATTCATGAAATATACGTCAAAACTTGTTCAAATTTTAAATTGTAAATAGTTAAAATTAATTTGAATTATTTACTGAAATGTTTGTTAAAAATTGTTACAAAGTTTTGATTATAAAGTTTATTTATTGAAAACTGAAAAGTTAAATTCATATAGTTAATAAATAAAACAGGTAGCTTAATGTACATTTGCTTAAAAATGAAAAGGGTTTTACTTTTAGTCAGACTTTTTATAAAATATTATTATATTTTAATTCATTCATTAAATTTTATACAAATTAATGTCTGATTAAACATAGTTTCGAATAGTTATTCGACTAAAATTTAATAAATTATCATATACCAGCTGTATTCGCAAAACAATATTACCCTTAAACGATTATTATATTTAAAATTGTATTGTAATTAAATTTTTTTTAAATATTTATTATAATTTTATCTAGATAATCTGTTGAACATTCAAAATAACTTCGAAAAATATCATCACCTTAAATCCTTCTTTATCAATGTTTCATACTTCAAACTCAAGATAATATTCCCTGGAATAAAATTTTTAAAAACCCGATGAATTTTTTACTAAAACGTATGAATTTTGCTTTTAAATTGTTTATTATAAAATCATAATTGATGTGAACAACACTGAATAACTTTAATAAAAATGTACGAGAAAAGTAACTTACACTATTCCTTACTTCATAATGTAGTCATACATTTTGTCTCGTTGATATTCGATAATTGAATTCTTCAAAAATTGTTTGCTTTGAAAATAAATACATAACCCTTGAGCTCAAACTAAATGATCTGCGCTCTAAACCAGCTCACACTAATATAATCTTTCGAAAGTAAGGTGACATAGTTTTTATATTTATAAACCGTATTTTCCTTATAGATCAAAGCGCTTGCTACATATTTAATGTAGCAAAAACACATTGTGGAACAGGTGCTAATTGTTATCTGACGTGTAGTCGAACCCGGTAACTTTAGATAATTAGTCAGCTTGGGTCTACGCTCGACCAGCTTCTTTTGCTTTTATATTGAAAAGGGTGTTTAGAGTTGCCATTCATTGTTTTATCACGAAATGCGTGAAGAGCAATTGGTTTCATTGAAAAACTGTGAGAAGCTTATCATCTTAATTAAATGTATAATCTGGAGTATTTGACAATACTGGGTCAAAAGTTTTATGAAGATGTATAGTTGTTTTAGGGAAATTAAAGCTACTTCTTGAGCTGTATTATTGTTTGTCACAAACCAGAGAATGTAAATGCATAAACAAAATCCATCTTTGATGATTTTCCATTATAAACATTTTCAACGTTTCAGTATTATTATACCAATCGTTAAATAAACAACGAGAATAAAATCGACGTCATCAAAACTACAAATGAAGAATCAATTCAAAACAATATCAAACCATCTATATAGATACGAATGGCGGAGAAGTGGCTGAGAGATTGCCCCTACTCAACACCCAGACAGTCCCGTTCTTCTCCCAGCTTGAGATGGGCCAAATCGGGGCCTGCAGAGCATCCAGAAAGAGTTGATTTGAGAGACAAACTAAAGTGCTACGCAAAAATAGACTGAGACGGTTTGGGCTGGAGAATGGATGCTGGTAACCCAGCAAGTGCTTGCAGGCATGTTGTGGTAGAGGATAAGCAAGAGCAAGGTAGACCAAAAAAAACATGGTCCCAATTAATAAGCAACGACCTTAGAAGAATGAAACTCAATCGTGAATTTGCCCATGACCGTAGATTGTGGAGAAGAGCCATTATAAGACCCAGTCCAACCCATGCTAGCATGGAAACAGAAACAAAACGATAATGATGAATTTTAAAACATAATTTTAGAATTTTTTTTTCTCAGCTATTTTTTTTCAAAAAATCAAGTTAGTGGGAAGAAAGAAGGGGTAATTGAAAGAAATGACTGGGTGTGTGTGGATTGAAGGATAAAGCGTGAGGGGCTGAAAAGAATGAAAATTTACCATTTTAGAACTGACTCTATATATAAATATATATTCCAAAGCGGTCTTAAAGACTTAATCAGTTTCATGCACAAGGACTTCGCGTTTACACTAAAAACATTGAATAGCTTTAGGCGCGAGCCTATAGTTGATGAACCAATCACAGAGTTTCAAAAAAATTGTGAAAGTACTGAAATAATCATTTTTACACATTCGTATCTGAATTAAACTATTTTTTTGTTATTTAAAAAAAATATCTATTTCACTTCAAAGAACACTATATTTAAGAAAATTTTAAGAACATTCTGATACACTAAAGAAGTTTTGTGGAAATAAAACTAACATTTTTCAACTAACAAAGCCTTTTGTACAATCCGTAAATATTTAAACATTTCGATACATGAGTATTTTCAAGAAAAAAAAACTAAAATTTTTCAACGAACAAAGCCTATGATTGGTCCAATCTGCTCACTCCTTAAAACAGATAAGAAAGTGCAATGACGCTTGGAACTTCTTTGGTTTCATGCCACTATAATAATATTTGTTTATTTGTAGTAATTCAACAACTTTTGACGCCGATTTATGAGAATTTCATTATATTCATTGAATTCAGCTGAATTTTTCTGTAAGTATAGCCTTACAATAATACGTCAGCTCATAATGAAAATTACTCTTGTTTAAAGATTGACACCAACTCATAAATTAATTTCAAAATTTAAATGCTCCTTCTAATCGTTAGTACACAAAAGCTATTAATCACTCATCCAAATTTATAATTTCTATAATTTACAAGTTTTGAATCGTTCATTTTTTTAAACCAAAACGTTTGAGAGTAAATGTTTAAGAATAATTCAATCCTTTTTTTATCTTCTTGTCTTCTCACACTTCGTTTATTAGTTCATTTCTTGTCATTCTTCCTTCATTTTTTGTCTTGTACTTCGTTTTTGAAACTTTCGATCATTTTTAGTTTTCAATATTCTTTGTTCACTTTTTTTCGTCGTCACTCACAAACGGTGTAGTAAAAACAAGTGGATAAGCTTACAATAAAAAAACATCAAACGAAGTATAAGTATATAAAAATCTCATTAAAAAATGAAACTAGTTACACTGGCTTCATACAGCGTCGGTGCACACCATTGGCGTCGATAGACGCACGTACAGTGCCATCCCGGTTTGAGTCGAGATGTTCCAGTATGGCAATTTACGCCGCATAAGTGGGCCTGCGCACCGACAAAAAAAAGAAGTCAAGAAACATGGCTGAGACATCTGTTGATGATCTGTATATTTGATAGTGTGCCTTCCATTTGTGACTTCTGATACACATCTGTTCTGAATTATTTGATTATAGTCGTTTTTATTAATATTCGAAATAAAAATTTATTTACCGAAAGCTTTGTATTTTTTTGATTTTCACGACGAAATTTTGTCGACAGTTTAGTTTTGTGAAGGAAACAAATAAAAACTGGCTTGGAAATGGCTAATAAGAAGAGATCTTAAGGCTCCAATTGAAGCATTTTTATGCGCAGCGCAGGAACAAGCCTTGAGAATAAATTATCTTAAGTTGCATATTGACAAGAGCAGCAACAGCAGAATGTGTGGTACTAGAGGTGAAACTGTTCAACATATAATTTTTGAATATGAAAAACTGGCAGAAAAAGAAGACAAAAGATGACACGATAATGTAGCAAAAAGACTCCATTGGGACCTATGCAGTGGAAATAAATGGTATGAAAGTATGCTAAAAACAATAATGGAGAAGGATTGTGTCAAGTTGCTATGGGACTTCTACGTACAATGCGACAATATCATAGAAGCCGGACGACCTGTCATTCTGAACAAATTTGAAAAAAGCTGCATTATTGTGGATATCTCAGTGCCAGGTGATAGCAGGATCAAAAATAAAGAAAAAGAAAAAATAGAAGAGTATCAAGGTCTTCGACGAGAACTATGCCGAATATGGCAATTGAAGGCGGCCAAAGTGGTATCAATTGTTATTGGTGCATTTGGAGCCATAAGCAAAGATTTTGAAAATTAAAGGAATATGTTAGAAATAAGAACAGAAGTTGGAGTATTACAAAAGATTTCACTGTTAGGAACAGCGAGGATCTTGAGAAAAGTTTTGGAGCTTGGTTAGAAGCTCTAGCCTAGCCCTTGGTCATTTGTTATGACCCGTCTAGCTAGATAACTTAAGACAATCCTAATGCTAGAAGGAAAAATAATAATAATTAAACAAATAATAATGAAAACAATAATAAGAAATATTAAAATTAAATAGCTGATACATCATATTGGAAATAACCATGGCAGGTTTCATTTTCCTTGTTGAAAAAATGAATACAGATTTGAGGAGTTGGGAGAACGCTCACGATCAGAGACAGAGCGATGGTGCGTATGGACATATAAGTGAGAACGAATGAAGCGGGATGATGAGAGCAAATAATATTCCATTTTAATTCTTCGAACCAAACGTAAATATTAAAATGAAAACACTTAGGAGTTTATTTTATTACCGTTCTTCTCCCAGATTGAGATGGGCCGAATCAGGGCCCGCAGAGCACTCAGAAAGAGTTGATGTCAGCTATTTTGATGCAAATGAATCTAGTGCTTCATTTAATGCATCAGTTTTGGAATCTACAAATACGGTATCTTCGAGACCCAGCCAAACCCCAGCCAGAAGAATTTGAAGCCTTTCAAAACAGAGCCGTTTGCAGAAGGAGGCCCAAGTTGAAAGGTTGGGGCAATAAATTAAAAAATTTTAAATTAAGTCTGCCAATATTTTGGTTTTGATTTAACTTAAATTTTTCTAATTAAAATCAAACCCTAGTCTTTTCCATACAAACAAGAAGGTGTAGGCAACGAAACTCAAAGCTTGCCGAACTCTCTCTAAACTCTTTTAAACACTACACAAGCACTGTTGTGTGAACTAGTCCAAGTTCAATAATATTTAAAGTTTTTTACTCCCCAATTCTTGATAGACATTTCAAAAGAGTTTAACATGTTTCATAGTTTTTTTTGCTCAACAATTTTCGATTGTTTACATATTTGAATTTGGAAAATAAACTTATGAAAAATTGCAATATTGTTTTAAGAAATAATTGTCATATTAATATTTTAAAGTACTGTTCTGTTTCAATGGCCGTCGTGAAATTGTCATTTTATAAGTAAAAATTATGCATCACGTAATTGCAAACGATACATTTACCTATACAAAGTTGGAAGTTTGTTTACTAATTAATAACAAAAAAAAGCATTGTGCGAATCTTTCGAAATTCATTTTAATCAACGTACATCTGCTGCCTTTAAAATGCATGTATTTGAAATGGTGTCTCACTTCCAGCATTAGCCACATCCTTTTCATCAGAAGTATGCAGAAGGATCGCCATCCTATTGACATGCTAGCCCCTTTCTCAATCGAAGCAGAACGGCATTCAGAATTAACTGCACACTTCACTCCTTCAAAGTCTTTATTCAAGTCAAACTCTGATTTCTTAAGTAATTCATTTTCGGCCTCAGCATTGTCTTTCATCGAAGTTTCTTCTTCTTCAAGAACACTTGCAGCTTCATCACGCTGAATTACTAAGCTTTTCAAGCTTTCTTTTTCTAACAATGGCATTGTCTACAGATAGAATATCATACAAGTAATAAAAAAAAAGCTATAACCCTGCCAGAAAAAGAGCAGAATTAACTGATGTTACCCTTCCAGCTGTTGGGACAGATGCATTTGTAGTTTGATGCATCTGCACCACTGTGACATAAGATGGGCACTGCAACTTAGCACCCTTCTTTTGAAACATAAATACAATTTTTATTTATTGAATTCTATCGCTTTTGGCTAAAACATAGGCAGCCAACAAAGGATCTCCAGTTGTTTCTGTCTTGGGCCAGTGTTTCCAACTGTCCCTATGTGAGAGTCGTTTTCTTTACTTCGGCATCCAGATATCGTCACCATGTGTTTCGTGGTCTGCTTTTTCATTTTCCTTTAGAAAGGCTTATTTGGCTATGCTGATGGTTGGTTTGAGTAGGGTGTGGTCTATCCATCTCAAGGGCGTTGTTGCATTTTTTCAGCAAATGGCTTCTGTTTTGTGTGTTGCCATAACTCTACATTTCTGATTATTTCCGGCCAATGAAGCTGAAGAATCCTTCTCAGACTTTTGCAAACACGAATCATCAGACATTGTTATGCAGCGAGCAACAATTTGTAACAACCGGTAAAAAGTGTGACAAACATAGGTATTTGATGAGAGGAGTTGAAGAAGAAAAAAAATATCCATCGGTGTTTTTTCAAATAAATTCAAGTCAGAGTCCTTGATTTGAATTCCAATTTCAATTAATTTTCAAAAACTGATTTTAATAAATTTTGATTTATTGCGCAATCCTATAGTTTGAGAGCAGGTTCTTTTAGTGATGAACCTATTGACTGGAGCTTGGCTACCATGGAATATGAACCTAAAGTTTTTTTTAGCAAAAAAGATTCTGTAAAAACTTTTTAAATAATGAGAGAAGAAAAAACAGTAAAACGGGCTCTAGTAACTTCTCGGGAAGAAGGAGAAGAGCTATTCATGGATTTGCTTAGAACTGACGAAGCTCTTCCGATTTTGGAAAATACTGAGGGTATGGTTCCGACACACCCTAAATTCAAAATCGAGTTCACTAAAGCAGATGTTGATCAAATGCAAACTGGCATCAAATTTTTAAATTTAAGTGATTCAGGTTAGCATCTGTTCAGCAGTGTGTATGTTAAGAATCAAATTTCTAGCTGATCTGCATAAATATATTTCAAACCCCTATTACCACTGAGCTTGGTATTTTCCAGTCTTTTTCTGAAGCTGACGTGTTGCAAAAGTAATTTCTGTTTTTTGTTTTGATAAAACTAGCACTAACAGTCAGAAAAAACATCAGTAAAATCTGACAGCTTCGAGCATAAAAAGAGCTTTTAAATAATTACCACTTTATCATTTGTTGGAATAAAACCAGTACCATCACCCTTATCTATGAATTTCAGTTTTTCACAAATATAAAATCGGTTTTTATTTTGGAGCTTGGGTTTTCACATAACATATAAATCTTTTTCAAAAAATTTAACAAGCAAATATTTTTTAAAATTTCATTGAAATTTTTTTTACAAGCTTTTGAAAAATTTCATAAAGTCTTACGAAAGATTACGTGTAATACAATAGAAAATAAACAAACAAGCTAAACGAAGAGCAAATTTATTAAAAGAAATGCAGCGTGGATACATTCCTTCATTCAGACGTTCACGTTCTTCTCCCAAACTGAGATGGGCCGAATCGGGACCCACAGAGCATCCGGAAAGAGTTGAGGTCAGATATTTCAATGATCTAGAACCTCCAATTTCAGTTAGTGAATCAGTTTCCGAACCAGTTTCCGAATCAATTTTCGAATCTGTTTCAGACTCTACAGTTTCAATGCCGAGTCGAACTCCAGCCAGAAGAATTTTGAAACCTGCTAGAACAGATCCCTTTGAGTGGCCCATGAGATCAAGAGCTAGAGCTAGTTCCTTTACTGATGAACCAATGGATTGGGAACTTGCTACCATGGATTACGAACCTAAAGTTCTGATTGGTCGAGAAGATTCAAAACAAGCCTCTAGAGTAAAAAAAATTAAATTAATTAAAGAAAAATCAAAAACACCGATGGATCTACTGCGTATGCACATTTCTCCCGACAAAAAAAAACCATACATCAGAGATTGGTGCAGAACCGAAGGGAGAGACAGCATAATGAATTTGAAAAACGAAGGGTTTTTTTTGTTTCATCCAAGCTTCGTTCACCACAATACTGTAGACTTAACAAAAAGAATGCAATCGAGGCTTGCAGAGGAAATGAAACAAGGGTACACGTCAACTCCAAGAAAAAGACCTCTTAAAGACATCCCACCTCTGCCGGGCCTTTTCAAATTAATACCCTCACCTAGATAAAATATTTTTTACAATCATGAAATACTTTTTTAGTTTTTTTTATAAATTGAATTACAGTTTCAAAAACTCAATAAAATTTAAGAATTACATTCGAAAATAAAATCAGTGAAAAAAAACTGCGAAGCTTAAACACTCCACTGACTCAGTTTCTGCTTTCATGCATAGGGCTAACTCTCAGAACTTTTCAAAACGTGATTGGTTAATTCAAATCTCTAGTTCGATCTATCCATCTAATAGCCTGTCTAAGATTTTTTAACTTCCTTTTAGTAGATTTCAGTTCCGCCCTCGTTAGTTTGCACAAGATGTGAGAATTGTCAAACTTATGGTCAAAAAATTTTTAAATGCTTAAATTACGCATCTTGCGAGCACTGTGATAGCAACCACCTTAAAACTTACAGTGTATTTTTCTAAAACTTACAAGCACCCAATATTGCTTCGTATCAAAAAGCTTCTTTATAAGCAACCATACGTGATAACAAGTTTAAAAACGCCCTTTAACCAAATAAAATGAAAAAGCAAGAAAGGGGCACTTGGAGCTAGTGTGTTTCAATACAAATGAAAAGATTCCAATTGATATGGAGGCAACTTTAAGGAAAAATTATGATGCAGTTGAACTTATTGAAAAAGTGGCAATTTAAGTGAATGAAATGAAGTCAAAACGTTATCTACGACATGAAAAAGATATAACTTAATTATTGGGGAGAGAATAAGTTCGATTGTTTTACAAGCAGATATACCACGAGAACGTGAATTCCTACCTTTCAGCACTCCCGTTCTTTGACTATTTTTCTAGTCCTTCCCAGATTCCACAATTGCAATTCGATAATTTCCTGATATCCGAAATTTTTCTATTCCAAGTTGCAATCTATTCAAAATCGCGCTGCCAAAACAGTTTTTAAGGCTGATTACTATTCTTCATCTCGCGCTTGCCCCGATCGCCTTCATTGATTGTCGGCAACCTTAGAGCCCTGCTGCACCAGTCTGCCTTTTTAAACTCTTCCATGTTACTCTTTTTTGCATACCTTTTCTCATTCATGAAATTTTTTTCCGTTCAATCTGCGTTTCTCGTTTTCTTTCAAACATTTTCGTAAGTGTTAAAAACCATTTATATAAAGGCATTCCTCTGCTCTAGTTCTTTCGACTATGCTTCTGCAACGAACCTAATTTGCAAACTGTACGCTTAAAAATGAATTAAGAATATTTTTATTAATCAAAAATTCTTTACTTTACTATACCAAAAGGTATTTATATCTTGTGTTATTTTTTCTATTAAAATTTTTTATATTAAATTGTTTTTAAATGTTATATTTAATTAAATTATGAAAAAGTGATAGGTTTTTAAATATTATTGTCCAGAATAATCAATATATTATTTCCTATATAAATTTCGTAGTTCTATGGAAAAAACGTCAGTTTAACGAGAAAAAACAAACAAGCTAGACGAACATCAGATATATAAATTTAGAATAATGCAGCGTGGATACATTCCTTCATTCAGACGTTCACGCTCTTCTCCCAAATTGAGATGGGCCGAATCGGGACCCGCAGAGCACCCGGAAAGAGTTGATTTCAGATATTACGATGAAGATGAACCTAGTTCTTCATTTAGTGCATCAGTTTCGGAATCTACAGATACGATATCTTCAAGATCTAGTCGAACTCCAGCCAGAAGAATTTTGAAACCTGCTAGAACAGATCCTTTTGAGTGGCCCATGAGATCAAGAGCTAGAGCTAGTTCCTTTACAGATGAACCAATGGATTGGGAACTTGCTACCATGGATTACGAACCTAAAGTTCTGATTGGTCGAGAAGATTCTCAAGCAGCCCTAAAAGCAAAAAAAAAACAAAAACAGGCCAGAAAAAAAGGTGAATATATGGTCCCTATACTGCGTGAACATATTTCTCCTGAAAAACGAGAAGGTTACATTAGGGATTGGTTCAGAACCGATGAAAACTGTCCAATAATGGAGCAGACAGGAGGGATCATTGTGAAACACCCTGAGTTCAGTGTATACAAAAATCGAAATAAAACGAAAAGCGTTCAAAGAAGGCTCAAAGAAGAATTCGAACTAGGGCACACAACGAGTGCAAGGAAAAGGCCTTTAAAAAATGTGCCTCCTATGAAGGGCCTTTTTGAAATAATACCCACACCTGATTGATATGCTTTGGAATTATAAAGTACTCTAGTGTTTTTAATAAATTAATATAAAATCTTCATTTGAGAGATTAAATTTTAAAAAACATCACAGGCATATAAACTGCCAAGCTTTTCGAATGTCCAGCTAACATAAACCAATTGATAAAATAAATTATTTGACAAGGTAAATGGAAAAAATATATCGAATAGTATCAAAATTTTTATAATTTTGGTATAAACTTGGAATGAACACCGTAAATATTTGAACGTCATTCAAACAACAAACAAAAATTAAATTACACTAGATTATATCAAAAAACTTTATACAAAATGGCAGAAAAATGGATGAAAGAATGTCCGTATACCCCAGCTAGACGCCTTCCTTCCAGACTAAAATGGGCTGAAGCTGGTCCTATAGAACATCCCGAAAGAACTGATGTCAGGTATTTCAATATGCATGATCCTGTCTCTTCAGTTAGTGAACCAGTTTCGGAATCTATAGATACGATTTCTTCAAGACTCAGTCAAACTCCAGCCAGAAGAATCTTGAAGCCCCTCAAAACAGAGTCGTTTGAGTGGAGAAGGAGGTCTAGGTTGAAAGCAGATTCTTTCAGTGATGAACCTATTGACTGGGACTTGGCTACCATGGAGTATGAACCACAAGTTTTTATTAGCAAAGAAGATTCGGTAGCGGCCCTACAGAGAAAAAAAGAAGAGAAGAAAAGAAGAAAAAGGTCATCATCTAAAGAAAGATACGTGCAATTTTCTGTAGATTCTAATAACTCAACTTTGAGCGAAAGATCTATAAAGAATCTTATCAGAAAATTACGTTGTCATAATGATGTGGTTAAAGAGTTGAAAAGAGGAATACTGTAATTATAAAACATTGTCAATTTGAAGAAATAGTGTACCCTAATTCTTTGGCAGGGATCGTGGCCGAGATAGCCGCGAGCTCACCCGATATTTCGGGCTACAAGTTAAAACCAACGAGTCACTCTTTGAAAGGTCTTCGTCTTTGAGATAATTCGTTGTATTTCAACAATGAATGAAAATTAAATTTTAACTGTATTCATTATTTTTTTATTGAAATGAACAATTTTAATGAACCAAACTAGCCTATTAACAAAAACAATTTTAATTCCTCTAAAAACAGATATTCTTGAAGTTAAGTTCTTAAATGTTAATTATATATTTGGCATATCACTTTGAAAATTTGAAAACGTCATAATGTAAACATATCGAGTTTAATACATCAAATTTATCAAAAATGGCGGAGAAATGGATGAGAGATTGCCCGTACTCAACACCCAAACGGTCCCGTTCTTCTCCCAGACTGAGATGGGCTGAATCGGGACCCACAGAGCATCCGGAAATGATTGATGTCAGATATTTCGATAAGAATGAACCTAGTGCTTCAGTTAGTGCATCAGTTTCGGAATCTACAGATATGATATTTTCAAGACCCAGTCGAACCCCAGCCAGAAGAATTTTGAAGCCCCTCAGAACAGAGCCGTTTGAGTGGAGAAGGAGGTCCAGGTTGAGAGCTGATTCCTTCAGTGATGAACTTATTGACTGGGACCTCGCTACCATGGAATACGAACCTAAAGTTTTGATTAGCAAAAAAGACTCTCGTGAGGCACAGAAAAGAAGAAAAAAAGCATCTAAAAAGTTAAAGGAATCTCTACAACTACAAGAACTCAAAAATGCTTTAAGCCCAAAATCTAAAAAACTGATTGTTAACGATTTATCTAGAAGTGATGAAGTGATCAGAGAACTTAATAAAGGTCAGTCTGTACTCGTGAAGCATCCTCAATTCGAAGAAATGATATATCCTGAATCATTACCACGAATCTTAACTGAGATGGCAAGAGATGCTATGCAAGACAAGCTGAGACCTCAAACCTCATGCAAAATTATTAAAAAACTCACAACTGAAGTTGGCCCATTAACCGAAGGCGAAGTTGTAAAAATCATATATAAGTGGATAACTAACGACGACGTTATTCGGACGTTACAAACCGGGAAACCTGCAAAGATGGTTTATGCATATTTAGAAGCCACAGCCTACCCAAGCATTTTGCCTACTGTGCTAGATTCTATGGCCAAAGATATCATGCTCGGAGAATCTGACAAGAGAAAATACACTATTTTTGACCATATAGAACTTGAAATATTTTGAAAATGTTTTTCAAAAAGTTTAAATAAACAAAAATATTACTTTTGAAAGAGTATTTTGTGAGAGAAATATGAGTTTTTCATACAAGTTTATTTTTTAGATAGACGTCATACACTAACAAACCATCAAATTTTAAAAAAAGCCATTAAACTATTTACTATTAACCAGTATAAATGGCGAAAGAGTGGATGAGAGATTGCCCGTACTCAACAACCAGACGGTCACATTCTTCTCCCAGACTGAGATGGGCCGATTCGGGACCCGCAGAGCACCCAGAAAGAATTGATGTTGAATATTTAAAACAGACAGATCCTACCACATTAACTAGAGGAATTTTGAAACCCATCCGAACAGAGCCATTTGAGTGGAAAAGGAGGTCCAGGTTGAGAGCTGGTTCTTTCAGTGATGAACCTATTGACTGGGACCTTATTGATTATGCGGAAAAACTTTTCATCACTTCAAAAGATTCACAAGCTGCTAGACAGAAAAAGATAGAAGAAAAGGAAAAAAAAAGAAGAAAATTATTTTCTTTGAGTGCTTCCTACTTAGATGATGCAAGAAGAAACTTCATTCCCACTTACATCCCTCAACAAACCAACAACTCATTAAGCTCCATCAATTACCCGCCTTACAGTAACCTCCTAACCTACACTCGTCGACCTCCATATTCTGATGTGTCCACCACTAGTAATGTCAACAGTGAAACTGAAAGTAAATCTCTAGAAAAGCTTGTAGCAGAAAGAGCAGTAAAGTTGGAGGCCAAGATCAACTCAAGGATCAAAAAATATTGATACTTTAAACTATGAATTTTGTATTATCATCTTTTAATGAAGGTCTAAAAATAATTTAGAAATTGGTGATTTTGCTCTTTTTTCCATTCTAAAACACAAAGCCCGTTTAAATTCATAGCTTTTATAAGATGTGTGTTTCAATAATTATTTTTTAAAATGCTAGAATCATCAAAACCATGTTGTTAAAAAATAAAAAAGTAAAAGAATAAAATAGTGTAAGAGACAAGAGATTTCAATAAAGTCCAATGATGTTCAATATTAAATTAATTACTACAAATCAGTCAGTCTAACAACATTTCACAACAGTTCAATTATTCAAAGTAACACTGATTAGACTAAAAATAAACAGAAACTTCCAAAACGCATTAGGATTAGAGGAAGAAAAAGGTAGCTCCACCCAAAAAGAGGCTTTTTTATGGGGGTGAGATGGGTTTTTGTTGAGCGTTGTCACGTAGAAACTCAAGATAGGCTGGTCGTCTGATTGCGGACACTCGTCTGGCGAAAAAAACTTTATAACAGCAAAAATTAAAATAACATAATAATAATTATTATTATTAATTTTTTTGTTCTTAATTATCATAAAAAATAATATAATTTTATTTGAGTTAGCAATTTTTAAAATATTCCTTTAGTATTTTGATTATTCAAAGGTTTCTCTCAGCTTTTTTATTGGCTCGTTCTAGATAATTGTGAGAGGTTTTGGGGTTTTATATTTTGAAAAGGTTTTGAACTTTTTAAAATTTTTTCCATCTTTTTTTTTGTTTTTCAAATGTTTTTTGTGTGGGCAGATGTTGGTGTTAAAGGTTTGAGAGTGACCCAAGTTCAAAATCTTGAGGTTATCTTTCAGGATATCACTGAACTTTTGGCAGTTAAGTGCTTATATATATCTTTTTTTTATCTTATTTCCCTTTTTTTTTATTTGTGGAAATACATGCACATAAAAGTATTCATTTTTTATAATTATTATTTCGTACTATTTTCATATTTGAATAGATTTCCATTATATTTTTCATATCAATGAATAAATAGAAATTGTATTTTATTTGTATCATTAATAATATTATAAATATTTATATTGTTATTTCACCGCCGAAATATCATTCAATATTTTTTATGGTTTGACTTCAATTTATATTCTAATTATATTTCCCTGTTGAATCATTTTGAATATATTCAGTATTTTTCTCAATATCACTTAATATTCTTTTTTAATTAATTTTCTATTGATTTCAGGTTTAGTCGATTATAAACTTCAGTCTTCTTCATTTGAAACTTCTAGTTTGGTTTAATACAAATTTAATTTTTAGTATTGAACTCAATAATATGAAAGGTCCTAACTGTAAAGCTCTTTTCCATTGTCTTCTATAAATTATATTCACTCTTGAAATATTGTTTTTTTAAATCATACAAAAAAATATATCATAATAATGTTATTATGTCTGCGTCTGCTTTGCGGGTTAACTTCTCGTTAGAAGCAAGGACTAAGTGAATGTACCAAAAAAAAAATAAGCACACTCCAAATGGATGAAAGCATAAATAACATCAACGGCGTCAATGGAAGGGTCAGCCAAATTGGTCCAACCTGGCTCGACAGGGTGCTCTTGGGACAGCAGGAAAGCGCCGGTCATCAAACAGCTATTGCAAGACGCAAATTCATAAAAATAAATAACTTCCAAATCCTTGAAACTTTTTACCAAAGTAGCCTAATGAGAAGGATTCTTTTGAAATGTGGCAATATGATAGAAACTCGTCAATCTGACATTATTGTATTACACAAAAATGAAAAAAGTGCTTAGTTGTGGATGTTGCTGTACCTGGAGACTGCAGAATCAATGAGAAAAAAAATTAAAAAGTATCAGAATCTTCGGAGAGAAGTTAGCAGACTATGGTAGCAAAAAAAGTGCATGTGGCACCGATTGTAATTGGAGCCCCTGAAAGTATAAGCAAAAATTTCATAAGCTCTTGCCACCAATTAGAAATTAATACAAATACGGGAGAGTTGCAAAAAACGGCATTACTCGGTACTGCAAAAATTTTGAAGAAAGTCTTGGAGCTGTAGGCAGACTTAGAAAGACATTATTATTATTTCACAAAAAAATTGAAAGTTAAATAAATCAGTTCTTTCGTATTGATTCGAGAGTTTCTAGTTTTCAATGTTTCCAATATGTTTTCAATGTTTGCTTTTTCCATTCTTCTCTGTTTTGAGCTTTCGTCTTGGCTTCATCCAAGCCCGTTAAACCCATTTCCTTCATTGTAAATTTTTTTACCACTGTATGCATTTTGAAGTTCTATTGCCATCGGTAGGTTTGGCCTGCGTAGAACATGTCCAAGGTAGCTCCATTTTCTTTTTCTTATCAATTCTCATGTCTTCAACGTTCGTTTTCTTTTTTAGGAAACATCCAAAATATTTTTTTTTAATTTTCTTTCGAAAACCTCTAGAGTTTTAAGATCGCTTTCAGAAGGACTCCAGGCTTGGTATTTATATAATAAGATTGGTCTTAAATAGATTTTATATATTTTAATTTTGTTGTTCAACTTTATATTCATTGATGTTAACATTTTATGGTACTTGAGGGCTGCTATATATGCTCTTTGGATTCTTTCTTTAATTTCTAGTTTAGTGTTTATTTTTGTTCCTAATATTTTTACGTTATCTTAATTTGTCATATCGAATTTTTCAGTTTTTGCTTTGTTCACTCTGAGTCTAAATTTGACATATGAGTTTTCTATCTTGTTTTGAATATCATTTATAGCGCCTTCATCTCGTGAGTAAAAAACTGGTAATCTGCATACGATATTTCATAAATATTGCTGAAAGCCAGCTTTTCTCTAAGTGTTTCGTTGGCTTTTGAACAGATAAACAACAAACAATATTGCTGTCTCCTTGTGGCACGCCTACATTGGTTTTCAGTGTCTTCCCGCAGTGGTTTCCAATTTTTACACACGTCTTTGCCGAGGCTATGTGGTATTTCACCATTCTATGTTCGTCTTTGTCTAGATGATCTTTCAAGATTTCCAAGCATTTTCCACGTGAAACTGTGTCGAATGCCTCTGACATATCTACTGATAAGACAAAATAGTTGCGCTTGAAATCTTCCCATTGACTTTGCAAAGCCTTCGATGTGTAGACATTGTCTGCTCTTCATCTGTTTACCGGATAGGCTGATTGTGATGGTGGCAGAACTTCATCGATTTTCTTCCTTATCTTTCGTAGTATTATTAGTGAAAAGATTTTTCTTGTTGTTGTAAGAATTGTTATTGGTCTGATGTTTTCTATGGTTTTTGGTTTATAAGGTTTTGGTAATAGGATTATAAGACCTTTGTTTATATCTGTTAGGTTCTTCATGACACTCGAAAATTTTATTGAACAGCTCTTCATATTTTGGAGCTAGCATTTCTGCACAGTCTTTCACCATTTTACATTCTTCAATTTCACAGTAGCTCGAATTATTTCGTTGCTAGAAATTGCATTGTTGAGAGGTTTAGGTAAACCCTCAAAACATTCTATAAACTCTTCTGTATCAAAATTTTTTTTTTCAATAAATTCACTAATTTTTTTGCAAATTATTTCTTTATTTATTGTTATTTTTTTATTTTTTATTGTCAATTGTATTGGTACTTTTCATGGATTTCATGATTGTATGGAAAGCTAATCTTTCATTACTTTGCTTTTCTATTCCCTTGCAATCTTTTTCTATTTCATAGTTTGCTCTTTCTTTGCAAAGTTTTTCCAACTTATGAAGCATTTCATTTCTTTCTGCTTCCATTTTGGCATTTTTTTTAACCAAATTCATTTTTTGTCTTAGAACTTTTGGGCTTTTGACAATCTGGTGATAGTATCAAAAAATGGTGTTGAACAGTATTTTTGGGTGTTGGCTTTGTTTTATTGCATTCCTGCTGATGGCTTTGGCCACTTGCTCTAGTTTGCAGCAATTTTCCAATTCTTGTTTAAGTTTGATTTTATCCATTTGATATATTTTTGAAACAATTTATTCCTATTTTTATTAGCCAGCTAAAACTTGAAATTACTACTCTGTGATCAGTGTCTACATCAGTGTTGTAACTTCTGGAGTTTGGGCAATTCTTCAATAATTTATTTTTCACTGTGATATAATCTATTTGATTGAATATTTTCTTTTTGATTGCATTACTTCTCCAAGTTGTGATTTTACAGTATTTATGTTGAAGTAAAATAGCCGGTAATCTATATAATAGAAACAAACACTAAGGTTTATTGAGAAACTTAATACACGAAACTTTTCGTAAGAGTCTTACATTATCTACACTAGATAATTGCCTCACTCAACAAAAACCCATTTTCATTAATGCTCCCTTTTCCAAATTTTTGTACTGAGCTGCCCAATTTAGCATTAAAATCTCCTAACACAATGTCTGACTTTTTCATGACAAGGATTAACTTTTCATAAAACTCCTCCTTTTTTTCAGCCCCACTGACATTTGTTGGAGCATATATTATAATGATATTGAGATTTGAATGTTTTTGGTTTTTAGTTCCCGTTTCCAACTCAATATTTAAAATTCTTTCATCAAGAGACGAGAAGTTAAACTTCAGATCTTTTTTCACTAAAAACCCAATGCCATAGTGTCTTGATTTATTTTTTTCTGGCAGAATCCTAATCTAATTTTCTCTTTGGATTATCACTTTATTTTGATGTTTTGTCTCCTGTATTCCGAGCAGCAAGAGATTTCTCTTTACACACTCTTCAAAGATGGATTCTTTCTTCGAATCACTGCTTATTCCTCGGACGTTGAGAGTGGCTAAGTTCATAAATTTTTGCAATTTCTTCGTTTTTCTCGAAAGTTGATTAAAAGGCTCGTAAGATCCTTGCACGGGATCACTCGTCGGCCACAGTAAGACCATAATAATAATAATAATAATAATAATAGTAATCATCATTATCATCATCATCATCAGCAGCATCATCATCATCGTTTTACGTCATTTTTCCCTTTTCAAGAGGGGTTTGACGAAATTTTAAGTTTCCATAAATCTCTTTTGAAAGCCTGGCTCTCTTCTAATCCCAGTATTTTTAAATCTTCTCCCACGCATTTCTTCCAGTTTTTCTTTGGCCTACCGACTGGTTTACGCCCCTCGAGGTTACTATTGTACACCCTCAGTATCAAACTGTCCTTTGGCTTTCTCACTATATGGCCAAACCACCTCAATCTCTGATTTCTTAGTCTGGTCTTCAGCCGTAGTATACCACTTATTTCCACCAATTGATTTACCTCGTTGCCCGCTAAACTTCATGCCGACTAGTCATCTCAGCATCTTATTTTCATTCCTTACCAGCGTTCAACCAATTCATGTATTGAAGCCCATGTCTCATTCCCATATAATAAAACAGGTCTGATGCATGCATCGTATATGCCTGATCGATATTTCAGTGGAATCATATTGTTTTGTAGCAGACCTGAGATATTCTTCCAACTCAACCGTGCCGCATCAATCCTTTCTTTTAATATCATTGTCGCAATCAAAACAATTTCTTAAGTAATTGAAAGATTTGACCTCTCCTACCACCTCGTCATCTTCGAGTTTGAAGCTGTTTTCAGAGTCATTAGTATTATGAAATTGATTAAAGTTACATTTAGTACATATGAAGTTTTTATTAAGTATAACATTTTTCAAACCAGAACACCTCTTATGACACCATTTTTCACATTTATTGCATAATATTGAATTACTACCTACACCTTTACCACAACAACCACATGGCCACCTACCCCAGTTCAATTTATTAACACTTATTTTACCACTAACCATATATTTTGTTTTCTTTATATTCATTTTTAACCCTCGCAACTCCATCGCACCTCTCCATTTCATAAACATACTTTTCACTTTATTCTTTGATTCTGCCGTGAGCACTATATCGTCCGCATACAACATTTCTCAAGGGACACCTCTTCTACATTCTCTCGTGGCTTCTTCCATTACCTTAAAGCAGACCCTTGGTGAATTTCTTTGACGTTCCAGTAGAGGTTTTCACTCTTGAGTCCATGTTCACATATAGTGTCATAATTAATTAAACCATTTTTTCTGGCACATTTTGTTTTCTAAGAGTCCATTCTATCCCTCTTCTCGGCACCCTAACAAAGGCTTTTTCTAAATCAACAAAAATATGATGTAATTCCTTTTTCCTGCCACCATATTTTTCTTGCAATTGCCTCAGCACAAACAATCCATCTATTGTGCTTTTGCCTGAAATGAATCCGAGTTGATTTTCATTAATGGTAATAATTTCCCTCAACCTGGCTTCTAGCACCTTCTCCCACACTGTCATGCTGTTCTCTAGAAGCCTTATGCCCCTATAATTACCATAGTCTAGTGCATCACCCTTAACTTTGTACACAACCACAGTGTCGCTATCTTCCCATTCCTTGAGACATTTTTCATTAAGAATAATTTGTTCAAAAATTCTCCTCAGTTGGCTTACACCAACTTCTTCCGTAATTTTTATCAGGTCGCTTGTTACATTTGAAGGGCCAGTGGTTTTGTTACTTTTCCTTTTCTTCAGTGCCCTTAAAACCTTATCTACTGTAACGTTATGTAAAGAAACTTCTACCTTTTCAACTTCTTCGTATAATAACATGACATTTCATTAAGGGGATTTTCAAAGTAATTTCTCCATCCATCTAACACCTCATTATTCTTCACTATTAGCTCATTTTTAGCATTTTTAATATACTTTGATTCTCGCAAATCCTTGTTATCACTTTTCATATTCTTAGCAATTTTGAACATTTCATTTCTTCTATTTTTGCTTTAAATGTTTTTATTCCACTTATTGAATGCTTTCATTTTGATCTAGTCAAAATAAAATCAATTTGAGACTTTGAATCTCCACTTTTGAATGCAACAAGCTTATCAGTTGGTTTGCTAGCATTAAATCAAGTTTGGCAAAATTCCAAAATATCTAAACCTTCATCATTCCTTTGACCATAAGTACCTAACACTCTTTAAAAACCACCTTTTTTGTCTCCTACATGACCATTTAAATCTCCACCTATAATAATCTCTTCAGCGTCTGCAATTTTTTCCATCACCTCACTCAGGTAAATCCAAAATCTTTCTTTTTCTTTCCTAGACCTTCCAACTTGTGGGGCATATGCAGATATGAAGTTATATATAATTCCCTCTAACAACAATTTTAATTTTATAATTCTGTCTCCATGTCTTTCCACTTCAATTACCTTATCTATCAAATTTTCTCCAACAACCACACCAACACCATTTAAACTGACCTCACCTCTACTCCACCATAGTTTATGATTTTCAATATACCTGCAACCACCACCTCTGAACCTCACTTCCTGAATGCAGCAAATATCTACCTTTCTCCTCTCTATCATCTCCTCAACCTCAACCTATTTACCTTTAAGGATACCAACATTTGCTGAGCACACGTTTAAGAAATGGCGGCCATGACTTTGTTTGTAGACTTCACGGAAAAATAATAATTGGGACATATTTATTTTTATCCACCAGATGCTCTTCCTGCCGCAAAAAACCTCTACACGAGGCTGTAAGACATAAGTACTCTGAACAACAATAATATAGTACTGATGTTCTAAATACATACTAGTGCCTTATAAGCAGTATACCCCACTGTTGTAGTCAGAGACTCTTACTACCAGTATTATATATATTATAATATGGTATTTTTAGTGGGATAATAATAATAATAATACTAATATCAATAATAATAATCGTCATCATCGTAGAACTTTCGTTCAAGCGCCAAAGAGGGAAAGTAAGGCGCGTAAAATATGTTTTTATCAAATTATTTATATGAAAAATTGAGGATTCAAAAATTGAACTCACATAAGTAATCATCAAAAGTGAATATTTTTGAAGAAGATGATGAAAAGGAAGATGATGTAGTAGAAGAAAAAGAGAATGAAGAGGAAGAAGGTGGTTGGCAAAATGGAGAATGTTCTAGAAGGAGAGAAGAGTTTTTTTGTTTGTGGAGCCACTGTGAGTGTATAACTATTCAATTGAAAGTTCCTTTTATAAATAACATTGAAAATGGCTACCATGCAGGAAATAGTTTTTTGATGACGTAACATAAAGACCAAAGAACCATGAGCCTCCATCCACCACGTGATACACTGCATTTTTATGTCTATGGAAAAAATATATTTTATCATGCATTAAAAGAGCAAAAATTATATAAAATTGATAATATGAACAAATCAAATATCAGGTTGCCCCAAATAGAATTATTCGTAAACTAGGTCAGGTTAACCTAGATATGGATGTCGAGAGAAAGAAATTTCAAATTGATCTCCATGACAACCGGAAGTGATCATAACTTTACAAGAAGACGCGCGTGACATAAACCGACCAATGAAAGGACAGCTTGAAGAAGAAAAACTGGAAGCTGAATGGGTTGGAAAAACTTCATGTATCTTAATTTTACTGGTATAGCAAATACAAAAAATCTTCTAAAACAGATATATTCTCACATAGAAACAAGAACACACAAAAAAAAATAAATAAATTTTGTGATAAAACACACAAAGACCTAGAAACACACATAAAGACAAAAAACGCACAAAAACAATTGAAATTACACAAAAACTCAATAAAAGACATAGAAAAACACATAGACATACAGAGGAGGTAGTCATGAACCCCGTGTTGTATGTCTCCTACGGAACATCCTTTGCTCTTCGGTTGCCCTAGTATTATTATTACTATTTTTATTCATTATTATTGTTATTTTCCTTATTCATTATTATTATTTATTATTCATCATCATCATTGATTTGCGTCTGTTTTCATGGCTGAATGGGGTCTCAAAACGGCTCTTCTCCACATTCTTCGGTCTTGGACAAGTTCAGGTTTGAATTTCATTTTTCTAAGGTCATTGCTTACTAATTCAGACCATGTTTATTAATATAATAATAACAATAATAATAATAATTATTATTATTATTATTATTATTATCATTATTATTATTATTATCATTATTATTATTGTTACCAACACCAGACAGCATGAGCAACAAGGGAGGTGGAAGTTCGATGAAGGAGGAGGCATTTGAGACTTTCTTCACTAATATTAAAGAAAAAAGTAATAACAAAAAGAATAATAATATTATTATTATTTTCAAGAATATTAGTAATGCGGATGAATAATAATTGATACAGTTATTTTAAAAAATAAAAACAAGAATAACAAGAAAAAAATAAAAAAACAATTGAAAAAAAAAATAATCTATTCAAAAAAATATATAAAAATAATAGAAAAAACAAAATTCAAAAAAATTGCTGTTGTTTTACGAAATATTGAAAACAGCAACAACACTCACCATTTCCGCTTGTACAACAAGGTCAACAACAACACCCGGCCATAAGTTGGATGCATGACCTTGTGGCAACTTAGGCATTTCAGCATATATAGCTTTGCGTTGTCTTTTTTGTTGTTTTCATTATTGTTTTTTTCGTTGTAAATATCAAAATTATTCTTATAGTCGAAAATAAGACTTCTATGTTTGCTATATTTTTTATCATGTTTATTGCTATTTTTTCTATTACTTCTAGAAATGTCATTGCTTTCATTTTTATTACTTTTTTTATTATTTTTTTTATGAATGCTTGTTTTATAAACATATATGACATCAGTCAATTTCTCATTGTATCCATGGTTACCAATGATGTAAACATCCTCCTTATCATCATCACCAACATCATCATTATCATCATCATCGTCATTATCACCATCATTATTATCATCTTCATCATAATGACCAACATTTTTTAGAAATTCTTTAGCATCATTATCACGCCCCATGCAGTTATTATGCTTATAGTTATCACTTCTGCTACTACTACCCCTCTTATGACTACCATTGTTACTGTTCCTTGTACTTCCATTTCTAGGATCACTTATAATATCAGTACTGTTATTGATATTACCACTACCACCACCACTTCTGTGATAAGGATTGTTCAAAGACATCCACATAATCTTGCTGAACCATGATGGATATAGGCAAGAGGTGGAAGGGAAGTGGCTTGCATCTGTTATAAAGAAATATTTCTTTTAAAAAAATTTTTAGTTAAACCTTCAAATTCATTTTAAGATAAAAGTTTGTATATTAATTAAACTTTGAAAACATCATTTGAGAATTCATACATTTATTCATAATAAAAGCTATAATTTTCCACAAGTATAGCCTTATCATAAAACTTTAGCATGATAAAGTTTTATGATAAGGCTATACTTGTGGAAAATTATAGTTTTTGTTTTAAATAAAGGTATGAATTCTCAAATGATGTTTTCAAAGTTTAATTAATATACAAAACATACATAGGATGTCTCTGAAAAGTACGTATATTGAAGTAAAAATAGGCTAAGGAAGGATAAGAGTTTACTTATGGAAAATTTTCGCTGATTTCTTAAATAAACGTGTTTTGAAAAAAAAAACTTTCCATAGTTTGAAGAATTTATATAAAATCCGAAATAACAAAATTTTTTCCATCTTCCCCAAATTTAACCAATAGAAAGTTCCAAAGTTGTGGGGCCATCTGATTGGTCTACAACGCCTCTACAAGTGGCGTCGGCGCTAAAAGACATGTAGACCAAAGTTCCTAGGTTTTTATAAGTCTGTGAAGTGTGATAATTACTTGTAGTGCGTTAATCTGTGTGTTAATTTCATAAAATTGTTCACATACCGAGCATCTGTAACCTCTGTTGTTGCTGTCATTATTTTTATTATTATTGTTTTTATTATTATTATTATTATTTTTATCATTGACATCATAAGTACTCATACTACTATACACATTGAAATTTTTATTTTTGCTATTATTTGTCAAATTGGCCTCATCTAAGTAATTATGATGGTGATTGTTATCATCAATAATAAAATCTTTGTTTTTATTATTTTTATTATTATCGCTTCTATTAGTAGTTGTGGTAATATTATTGATTTTTCTGAAAAAGACGAAATTCAGTTTTTTGATCTTCCACTCCGCCACACATTCAACCTCCATCACTGAATATGAGGAAACAAACATTTAACAATAGTAAAAATAATCATGCTAATCATAGTAATTACTATTATTCTAATTATTTTTACCAGTTTCACAGTTGTCAATTTATATAGCGTTAAAGACAGTTATTGAAAGGAGTAAAAGTGAACATGAAAAACCCATTTTTTCGGACTTGAAAAATCCGGAAAATTTTTGTTCCTGATTTTCCGAATTTTCAAAAATCTGTGCAACGTTTTTATCTTTTTTAATGAAATAGTATACAGCGTAAAAATTAATGACAACTAAATAACAATGTGTGAAAGGTGAGTTGTATTGAGCACCGGAAACAGATGAAAAATGGAGGCTTTCTCTAACCTATGTCGTTAGTATGTTTTAAAGTTGTTCAGACGAAATAATACTATATTAATATAATTTTGAAAAAAGTCAACGGAATAATTATATTAAAAAACTAAATGAAATTTATAATAATAATAAGAATAAGAATAATAATAATATTAATAATAATATCTTATAATCCTATATATAATCTTATAATATAATATCTTTGGTTAGCAACCGACACGTTCGGCTGTTTGCGAAATTTGATTTTAAAAGTTATTTTTTCTGCTTTCTGGACACGGCCTGTTTTTTATTTTTATCAAAATTATTTTAGAATTTTATCATAAAAACTGTAGCTTAACTTTTTTCAAGTTTTCGAAATTTTTTTTTCGATCGTAAGTTTATACGTTAGCGATATTTTAAAAACTGTAGTTTTATCTAATTAACTTATATTTATTTCGAAATATTTTTTACCTAAAAAATGTCATACTCTAGAGATTTTTTGTTAACATAATACTAATACTCCCTCGCGTCAAGTGAAACGCCAAGTTTTTTATTCAAACATTAGGAGTAATATATATAATAGCAATAGGTTAAATAAAAATATCAATAACTACAGTAAGAGTTTCAAAAATAATTGCCGGTCCAGCCAGAGAAAAAAAGAAAAATCTGAAAAAGAATGGTCGAAAGGAAAGGCATCCTTCAAGAAAAATTGCCACACAATTAATGAAAGTCCTTTTCGAGTCGGATCTTTAAATGATGGTTCGATGAGGGGGAAGGCTTCTGAGGTGGTGGAAACCACGTCAAGGAGGAGAGTCGATCTTTGTTGTTTACAAGAGACTCGTTGGAAGACCAACCTTAAACTTATTGCAGGCAGAGTCTCTCGATATAAGTATTTTGGTTGTGGGAAGGATGAGGGCACTTGTGGTGAAGGAATTCTACAGGCTGAGAAGTGGTGGGAGAAAGTTTTTGAAGTGATTAGAGTCTCAGATAGAATCATTCTCATTCGAATGGTGGTTGGATCATTTGTGTTTGTTTTTGTGAGTGTTCATGTACCTCAAGCTAACCTTAGTGAGAGTGTAAAAGATCAATTCTATTATGAGCTTCAATCCACTATAGCTAGAGTTTCATCTTCGGAACAGCTAATCATAAGTGAAGACTGGAATGGCCATATAGGATCACACTCTACTGCTTTTGAGGATGTGCGTGGTGGATAGGCTTTGGAAAAAAGAAACAATGAAGGTGAAAGACTGCTGGAATTTGCTGTTGCCAATGAGCTGGTTGTTGGTAACTCCTGGTTCAAGAAGAAATTTGAACTTCTGGTTACCTACTAGTCAGGAGGTTGTAAAACCCAAATTGACTACATATTGTATAGGAGAAGTTTTAGAAAAATGGTTTCTAATGTGAAAGTCATTGTTGGAAAGGAGTGTGCAACACAGCATAAACTGGTGGTCGGTGACTTCAAGGTTTGCATTCATGCTCACTCCAAAAGAAGGTTTGTTTCTCGTACTGGAAACTAAGAGACTTTGGAAATCAAGTTGAATTTTCTAATTTTTTCAATGCATTAATCCAAGGAAATGAAACCGGTAAAACTTTGGATGAACGTTGGAAGTACCTGAAAAACAATTTGATTAATGCTACAAAACAGGTTTGTGAAGTCTCTGCAAAACATACTTGGAAGAGGCAGACTTGGTGGTGGAATGACAAGGTGCAGCAAGCTGTGTCCCACAAACGCAAATGTTGCAAAGTATGGTAAGCAGGATGAGACAGAGATGCTTATCAGGCGGCTAAACGTGCATCCAACCTTGCTGTGCACATAGCCAAAACTGATGCTGAGAAGATTGCGTTCGAACAAATCAATCCCAGATCTGTTGAGATATATCGACTGGCTAAGCGAATGCGGTGAGAGAACCAGACGTCATTGGGGATAAACCTGTGAGAAATAATAATGGCCAAATGTCCCTGGATGTTGATTCCAAAAAAGAAGCGTGGAGAGAGCATTATATGCACCTTCTCAATGTGGAGTTTTCATGGAATCCAGGTGGTTTGTCCGAAGTCTATCCCATGAAAGGTCCCAGCGAACCTATCATTACAGCAATGGTTAGAAAGGCCATTAATAAAATGAGCCTTGAGAAAGCAGCGGGTCCTTCAGGTATTGTCGCTGAGATGCTCAAGGCCGCAGGTTCAAGTGGTGCTAGTATGATTCGAGATCTCATTGAAGACATTATCTTTGAGAACCGTATACCGTCTGAGTGGCAGAAAAGTCACATAGTCAGTGTATATAAGGGTAAAGGTGATGCTTTAAACAGGTCTAGCTATAGGGGTTTGAAATTAATTGATAGGTTATGAAGGTTTTGGAGCGAGTAGTGGAAGGTTTTATCAGACATAGGGTGGTGATTAATGATATGAAATGTGGTTTTATGCAAGGTCGGGATACAACTGATAACATATTTATCCTCCCTCAGTTACAGAAAAAGCATCTGGTTGCTGGTAAGCCCCTCAACCTAGCATTCATTAATCTGGAGAAAGCCTTTGACAGAATGCCACAAAAAGTGATTTGGTGGAATATGCAAAAATTGAAAATTGATGAATGGCTTGTGAGAATTGTACAATCCATGTACAAGGAAATGAGAAGTAGGGTGAGAGTTTGGCGCCAATCAAAGGTGGCCTTTCGAAGTTATAATGGTGGCTCGAATAGTCGATTTTTATACTTAAAACTACATAATTCAGTTTAAAATTTCAAAATATTATTATTTAAAATAATTTCGCAATTTTATTTCAAAATTCGATAACTTAGTACAATAACATACAAGAATTATGTGTTTTGGGATGATTTCGGTTTTTTTGCTTTACATAGAAAAAAGATAAATTGTGAACATCAACAATTTCATCTTATGCAACCACAAAAATTACAAAGACAAACACTTCATGGTTTTTTGGGGGTAATAAAGGCTGGCATTACTTGGATGAAAATTCTATGAAAGATTGAAAAAATATATTATCATTTAATTAATATAAAAAAAGTAACAATAAAGAAAAAGATAAGCAATTTCTGGTTTCAATTGTGATGATGTGGAAGTCGCATTGAAGAAAAAAGATGAAGACAATGAAGTTGTTCAAATTTTTCTAAAATTAACATTTGATTGCTCAAAATATTTTATTTGAAGTTTCTTCTATTTATGTTTTTTTGTTTATTATCACAGATTAAATTATTTTTATACATTCATAAAATCAACTCAGTTTTCTAAATTCCATTTATATAAGTATTATTATGGTTGCTTTTGTTTCAATTAACAGACCTTTTTTTTCATATACTCTTAGTTAACTGTTTTGTTTATGTAGTTATACTTGCATAATTTTGTTTTAAATTGTCATATCTAAGAAAAATTATATTACATTAAATTGCATTTAAAGTTCATAATACTCAGTGGTCTAGAAACTCCTGAAATTGATGCCACAATAATCATACTCGTCATTGATTTGATTTGATTTTGTTGATGATGTAGCAACTCGTTTGATGTTCGGGTAGGTGTCCATCAAAGTTGTGTTCTTAGTCCATTACTTTTTGTTACTGTGGTGGAAGCTTTATCTATGGAGTTTCGAACAGGTTGCCCTTGGGAGACCTTGTATGCTGACGACTTAATGGTAAGTGCTCAGTCCATGTATGAATTATTAGTGAAGTTGAGAACATGTAGTGGTTCGGACATGTAGAGCGTAGCGTGGGTTGGATTTCTCAGGTGCGAAAGTTGGATTTAAATACTTGCAAGAAGCCTGGTAGGCCCAAATAGACTTGGAATGAACTCATTTTGAATGATTAAAGAAAGTTAGACATGGTTTGTGCGGATCCACTCGGTCGCTCTGAATGGAAAGGCCGACTTCGAGATAGAACTTTTAAAAAGCCCAACCCTTGGTAAAGGAAAACGGGCTATAAGAAGGATTTGTTGTTTGTTGTTGTTAATATAAAAAATAAAAATAGTAAGATAAAAAAAATAATAACGAATATAATAAATAGTAGTGAAAATAAATAATTATTTTTTAAAGACTGAAGTTCAAGATTAATCTTCACACTTTGCATTGTCCACCTAAATTAGTCGCACTTATTATTTCTATCATTCATTCTTATTTCTATTATTAGTACTAATATTGTTTTATTGTTATTAATTTATTTTTCACTTTGTAGTGACTTTGTTAATTTTAAGTTTTTATTTGTTTTATTAAAAAAGTTTCCGTTCCAATTTGTAAATCTACTTTTATAGTTTAAAAGATTCCATATTAATTATCCAAATGAAACTGGTTACTTTTGAAAATAAAAAAAATAGTAAAACAAAAAACAATGAATATTGAATAAGAAAAACAAGAAAAAAAAAATTGAAGACATTAATAATAATAGCACTTTCCAAAAACTCTGCTCATGCTAAATAGAGCAAACAACATGGAAAAGTTGTGTTTCTATTTGATTGAATTTCTTAATCTCAACATATATTCTCCTAATCAGTTTGAATAACATCATGAATAATGAAAAAGTGAAATATTAGTGAATTACTCGATAAATATGAAAATAAAATTGTTTCAAATATCAAAAATTACAAAAAAAAACAAGAAAAATATTTATAAATTTATAACTTGGCTTTTTTTGAAATGAGTAGTGAAAATATTAAAAGTACTTGATCTTGGAAACAAAAAAAGAACGCATGGAGTTAAGTAAAAAATAAAAGCAAAATATTTAAAAAAAGATTGGATTGATAAATGAAAAAATAATACCAAACAAAACTAAACAAAATATAATTATATAATAAATTAACAAAAAAAAACAGATATAATGAAAAAATGAAGCAAATTTCATATTAGAAATAAGAGAAAAAATTCGACTAAAAATGAATGAAATCAAATCATGAATATTATTTAATTCAATTTTAAAAAAACTCGGATAAATTGACAAATAGAACTAATTAACTATGATGATGATTAACTAACAAATGAAAAAATAAAAGACATTAAATTATAAGTTAGATTAAATTCTAACTAAATAAATTGAATGGTACAAAAAAAGTAAATTTTATCTAAATTTGATAAGTTGGATGATAAAAATAAATCGAATAAAGTAAGAATTAAATAAAATAATCAAATTAAATAAAGAATAATTAAATTAGATGAAAATAAAATTAAATAAGCCCCCAAATATGAAAGCAGAGCCAATTAACACAAATATAATATCCTTCATGGGTCCATTATTACTCAAATTTCTCATAAAACCTCTGGGAGTAGTATAAATGAGGTGTCTGAGAATAATAAAAATAATACAATAAATTTATTTTTATTAGCATTTTTATTGTTGTTTTATTGATATAATCTTAATGTTTTTGTTTTTCTTAATAGAAATGATTTTATCAAAAAATCAAATAACGATATTCAACAAAAGCTTTTTATTAGTTGTAAATATAAAAAAAGAGCAATTTGAAAAAGAATTGGATGAGAAGAAGCATTATAAAAATGGAGCGTGAACCAATACTGCTTGAAATAATGTTGTTACAGCGGTAATAGTTGCTTTAGAAACAAAAAAAAATTAATTACTTATCTTAAACTTAATGGCATAAATATATCTTTCAAGATAATAAAAACCAGCATTATTTGGTAGTGAATCTATTTTAAAGAAAATGCTAGGAAGGAGTCAAGAAAATTAAAGTTTGGTCACCCTAGGCTTTTGAAAAAAGCTCGGTACCAGACTCATGACCAGCTTAGCCGTGAGAAAAACACTGATAACAATAATTGTTATAATTATTCTTATTTATTTTGGTATTGGAAAAAATGTCCACGAAAATTTTTTGTTTATAATGCTACAAACGATAAATGCACCATTTTGAAGTTTGATGGACATAAACCTTTCACATCATTTCTTTGTGGGCAGTACTTTCTTTTCCAGCCACCATTCATACTATTGTTATTTTCATTTTTATTATTGTTTTTTTATAACTTATTTTTACATTTTATAATGAAAGCAAGGTACTCGAATGAATTAATCATTCGTTCCACGTAAATATAGTGCTAACGATGAAGAAAAAAAGAGAATGGAAAAACTCAAAAGAAAAAATATAATAAAGATAAAAGAGAAAGTGAAAAGAGGAAAAAGAGAGTTACTAAAAAAACAAATATGAAGAAAAAAAAGAATCGAATTAGCATAATCAAGACGCACTATTTGAAATTTTGAAAAGATTTGGGGAAACTTATTGTTTAAACTGTCCATCCCAGGCCATTAAATGGCGATAATACCTCCTTTGTATTGGATTCATTATTATTACCTTCTTATCATTTTATCTTTTTTCCTTGTTTTACTATTTCAACTTTTTAAAATTATATTACTATTTCAACTTTTTAAAATTATATTACTATTTCAACTTTTTAAAATTATATTACTATTTTAACTTTTTAAAATTATATTACTATTTCAACTTTTTAAAATTATATTACTATTTCAACTTTTTAAAATTATATTACTATTTCAACTTTTTAAAATTATATTACTATTTCAACTTTTTAAAATTATATTACTATTTCAACTTTTTAAAATTATATTACTATTTCAACTTTTTAAAATTATATTACTATTTCAACTTTTTTTATTTTTTCAATTTTTCATTATTCTTTTTTATTTTGGTATAATTTGTTTTCATTAATTCATTAAATTTTTTTTCCACTCATTTAATTGTGGCATTTTTTTCATATTTTTCAACTTTTTATTTCATTATTTTTCATTGTTTCTTCATTTTTGATAATTTTATATTAATAAATAATTATTTTTTTATATGAATAATTTTATTTATATCATCATAAAGATTATTTTTATTGTTTTTAGCTTCCTTTTCTTCCACTCCTTCATTGGTGCCACCAGTTTATTATTTGAACGATCATTTGAAAAGTAATGTAGTCATTTATGACTAGTCTTATTAATACTCATTTTACTCACCGCTCTACTTATTTCGTTGTTATTCTTGCTTTTGAGATGATAAAATTTGTTTATCCATTTTATTTTCCATTATTATCACCTATATTGTTAGACTGATTTTTTTGATAATAATGATTATATTATTAATGCATTTTATACATGACTATTGTATGTTCAATTATTACTATTAATATCATTATTATTATTATTATTTCATTATTATTATTATTATTGTTATTATTATTATTATTAAGATGCCATCAATTAGAAGCTGAGGCAGGCTTAGGTGGATCGTGTGTGGCCTCTCAATTCCACAATAATTTGTCATTTGGCTTTTTAATAAAAGATAAATATTATTATTAACAATAGTAATAAATTTTTGCAAATCATAATCATTTCATATATACAACAAAGTGAAACTCATGATGCAAATAAAATGAAAAAATAATGAAAAGAATTATGATATTTAACACAGCAGTATTTTTGACAAATTTTCCGCATCGACTCTTAACAATAGTAGACATTTGCAAGTTTTGGATCTTAAAACAAATTTCATTTGTAATCGTTATAATAGTCATAACCTCAGTTTTCTACAAAAAATTTGCATACTCATTGAAATTACATTCTATATAATAGTATTGAAGATAACTATAATAATGATGATAAAACTTGAAAGAATAATAATAATAATTTTTTGGCGCCAATCGAAAGTGGCCTGTCGAAGTTATAATGGCGGCTCGAATAGTCGATTTTTATACTTAAAACTACATAATTCAGTTTAAAATTTCAAAATATTATTATTTAAAATAATTTCGCAATTTTATTTCAAAATTCGATAACTTAGTACAATAACATACAAGAATTATGTGTTTTGGGATGATTTCGGTTTTTTTGCTTTACATAGAAAAAAGATAAATTGTGAACATCAACAATTTCATCTTATGCAACCACAAAAATTACAAAGACAAACACTTCATGGTTTTTTGGGGGTAATAAAGGCTGGCATTACTTGGATGAAAATTCTATGAAAGATTGAAAAAATATATTATCATTTAATTAATATAAAAAAAGTAACAATAAAGAAAAAGATAAGCAATTTCTGGTTTCAATTGTGATGATGTGGAAGTCGCATTGAAGAAAAAAGATGAAGACAATGAAGTTGTTCAAATTTTTCTAAAATTAACATTTGATTGCTCAAAATATTTTATTTGAAGTTTCTTCTATTTATGTTTTTTTGTTTATTATCACAGATTAAATTATTTTTATACATTCATAAAATCAACTCAGTTTTCTAAATTTCATTTATATAAGTATTATTATGGTTGCTTTTGTTTCAATTAACAGACCTTTTTTTTCATATACTCTTAGTTAACTGTTTTGTTTATGTAGTTATACTTGCATAATTTTGTTTTAAATTGTCATATCTAAGAAAAATTATATTACATTAAATTGCATTTAAAGTTCATAATACTCAGTGGTCTAGAAACTCCTGAAATTGATGCCACTATAATCATACTCGTCATTAAATTTGAATTTGAATAATAATAATAAAGATAGTAATAATGAAAGTAGTAATACATAAAATTATCATTCTAATAGATTAGGGTGGTAACATCATTTGAAGAAGGAAACATAACTGTGATCAAATTGCATCTAATCTTTAGTGATGATTTCATTTGATTTTTATAATTATATTTTAACCACCGTCATAATAAACACACTATGATAATTTGTAATTCTTTTATCAATCTTTTTGATATCGTCTACTTTACCGATAAAATTCTCGCTTCTTAAAAAAAATGTCAATAATAAACATAGTTTGGCATTATGTTTTATCGTGGTTAAAATAGTCACATATTAAATACATGAATAGAATTATTTAAAATATTGATAATAAAAAGATTATACCAATAAAAAAATCAAAATTAAAAAAATTAATAATAATAAAAAAAATTATAACAAAAGCTAAAAGTTAATTTAGAGGTGATTAGAGCGACAATACACAAATGGACAATCGCTCATGCTAAATGATTCTTTGGTGATATTATATCTTTGCTGCGATTTCTTTATTTTACGCGAAATTTTTCCAATCTTTTTTTTCTTAATCATCCCACATTAGATATATAAGAAAATTTATTAAAAGTTACAATAATGATTAAAATGGTACTTTTATTTACGGCATTTTTTCCATTGATATTATTTATTATTTGATATTATTTGTTATTCGCATACTTTTATTATTGTTAAGATTCTCTTTATTGTTATCATTTTATTAAGGTTGTTATTGTTATGTTTTTATTATTGTTTAAAAAACAACATTAACAATGTTTTTGTTGCGGTTATGATCTTTCTTATTTTTATGATTTTTATCATTGAATTTCATTCATCAATCAATCGAGCATGTCAAAGTCTTAATCTCAAACTCGCCAAAGGTGACAATAATAACAGTAATAATAATTTTTTTTTTCATTTTTATTATTTATTTATTTTATCATTGTTTTTTTTTATTTTTATGAATCTCAACTGCCCTCAAGGGAAACTTGCCTGATTTGCTACGTATGTGTGCATGATGGATGGATGGATGAGTGGATAGATGGATGGATGAGTAGGTGGATGAATGGATGAGTAAATGACTGAATGGATAAATTAAAAAATGGAGTTATAAATGGATGGGTAGATGGATGAGAAGATGAATGAATGGATGAAGGAATATATGTATAAATGAATGGATATAGGAAGAATAAGTGTAAGGATGAATGTATTATTGACCAGATGGATAGATAAGCACTCAATATTGGTTTCTCCATTTGTAATTATATTCATTCACCAGTGGTATTTACTCCAATCAGTATTCAAACGTCTTTTAAATTCATTTTAAAACACTCTTAACGTCACTTATTTGTTTTACTTTTATTTTTTTTTTCATCCATTCATTCTTTCAGCTATTTATTTTTTTTTATTTAACTCAGTTTATTTTTTCTTTAATTTATTATATTTTTGTATAAATCGTTGAAATTATCTATTTTCATCCTCTCCAATATTTTTTATTGTAACAAAAAACACATCCAAATAAAATATAACGTATTATTTTATTTTTTATTGGAACATATATATTTATTGTGTCAAAGTTTAAAAGTAAATGCCGGTATAAACCTAAAAAATGAACTTGAATTAGACAATTTATGAAGAGAAACGATTGATAAAAAAACTGAAATTTAAATGATATTATTTTCTTTCCATTTGGAAAATACTGGAAAAAATAAAAGAAATAATAACAGAAACAACAAGAAAAAAAACACGTAACAAAAGTTTTCTGTAACCAAATACAATATGAGCCGCTAAAGCAATATGAACTTAAGTTCGCTTTTATACCTATTCTAGCGCTGAAATTCTGTGCATATTTTAAAAGAAAATTTTAATGCCAAAATAATTTTGTTAAATTTTTTAGAAATCTTTTTTATCGAATTATCATCAAATGAAAATATATAAATGAACGAAAAATTTAATAACTGGGTTTTTCTAATTTTTTGAACTATTCAAAAACTATTCATTCGACGCCATTTTTATTTAATCTATTTAACTTTTAACTCTGATCAAAAATGGATTAGAATCTTCATGAGAACAAGACATCACAAAGGGGTCATGCGACGTTTCTTATTAGTTCTTGAATTTTTTTTTTTAATTTTTTTGATTTTTAAATTTTTTCCATTCTTATATTTTGCTATTTTTATTTGATTCTTTATTTATTTTATTTTATTTTCAAATTTATTAGAAAATTTTATCAACAAACTTGTTTTCATTTTAAAATTTTTCTGCATAGTTTTTGAAATGAAATTTTAATTTCTCATAAAAAAAACAAGCATCCTTCATACCAGCAAAAAAAACAACCACATAAGAAAAAACTACTACTACTACTCCTACTGCTACTATTACTAGAACTAAAACAACCAGGAGTGTCGAAGAGGTACTCAATTACGTCAGCTTAGAACACAAAGCATTTCGAGGAATTAATTGACTGTAATGAAACCATGGAACAAAGATTCATTCTTCCCAAAAAACAAAATAACCCGAAGCTACAAGTTTCTTTCGGTACTTTCTCTGAAGAGAATGTCAAAAAGATCACTTTACAAGCTGGCATTCAACAATAACCATCGTTCCCTACCACCATCAACAATCATCTTCAACTACGCCAGGCATCTTGTGATGATTCAGGAAACTATGATCTTTCAATAAATCATTCGGTTCGGTTAGCGTAAAAGTAAATCGTTTGACTATGGACCCTAAGATGTAAGTTTGAGCCAAGGCCGACAGCACAGTAATGAAACAATTTGGTGTGTAATTTTTCATGATAGACAATGGTACGATCTATCTCTCTTGATGTTTATTATTGACAATGGAGCATAAAACATCTCAACACCAGCCCACAAAAACACAAAAACCAACACCAACCTGTATCCGATGTGTAGCCAGTGTTGAGGCATTGTTTAAAAATGAATTTCCACGACGAGTCTTCAAAACAGGGATGTGCCGACGAAGGGGGGTGTCTGGGGATACAATTTTATAGTTATTTGAAGTTGATGTATTTTCACGAGAAAAAATCTTAAATTATGAGTATACTAGAAAATATGCAACAGTGATAACTCTACTACATATAAAAACTGAAGATATGTTTAAATTTTGTTATTCTGCAACAAACTACAACAAAAAGTTAACGTGTTATTTTGTCTCTTTTTCATTGTTGGTCGAAGACAAAAAAAACAGTTTTGGTTTGAATTCCGAATATTAGTATTCTGAAATTTTTTAACCTTTAAAACTTGTACCATCAAATATTTTTTTTAAACTATACTTGTTATTAAATATTATTAATTTCACACACGCGTATCATTGAATATTTTTACTATTCAAAAGTTTTCTACATACTATTAATAATAATAATAATATTATTATTATTATTATTATTATTATTACTATTATTATTATCATTATTATTATTACAACACCAACCTACAGAACCCTCCAGAGTTGTTGTTGTACACCATGATGTAGTTGTTTTTGTCGAATGTTTTTTCAATGTAGTTGTCGTTATTATTTTTGTTTTCATTGTTAATGTTGTTGTTAATACCATAATTATCTTTTTCTTCGTCATTATTTTCCGTCTCTTCTTCATCTCCACCATCCTCTTCATAAGTTTCTTCTTTATTTATCTTTAGTTTATTTTTTTCTAATTCAATATTAATTGATTAATTGACAATGAATTTTAAATAAATTAATTTTTTTTCAAATCATCATCATTATCAGCACTATCGTCATCATCTCACCTTCACACCAAAGGGACACGGGATTGCCTTACCATTCACTGGAAATAAATAGTTTTTTTGTGTGTGTGTAAGTTTTTTTATTTTTTTTTGTTAGTTTATGTGTGTGTATGTGCTTTTTGATGTGTTTTTTCGTGTTTGTATGTGGGTGTGAGTGTGAAACCTCTGATAAGAAAGCGATAGAGAGAGGTAGGACTGATGGAGGTGCACACATGAGAAAGGGAAGTGCTGTGGATGCAGTGACCTATATGTGGTGGTTGTGTGAGATGTGATGACTTAATTGGGGTGGTTGTATGGGGTCAAATGACTTAATTGGGGTGATTTTATGGAGTCAAATGACTTAATTGGGGTGGTTTTATGGGGTCAAATGACATAATTGGGTGGTTGTATGGGGTCAAATGACTTGATTGGGGTGGTTGTGTGAGGTGTGATGACTTAATTGGGGTGGTTGTATGGGGTTAGATGACTTAATTGGGGTGGTTGTATGGGGTTAGATGACTTAATTGGGGTGGTTGTCTGGGGTCAAATGACTTAATTGGGGTGGTTGTATGGTTTGTTGATCTAATTGTGTAGTTATATTAATTTGGTTATGCATAGCAATAATTATATAAATGATGTAAATAAGATAAGTAATATAATAAATATTTCTGAAAATTATAAAACTATAATTATGAGTAATGATAATGAAATCGAAAAAAATAGTAATAAAAGTCAAACTGTGTTTGAATTGCAAGAGGTTGGTGTGACGTTGTGAGATGTGGTAGCAAGTGTGACATCCTTCTCTGAGGGATAAGAGAATGGATGTATGAATGAGTGGGTTGGTGGATGAATTGGTTGGTGGATGAATGGGTTGGTGGATGAATGGGTCGGTAGATGAATTGGTTGGTGGATGAATGGGTTGGTGGATGAATGGATTGGTAAATGAATTGGTTGGTAGATGAATGGGTTGGTAGATGAATTGGTTGGTGGATGAATAGGTTGGTGGATGAATGGGTTGGTGGATGAATGGGTTGGTAAATGAATGGGCTGGTGGATGGATAAGTAAATATATGTATAGATTAATGGTGGAGAAATGTGTAGATGTATGAATAGATTGATATCTGGATAGCTGGGTAAGTTGGTGGATAAATGGATGAATGGATGAGTGGGTAGATGGATATGCGCGTGGTATGATGAATGAACGTGTGGATGGATAGATAGTTAAATTCATGAAAAAGGGTGTAGTTGGAATAGAAGAGTAGAAAATGAATAATTAGGCAGGTAAAGTCCATGATAAAAAGATTGTTGAATAAATACAAAAATGAATTCATGAAAGGATAGTTAAATAAAAGGATAGATGAATTGAAGCATAAGTGGGTGAATGAATGCATCGATAGATGAGAGGATGGATGGACGCATGAACTATAAGATAGATGGATGAAAGAATGGACGAGTGAATAATTGAAAGATAGATGGATGGATAAATAAAAAGATGAGTAAATGGATAGATGGATGAGTATAAAAGCCTCAAAAGCATTGTTAATACACTTGAATTGAGATTTCACATTTGATTTCGTCAAATTTTTTTAACCGAAAAAATTCCGTTCAACTTAAATTTACTATATTTATGATGTGTTATACAACTTTGTATCATTGTTTTTTTATTTATAAGTAAATTCATTATTTTTATTTTTAATTATTATTTTTATTTTTTATTTACACCTCCCAAACTTAAAGTTTCAATGCTCCAGAGATAATAACTCTTATGCACTCCTGATGACCATCTTTCTATAATAATGAAAATGAAAATTAGAATAATATTTATTTAAATAATAATAATAAGCAGAATCAAAATATTTTCCCATTATTACAAAAAATTATTTTAAATTGAATGTGTTAATAAATACATTTATGATAAGCACATTAATTATAAAAATTTAGAAATACTGTCTAAAAATAAAATAAATATATTACACGGCTTAATATTTAGTTTTAAACATATAAATAATCTTCTTCTCGACTTCTTCTAACTCTAGGACCTATAAGTACAATATAAGAAATAATAACAACTTTATTGTAGAAAATATAGAACTATATAAAAAAATTATCTTCAAGATTAATAGGAGTTAAATACTGGAATAAATTACCAAATAATTTCAAATCTATAAAACCATTAAAATAACTGAAAACTTTTATAGAAAATATGCACTAAATAACTCCAAGTTAATATGAAGTATAAGATTTTTTTCGGTCCGATATCATTTGATTTTTTATGCTATTTAATACGAATTATTTTTTTTGTTTAGTAACAGCAAAAATCAGACTTAGTTTTCTTGCTCCAAATCATCAACAAGGAAATTTCTCTACAGGCATGCGCTGCGCCATGACAATGATATGGCCACTACCATTTAATCTCTACAAAACTCGACGCTTTACCAATAGACTTACACATATTTTGTATCCATATGTACCTCGATCAAACACCAAAAATGCTCCAACCCAAAGGGTTCAACTTCATCAAAATACCCAAAAAAAAATTCAAAGAATGTCTGGAATCTAATAAAGGAATTGTCAAGAAGGAAAAAATCTGTCACCTTTATTGAAAGAGAAAATCGTCTCAAAATCTGGAAAAGCCACAGTCATCCCACAAACCTTTTTATATCACCAAACTTCAATTGAAATCATTTTTGTGCGGTTACTATTTCTCTGTTATTTTAGAGGTATATGAAATTATGATAGTGCTAACTTTTTAAACCTAATCTTCCTTCTATCGACGAAAACCGCACTTCATTTAAACATCCAACAATGTGGCGCACTCATCGATATTTGAGTAATTTTTTCAAACTGCACTTTTTTTAAGATTTTTAGTATCTTTTTTATATAATGGCAGAAATTTTAGTTTTTGTAGAGGTTTGTTTTCTATATTGCTAACTTTTTATTTAAAAATTGAACATATCAAAAATTTTACTTTTTCCTTTCTTAATAAATGTATTTGAAACTTCATATTATAAAAATACAATTTTCGAAATTAGTTATCAAGAGCGCATGTCTTTGAAGTGCTGGAGAACAATTAGAAAGCAAAACTAACGGAATTAATTTTAGAAATCTATATGTTGTTGCTAACAAAGTTTTGACAAGCTTGTTTTTTTAAATTTAATTGAATATACAACTAAAATGTTTAATATTTTTTTAAAGTACTGTTCAAGACTTTTTTTAACAATATATTTCCATCCTTATAACATTTTGCATATGAAATCCTAAATTATATCAAACAACAGCAACAAATCGAAATGATAATAAAGCATAATAAATGAAACACATGGGTAGAGGTTCTGGTTTTAACGGTGTTTCGTTCTTCAGTTTTTCATAGATTCTTTCATCATTTGAGATCATCTTAAATTAATTATGTTTGCAGGAACGTTCCGTATTCTAGTTCTCTCTGTTTCATTTGGATGCATAAGTTCTAGATAATCAAAGTAAATATTCCTCGATGACTAATATTAACGATGAAGAATAAATAGTTGATATATTCGTATTAAAAAAATAGAAATGCATCGAGTACAAGGCATCTATTTACACATAACATGTTTTACACTTTTTTAACATTCTATAATTATTATTTTTTCTTCTATTTTTTAATAAAACATTTTTATTATTATAACATGTTCCATATAAAATCCTAAATTATTTCAAAATAGTTGAATTAATTACATCAACAAAATAAAAATGCAACTGAAAACAAACTAATCGCAACCACTTATAAGAATAAATGAAATGGCAAAAATAGAATCAAATCAAATTAAATACTACGAGTTAATAGAACATGCCTTTCAAGGGTATAATGGTATACTGTAAATGAATGGCAGAAAAAAACAAAACAAATAATTTAAATGGAATGGAATAAAAAATGAGGTAATAACAGACTAGAAAAATCATATTTATAACTTGGAGTTGTTCAGGTTATATTTTTTCACAAGTGTTTTGAATAATTTTAACGATTTTAGGGATTCAAGATTATCTGGTAATTGATTCCAGCATTTAGCACCTTTTACTCTTGAAGATAATTTCTTTTTACTAGTTCTGTATTTTTCTATAATTAAGTTGATATTATTTCTTACATTATGTTCTAGTGTTAAAGAAATTGGAGAAAGAGTCAGAAAGAAGATTATTTATATGTTTAAAACTAAATATTAAGGTGTGTAATATATTTATGTTATTTTTAGCCAGTATTTCTAAATCTTTATAATTAATATGTTTATCAAATAGATAATTAAAGATAGTTCTGATGGTTAAGTTCTGTAGTGTTTGAATTTTTTATATTAGATTTATAATTACATGCCTAAATAGTGTTTCAATAATATGGGGATAAAAAAGAAAGTAATACAAGTACAAGAGAGTTTTAGTATTTAATTCATAAGTCTTTTTTAAGAAATATATTTTACTCTTTATTTTATATAGTTTATTCACTAGATAGTCAATATGATGTTTAAAACTTAAATAATTATCAAATATTATACCCAAGCATTTAAAAGGTTAATAGGTTTGTTATCTAATACAAAATTCAGATTTTTATATTGAAATTCCATCCCATTGCTGCACCACCTTGACGTGGTAGAACGGCTTGTGTATCCCAGTGACTCCCAAGGCTATATGAGCGGGGGCCTTGGCTTCTGGAAGGTTCAACCATGCTTAGAAGGTTTGAGGAGTAGGGTCCAGACAAAACGGTGCATCCTGGCCCTCCAGGTTGGAGGTCGTGTTGCGGGTTAACTACCTACACATAGAAAAAAGGCAAGTTACAGAAACCAGCAACAACTATAACCAGAAATCCTCTGTTTCAGGAAGAGCCGGAATTCCTTTTAGGAAATTCATGACGCGTTGCAGCCAAACCCATCAGGGAGCTGCAGGACTGATGACTAATTCTCACCCAAGAACACTTTTATATAAAAAACCAAGATTGCTCTCACAAAATTCTGTTTTTCTGGGAACATGTAATGTGAGAACACTCTGGGAGACAGGAAAATGTGCACAAGCAGCGAGGGAAATGCAGAGATACAACCTCACATTCATGGGCATGTGCGAAGTACGTTGGACTGGTCATGGAGAGACCAAATTGCAAACGGGGAAGACGTTGCTCTATTCAGGCAAAAACGAAGAACACCATGAAGCTGGTGTAGGAATCTTTTTGTCTAAAAAAGCAGCTAACAGTTTGCTAGAATGGAATCCTGTGTCAGACCGCATCATCACAGCACGCTTCGAGTCACGCTTCAAGAAGGTGTCTATCATTATGTGTTATGCGCACACCAACACATCAGAAGAGGAAAATAAAAACAGCTTTTATGCCCAACTCCAATCCGTTCTAGACAAGATCCCGAACCGAGACATGCTCATCCTAATGGGAGACACGAATGCGAAGATTGGAGCAGACAACACTGATAGAGAACGCGAAATGGGAAGACACGGACTTGGAGAAATGAACAAAAATGGGGAGATGCTAGCTGACTTCTGCTCCACCAATAGTCTCGTTATCGGAGGTACAATCTTTTCGCATCGAAAACGCCACAAAGCCACCTGGGTTTCTTCTGACAAGCTGACAGAAAATCAAATTGACCACGTCATGGTGAGACAACGCTACAGAAGCTCATTGCAAGATGTTAGGGTGAGACGCGGCGCCGACATTGGGTCAGACCACCACCTCGTCGTCACAAAGATCAAGATGCGGCTATCCACAAGAAAGAATCTGCCGAAACCAAGAAAAAATTTCAATGTCGGGAAACTGAAACAAAAAGACACAAAGTAAATGTTTCAGCTTTCTCTTCACAACCGCTTCGAAGTGCTACAGTCAAACGAAGCAGAAACAGTTGAGCAGAGATGGTCAACATTCAAAAAAGCAGTTGCGGGAGCATGTGAAGACGTCTTGGGACAAGCACATTTCAGAAGAAAACCGTGGATCAGTGACGAATCATGGAAGAAGATGGAGAAGAGAAGGCTGACCAAACAAGAGATGAACCAGGCAAAGACTCGCCAACAGCAACAGCAAGCATCTGACAGACATTCCGCTCTCCCAAATGAAGTCAGAAAGAGCTACGAGCAGACAAACGAATGTATTTCAAGACTTTCGCTGATGAAGCAGAGGAGGCGGCTAGCAAGGGCGATCTCAAGACTTTGTATGCCACCACCAGAACCCTCAGTGGACGACACTGTAATCCAAACAGGCCTGTGAGAAACAAAGAAGGGAGACTGCTTACAATGGTGGATAACCAACTAGCGAGGTGGAAGGAACATTTTAAAAAAGTTCTAAATCGACCTGCATCAGAGCAAAGACCTCAACTGATTCCGGGCGATCCACTCGACATCAACATTGGAGAGATCACCAAAGAAGAAATTCACAAAGTGCTCAGTAGTTTGAAAAACGGAAAGGTTGCTGGCACAGACAACATTCCAACGGAGGCGTTGAAAGAAGGAGGAAAGGGCATCATTAACCACATGCATCAATTGCTCAATCTGATATGGGCAAAAGAGAAGATACCAACAGAGTGGAGCAAAGGACTATTAGTGAAACTTCCCAAACACGGTGACCTTTTTTAGTGCGGCAAATGACGAGGAATTACACTGCTGTCCATCCCTAGCAAAGTCTTATCAAAAATCATTTTGGAACGAATGAAAGATGCCATTGACAATGTGCTGAGAAATAAGCAAGCTGGCTTCAGAAAGGAACGTTCTTGTGCCGACCAGATTGCAACCCTCAGAATCATAGTGGAACAATCCATCGAATGGCAGTCATCCCTCTACACGTGCTTCATTGATTTTGAAAAGGCGATTGATAGTGTTGACAGAGAATCAACCTGGAACATACTTCTCCATTATGGTGTCCCAATAAAGTTTGTCGACATCATCAAAGCACTTTATGAAGGGTTCTCATGCCAAGTCATCCATGCCGGAAAACTTTATGAAAACTTTGAGATCTCTTCCGGAGTTAGACGTAGCTGCCTACTTTTATTTCTTGTCGTGCTAGACTCGGTGACAAAGTTACGGAAGTTCCGGAAAAGGCATCCAGTGGACTCTCACGTCGAAGCTAGAAGACCTTAAGTTATCTTATGATAATACTCTATTAGGTGAAAAAATATTTTTTGATGGTTTATATGATGTTAGTCTATTGGGTGAAATTAGAGATAATAATATGGGTAAATGATCCGATATATCATCATAAATTATATAAGATTTAATTAGTTCATTTTTATATATATTGGTAAAAAAATTGTCCAATGAGGTTTTAGAAGGCCTAGTTATATTATTTATGTACGGTATAAGATTATAAGAAAGTAATACATTATTAAAATCAATACATATTAATATTAAAATCAATACATATTAATATTAAAATCAATACATATTAATATTAAAATCAATACATATTAATATTAAAATCACCTATAGTAATAATTCTTTTATAAGACCTAATATATATATATATATATACATATATATATATATATATATATATATATATATATATATATATATATATCTCTCTCTCTCTCTCTCTCTCTCTCTCTCTCTCTCTCTTTAGTAGTTGCTAGGTAACGGATATTTAGTTTATTGTCTGATGATGAAACATTAGTTCCAAAAAACTTCGCATTTCAATAGTTTAAAATCCTGTGTTTATCTTCATACAAAAAATACTAAGATAAACACTTTATGGTATATTATTTTTGTGGTAATAAAGGCTGACATTAGTTGGATGAAAATGAAATAGAAGATGGAAAGAATATTATCATTCAATTATGAGTAAAAAATGTAACAATACAAAAAAAATGAAAAAAAGCACTTGCTGGTTTCAATTGCGATGATATAGAGGTGCAATTTAAGAAGAAGACTCAGACAATGAAGTTACTTGTTCAAAGATCTTCTAAGATTAACATTTGATAGATCCAAATTTTATTTGAAATCTCATCTATATGTTTTTGTTCATTATCACAGCTTTAATTATAATTAATATATCCATAAAACAACTTCAGTTATCCAAATGATATTTCCAAAAGTGTAAGTATGGTTGTTTATGCTTCAAACAGGCCTCTCTTTCATATAATAAAATTGAAAGTGTGGCGACAGCATTACACCAACATCAGAGCTGATTAGTGGAAACACGCAAAAATATTTTTGTTTCTTGGCCACCTCTCTTATAACTAGGTTTGATACAAAAAGTGCCTTTAAGAGTATGAAACTACAAAGATCTCTTGGTCTTTCGGAAATTTTTGCCGAATTACTTAGAACCGGTGGCGACTCTGTTGTAAACACACTAAAAAATATTTTCAACAAAGTTATCTGGAAAGGTTAAATGCCATGTGACTGGGAAAAACCGGCAACTGTCAATCTATACGAAAGGAAAGGTGAGTCCGCACTCACCAACAACTATAGAGGAATCCGACTACTGGGAACGCCTCTCAAGCTATTGGAAAAAATTATCTTAAATAAATTGACGAGTTATACTAAATCAAGGATTGGACAGTCTCAGAGGGTATTATGACCAGCAGGTCTACTTCTGACGCAATTTTCATAGTTAGACAATTTCAAGAAAAACACAGAGATGCTCAAAAGAATCTATATGCTATCTTCGTCGATCTAACCAAAGCCTTTGACTGTATCTAGACGAGTAAGTTGATGGGCGTTAGAAAACCTGCATTTTTCAGAGTGTATCGATGTATCGGAAACATAGCAGCCACGTTATAGTCAACAGGGCGTGTAGCAAATCTTTTGACATTGACGTTGGTGTTCATCAAGAATCTGTTTTGAGTCCTATTCTCTTTGACGCTGTTCTACAGTCAATTCAAAAAGAAGTTGGTGAAACATTTGAAGGAGCTCTTATATGCAGACGACCTCGTTATACTAGCAAACTCAATGGAGTAAACAGAAGAACGCCTGCATTTGTGAAAATCATCTTTAGAAAAATACGGCCTCAAAGTTACTTTCGAAAAAACAAAAGCCATGATGTTTGAATTTGAAAAAGATAATGAACAGTTACATCTTGTAGTTAAACAAGGAAAGTTTCCTGATCAGTTTGTGTTCGTAACGTTGGTGCGCTCAGTTAAATGCACTAGAGCCTGTCTCTGGAAACATCATCGATGTAGCGGCCTTCAAAGACCTCTTACAACAGCTGACGCTTCCTCTTATATTTATCCAATCTGTTCTAAAAATTTTCAACACCAGTCTCCAACTATTTGTGTTGTTGAAATCGTCGACATATTTAAATATCTTTGCAATGCGTAAGTTATAAAGGTTCTATTGAAGCTGCTGTTGCACATAGAATACATCAAGGATGGGCTAATCTAAGCTCGTGTAGGCAAGTGGTATGTTGTAAATGTTTGCCTGGTAAGCTGCGTAGGAAAGTTTTTAAATCTTGTGTGAGAAGCTCAATGCTCTATGCCGCAGAAACGTGGCCTATGACAGAAGAAATTTTACGGCGCTTGACCTCACAAGAAACATATATGTTGCGTTGTCCTACTGGACAGTTCAGAAAAGAGGCTCTGCAGACACTAAATATAGAGCCACTTTTGCCCAGAATACGAAAAAGCAGACTTGGTTGGTATGGTCACCTGGAACGTATGAGCGACTCGCAATAGTCTGAAGTAGTCCGTGACGTCTAGATAACTGGAAGGCGACGAGTTGGGAGACCAAAATGTACGTGTCCTGAGAGAGGCAGACCTACACGTGGTCGAGATGTGTCCTCAAGAGGACCAAATCTGCCTCAACACCCCCCGTCCTCTCTCTCTTCAAAAGGAGAACCACAAATCAGGCTATATTTTTTATGGCCTGCCCCCACCAAGACCTGGACTGGTGGAAAAGGGCTCAGCTGCTTCTCGCAGAAAAGGTGGAAAGCAACCTGGGACCCATGTGGTACTGTGCTATATGTACACATAAAATCACCTTATATCAAACCTCCATCTAATGCAATCATACCATTCCTCACCGGATTCACCTCAAATGCTCACACATCAAACTCAAATCCTACTCATCCTCATTCATATGTCACAAACATCAAATCCCTACCCTAAAAACTCCTCCCTACATACAAAATCTAACACAAAAGACTCTCCACACACTTCAACAAACCAAACCAACCACCCAAAACCGACCAACTCCCCCTTTAACAACACCAAAAAATATCAACATAATACAGCTCAACATCAACTCAATCACCAAGAAAACAACTCAACTCACCCACCTAATACACTAACAAAAAATACACATTATCACACTACAAGAATTCAACCTCAACAGCAAACACCAAACTCCTCACATCCCTAACTTCTCAGCCATAAGACTAGACAGACCCTCATCCCAAAAAGGTTGAGGTCTGCTAACCTACATCAACAACAACATAGCCTACTCACAAATCCTCACTCCCACAAACCTGATCACAAAAAAACATCGAACTTATCGCAACAAAAATACATCTCAGACACACCAATCTACACATTTCAAACGTCTACATCCCACCCAACACCAACAACATAGACAACTCAATCACCAATCTCTTTATCCACCTCACAAGCCTTCCCAATTCCATAATCACGGGTGACTTTAACGCCCACTCACAAACATGGCACTCTCCTTTCACGGACCACAGAGGCCAACTCATAAACTCACTCATCCTCAATTCAAACTACATCACTCTCAATCAACACTCTTATCCGACTACCATTCAACCCAAATCAACAACCCACTTCCCCCGTCATCATCACAGTAGACACCACAATATCTACCAACCTCACTTGGCAAACACTTAAAGCCTTGAACTCCGACCATCTTCCCATTCTCATCACATTTAAAAACAAATACAAAATACCCAAAACTCTTATCCGACTACCATTCAACCCAAATCAACAACCCACTTCCCCCGTCATCATCACAGTAGACACCACAATATCTACCAACCTCACTTGGCAAACACTTAAAGCCTTGAACTCCGACCATCTTCCCATTCTCATCACATTTAAAAACAAATACAAAATACCCAAAACTAAACCCCTCAGAATTCTCACTAACTACAAGAAAGCCAACTGGCCCCGATTCGCCAAAAACATAGAACACACCCTCAAAAACACCGCTCTCCACGAAGACCCCCACACAGCTAACCATCTTATCACAAACGCCATACTCACATCAGACCGAATAAACATCCCTAAAGGAATAATAAAACCCACCCACACCCCACTCCCCGAAAGCATCACTACAATCATATCGAAACGAAACCACACACAGACAACACCATCGCTAAGGCAAAAAAAACACTCAATCTCCTAAAACTCCTCACATCAACACACAGGGGAAAAAGCAAAGAAATACTCATCACCACATACTAAACATTACTCCTTCCCATCATCGAATACGCCAACACCATCTGGTCACCCATCATCTCATCCACCTCCCTCAACAAACTCCAAAAAATCTAAAACGTAGCCTTGAAAACAATCACTGGCTGCACCCTAGACACCAACACCCAACACCTCCACTCAGAGACCAAAATCCTTCCACTCCAAAACCATCTTAAACTTTATGCATCACAACTCACACAAAAAGTCTCCGACCCCACTCATCCTCTACACCCACTCACCACACAAGAAGCCCACCCCAGATACAAAAAACGATTCACATTCAACAACAACATCAACTACACTCTAAACATACCCTCCTCCGCCCAGACCACCTCTCACACACAAATAAAAAACAACATAAAAACAATATACACAAAAATAGTTCATGACTACATATCATCCACTCACAACAAAATCCTCAGCAAGCAACCCCCACCCATTCATGAATCAGAAACCACTCTAGACCACCACACTCGCCGCACTCTCGCCCAACTCAGATCAAATAAATCACTTTTCATCTTCTCATACTTCAACAAAATCTCACCTTCATCTCATCCCTCACCTTCATGCCCACTCTGCCAAACAAACATTCACGACACCCCTCACCTCTTCATCTGCCCCAAAATAAGTACCACACTGGTTCCCGAGAGCGGCTGAGCTTCTCGACCACTAGGGACATGAGGAGCACCCAACAAGACTAGGGTTCTCGGGGTAAAGAAAAAAAGAAAAAAAGAAAAAAAAAACCAAAACGCACGTCGATCCAGCTCGTTAAAACCGATTTGAAAACTGCAAACAGACTCCTTAGATAGAGACCTCTGGAGAAGACAGATATCTGCGCTTTGACAAACCGTCTAATCTCATGCTATGAGACAAAAGACGTTAAACAAACAATAATAATAATTATCTTAGTTTTCTATTTTATTTTATTTATTTATACATGCATAATCCGTGTTACAATTTCTATATCTACGAAAACTTACATTGCATTGCATTGCATTTAGTTATTTTGCAAAGTTTATAATACTCAGTGGTCTAGAAACTCCTGAAGTTAATCATACTCGTAATTGACTTGATTTGGCCACATCAAACCTTTGGCAAACAAAAGTGTTTAGGTTTAACAAAAATAGTATCTATATATTTGGAAATGCCATGCCGTCAGAGTTGAAAGAAAGCTCCTGCTAACATAAATATGGCCTATAAGGACGTATGAATCCGAGAGCTGGATATACAACAAAAGATTACGAAAAAAGATTTTGAATGTTGAGAATATCGAAGACTTCTCTGAATATCATGAAGAGATTTTATAAGGAATAAAGAAGTGTACAAAAGAACAAGAGAAAAGCCCAAACTGTTACAAGAAGGTTATTTTGGCATGCGTAGAAAAAAAAAGCCCCTTACTTGCCGACTATTGGTTTGGACAAACCCCTCACTTGACCCAGAAGAAGGTCTCGGGTCACGTGGCTAAAAGATGTCGTCAACACTGAAACGAAGAGGGTGCTGGAAACATGCAGAAAAACCACTGAACGGAAGTGGAAGGGAGGCCCAGCCACTTATCATGGAAGCTACCAAAAGAAGGTAGTTGATTGGTTGAAAGCAATAAAGTTGATGGTATTTAAAAATGAATTTTAAAACTCAAAGTATGACTTCAGGTTCAAGGAGCCATGGCGAAATGATAGGCGTCTGACAATAGATTGGTGCATTTTAACATCATGCCCAGAACCAAAAGTACTCTGAGAAAATAGTCTCATGCTACTATATTATTCCTTTTGATACTTAATTTTAAAAAATTCTTTGTTTCTATATTATTTGTATGAAGAATAATGAAAAAAAACTAATTATTAAATTTTTATAACCTGATGATAATATCTTTGATTTTGAGACTATTTCCATTTGAATATTTAGATAAATCATTTCATACGTTTAATATAATGATTTAACAATAATGATAGTGAGATAAAATAAATAAGGGGAATAATATTAAACTAACTGACGATGATACTTAGCATTTTTATTGATAATTCTAATTGGGCATCCTCTACTAAAGTTAGTTAATCATTAATTTAGTTATTTTCTATTTAAATATGTATTTAATTATTTATCCATTCATTTTCATATAAAATCTAGAAAAAGATTGCTTTATCCCAACTCTCCATTAATTTATTCGCTTCATTATCCTTCAACAAATTTTAATCTGCCTACAATAAACTTCATTCTTCCGAAACTGCTTTTTTACACGTAACAGACACACTCAAAAGAGCTCAAGATAACGGTCGAGGAAGCCTGCTGGTTTCACTAGATCTGTCTGCCGCTTTTGACACGGTTGACCATCAAACACTTATTTCTCGCTTGCAGTATGATTTCAAAGTTGTAGATTTAGCTCTTCTTTGACTAGGTTCATACCTCACAAACCATTCTCAATTTACCAAAGTAGGTGAAACTTCTTCACCCATCCTGCCTTTTTCAGCTAGTGTTCCACATAGGTCTGTCTTTGGTCTTCTACTTTTCGTCATTTACACTCCCCCTTTAGCCAAAATTTTTCAAAAACATCATTTTTCATCAATATGCAGATGACATCATTCTCACACCTGAATTTTCCTACGACAACCTTCAACCAGCCGTTGAAGAAATATCTAAATGCGTCTTTTCTGTACATACCTGGCTCTCACAAAACCTTCTCAAACTCAACATCGACAAAACAAATGCAATGTTTGTCAGTACTAAATCGCGCATAAAAATCCTACCAAAAATAATCAACATTGCTGGTCAGAATATAAAGATTTCTTCCGAAATAAAATTACTCGGCGTCATCATCGATGACACTCTCCTTCGACCAACACATCTCTTCAACAGCCAAACAATGTAACATACATATAAAAGCCATCAAACACATTCGTAAAAGCCTCACTTTTCAAACAGATCACAATCTCACTCTTGCTCTCATCATTTCTAGACTAGATTACTGAAATTCTTTTCTATACTTTTCTCTATCTACACTCATTAGAAAGCTACACAAAATTCAAAACCATATTGCACGCATTGTTCTCAACTGTGACGTCTTCACCCCATCTACCCAATGTCTAGACAAGCTTCACTGGCTTCCTATACCCAAAAGGTTTATATTCTCACTTACAACTGTCATCACTCAAAAACTCCTGGATATCTCTACAATATCACCAATAACAGAAATGTTCTCTCCTCGTTAAGCTCGAGAAACTCTTCATTTTACCAACCAGTTGGCAAAACAAAGTATTTCGGTAGATCATTCAGTCATGCAGCACCTTCAATATGGAACGCTCTTCCTAATGAAATCAAAACACTTTCTCGCCCATCATCACTCAAGACTTATTTGTATAGACTATAATCTCTTCATAAACTATATTTGTATTTTTAAGCGCGTCTGATACATGTTTATTTTATGTAAAAGATGCGCTATATAAATGTAAATAAATAAATTACTAAAAACCGATATTAATAATAAATATGAATCTTCATTAAATAAATATAAGACTGACATATAAAATATTCATATATACAAATAATAGAAAGAAAAAACAAGTGCATAATTATAAGAATAAATACCACATGATAGTATTTAAAATACTTTCTTTATTTATTTATTTATTTATTTACTTAACTCATTTATTTACTTATTTATTTATTTATTAATTCATTTATCTCTGTTTATATAATATATTACATCTAGTTATGAAAAAACTTAGTTTATATATATGTTAAAAATAACTAATCTAGGAGGATAAAAAATGTATAGATAAATAGTAACTAATGACATGATTAAAACCCCAATGATAGTATCTAGAATACTCTATTTTTTATAAATTTCTGTCCTATTTAATTATATACTATTAAGTATATATAGAAAAAAACGGGTAAAAACTAATACTAATACTTTAACTAACATTATTTAAAAATATATCAGAATAACAAACAATAACTATGAAAATGATGATAAACTATTACAACGACCAAGAAAAATAAATATAAATGAGGGATGGAAAGAGGTGGAGAAGTGGTTTTTGAAAATAATCTAGTGGATTTTAAAAATAACCTTTAGCGGATTTTTATTTAATGATAAAGGTTTAGGAGTAATAAGGGGATGGCTATCTTTTTCCATTTCTTTTTTTCCGACGCGTTTGATCTTTTTTCGCAACCATTTATCCAGCATGCTTTTTCCCAACCAATTTTGAATTCTACACATTTTTGTCAATCCGATTTGCTATGAAACTCCGAAATAAACTTCATAATCAATTAGTCAACTATCGATAATATTTAGTTAAGCAAGGTAAAGACGTTAAATTTAAAATAAATATGAGATGATTTATTTTTTAATTAAATTTTATTTTTGAAATTATGAAAAATCATATTTTGTATACTATTTATTTCGAATTATAACATATAATAATATCATATAACTTTTAAATGATAACTTTTGGAGCACAAAATTATTTTCGAAAATAGAGGATGAAAACGAGTATGGAAGGTCTAACCGCAAGTTCAAGATTCAATAGAACAATCTATTTCAAATTCATGAAAATATAAAATTCAAAAACTTCTACTCTGGAAAAAATAAAACCATGGAAAACTAGAATTGTGAAAGTCTGATAAACTACATATATTGTGAGTATTTTATGAGAAATTTACATTATTAAAACTTAAAATCGAAAAATAATTTCAGGAGTCAATCTAATTTCAGAATTTTACCACAGATCTCTCTTACTTTTCTACCATCCCGAACATTTGAAATATTACATTTTTTGCTTAACTCTTCAATCCAAAGATTACAAACTTTTAAAGCAGTACTTGATGATTTAATAGTTTTATATACCTTATTTTCATTTTCTTGAACTCAAATATCCTGTCTTGTTTATTTAATTAATATTAAATTTCAATTTTACTCTCTATTTTTATTTATTTTGGCATTTTTTTACAAATCAATATGAGTACAAAGTCATTCTTATAGGCTTCATGGCTCGATAAAATAATTTTCGTACTGAAACCCATCTGAATTGTGAAAAAAACTTGTATTTATTTTTTAATAAATTTAGATTTTTCTATTAGATTGTTTGTATAATGTTATTTCCTAATTAGTTTAATCACTGTCTAATGTAGCTTTGGATTTTTTTTTGTTTTATAACTTTTTTTAAAAATTTTCATTACTTTACCATTAATGTAATAATATTAACGATTTCTTCCAAATTTCTTATAGGATTCTTTTTACTAGTTTTATAAATATAATTTTTTTCATTTACCAATTTTTTTTCAACTATTTTTGCGTTTTATGCTGTTAACTTATTATTATTTTTATTTTTATAACTTTTTAGTTTCTCTTTTAATCAAAATGTTCAAAAAAAATATTAAATCTTTAAAAAAAGATTAGTCTTTTAAGTTAATTGCAAAAAAAATTTAAATTTTCTTTTACGTACTCTCAAAAATTTATAAAAGAATAACAAAATTAGTCCAATATAAAAACGATTGAAATCAAACACTTTTATCAACTAAATAATACGTAAATTAAATTTTTTTTCAAAGTTGACTTGTATGATGAGTTATAAAAACTTCAAGACGTTGTTAGCTGCTTTGGTAATATCATTCAATTTTAATTCTATAACACTAAACATGAATGAAAAATCAAATATAACGTGAAGCAAAAATAAAAAATTTTTGCAGTAATCATTAATATTTTCCATATTTTAGTAATAATTATTAACGAGTAATTTGTATCCTTTTCAGTATTATTTTTACTCATCTTTTAAATCCTTTTAAACCATTTTTTTTATTTTTTAAGTTTACAATAATATTTAAAAATTTAATCAATCATAATGGAAATAAAAAATATTTTTTTATAGATATTCTTCCTATTATTTATGTTTATTTTTTTTATTTTTACAGTAAAATAATTACTTTGTCACCTCATCTGCGTGATTGCAAGGTAAGCCTTTATGTTGGAAGTTTGCTCATTATGCTTTTTGTTTTTTATTTATTTATTACTTGATTCTTTCAATCATTCGATTTCATACTTTTGAAAATTTTTCAGTAAACTATCAAATAAATCCATCTTTTTTGAAAAAACAAAATAATATGAATAATAATAGAGGAATAATAAAATAATATATTCGAAAATGAGCGATAATTAATTAACAAACAAACAGGTGATGACATCAAAGCTAATTAGAAAGTTACGTGTATAAAAGTGTATCATAATGTCAGTTGGCAATATAACCACCATAGAATTTGTGACACTTATTCTTTACTTATAATTCTTCTCTTATTATTTAGTTTTTTTAACATTGATATTTTCAAATTTTTTCATTTTTTTTAATAAAAAACTTGTTGATTTGTTTTTTATTTTTATGATTATGTATATGTTTAACAGTTTGTGTATTTTGTTCGAACAAACATAAAGAAGGTGTCAGTTTAGATTTTTTTTTTATTTTTTCTCAATATTAATCAAGTATAATTAATATCATCAAATTCTTCTATAATGATCATGCCTTTAGCATGCAGTTAGTTTTGGTTAATATCAGTCAAAAAATAACTGAAGTTTCACCATTTGAAAATATTCATTTAAAGTTTTTGTTGTTTGTGTTTTTTTTTTCTAATATTTTTTCTCTTATTAATTGAAACAGTAGCCAAACGTGGTCAAAGCTCTAAATGCTGAAATCTCATGAATGAAGTAAGTGGTCAAGCAAGCTCAAAAAAAGGCATTCTCAAAGACAAGAACAAAGGTGAAAGGGTCAAAAGCTGGTACAATCATTTCATCGATTTACTGGGTAAGGAACCCACAACATCAGATGATTGCGCTGTCCAGGTTCAAACAATATATGAAGATCTACAGATAAAAACTGAACCTTTCACCAAAGGAGAGTATCTTGCAGTAAAAAAATGTCTTAAGCTTGGTAAAGTTTCTGGTGAAGACGGTATTCCAAGCGAACAACTGAAACAGTGCAATATAGACGACATTGTAAACTATAAGCCTCAAAATTTTTAATCCTAAAAACACAAAAATTAAATTTTTTATTTTGATAAAATAAAAAATTTTAATTTTTTCGTTTCTATATGATTCACCTAGACAACATTCTTTTAGACAGTTATAACCCCCAACAATGGTCCGACATCAACATTCTACCTCTACCAAGAGACGGGGATCTCAGTAATGCATCAAACTATAGAGGAATCGGTCTATCAGCTACGATGTCGAAAGTAATGAAATAGCTTTTACTAAATCGAATTCAACCTCACCTAGACTCACTACTTTGGAACAACCAAAACGGATTTCGACTCAAAAGAAATACTACAGCTCACATGCTAGCTCTTCGAAAAATAATTGAAGAAGCAAAAAGAAATATTGTCCCTGCAACCATAGTTTTTGTAAAGATTTCAGTAAAGCATTTGATAGCGTTCATAGAGCAAAAATGACGCAAATCCTCAAAGCATATGGAATTCAAAATGAACTTATCAATGCCATACAAAAACTATACGTGGGAACAAGAGCTAAAGTACTTTCTCTTGATGGTGAAGCTGAATGTTTTGAAATTTTAGATGTTTTTCAAGGTAACAGTCTGGCCCCATAACTTTTCACCATTGTTATCGACTACATTATAGGGATAGCCGTTGATGGTAATGAAGAACTTGGCTTCATTCTTAATCCAAAAAGAAGTCGTCGATATTCAGCGGAAGTAATAACTGATCTCAATTATGCTGACGATATCGCCCTTATATGTCACGAAATAGCTCAAGCCAAAAAGCTTTAAGCCGATTTGAAACTGGAGCTGCAAAAAATGGATTTCACTGAAATGCTAAAAAAACCAAAATGATGAGGTTCAATGAAGATAGTAGCAATGACATGAAATCTATCAGTGGTGGTTCCATTGAAGAGATTGACAATTTTAAATACTTAGGTGGTAAGAAGGCTCAAGCATGGATGGCTTGTCATAAACTCAAAAAAATCTGGAAGTTTTCAATGAGTAGAGAATAAAAATCAGGTTATTCTTGGTGACATTCGAGTCTGTGTTGCTTTATAACTCTGAAACTTGGACTACTAACTTCTGCTTTAACTAAATCACTAGATGGAGCTTACACCAGAATGCTTAGAATGGCACTGAACATATTCTGGAAACACACGTGACAAATGAAGAACTTTACGGTGATTTGCCAAAATTAAGTTGTAAGATTAGAGCGCAGACAGAGACTTGCCGGTCATTGTGTTCGGCATCGAGAAGTGATAGCCTCGAAACTTGTTCTGTGGCAACTTCTGGTAAGAAATCCAAAAAAAGTAAAAAAGCAATAAATTATGTTGACACTGATGAGACACAGGCCTAGAAAGCTCTAAGGAAGTTGAAAGCGCAATGCTGGACAGGGAATCTTGGAAAAACTTCATCACTTTGGCTCGACCTAAGACACGGCCTAAGTAGGTTTTTTATTATTTCATCAATATATCTTTTTTTTCCTTAAATATACTGCCACAATAACAACCATGAGATTATAATAAAAACTAACTCATCTTTCATAAGATAGAATCTTTTTTCATTGTTTTTGCACATTCCTATTTTTGAGATGCTATTCATATCTATGTTTACATCTTTCAGTTCCTCCTCGTGCCATAGTCCATTCCAGTTCGCCGGGAAAATACATGACTCGTCTGTGAATATAGCGTCATTTTGCTTTATATTTTTTATATAATGGGTAATTTTCATAAAGCGTATTTGTAACATTCGAAGCGAAGAAAACACACTATAGAACAGGTGCTAACAGTCTTTCCGACCCTGAATCAAATTCGGTATCTTTAGATGATTGATCAAGTGTTCAACCTTTTGAGTCATACAGGTCAACAAAAGAAAAAGAATGTTTAAAGTTAATTAATAAAAATTTTTGTGTTAAACTCATTTTAGTTGGAATGCCTGTTAGTTATTGCAAAAAAAAACAAAGATAATTGGCAGTTAAACAAAAATTAGAATAAGCAAAAATGGTTAGCTAGCAAAAAGAAATGTAACAAGTAGGGTAAAAAACCTCATACCTTGGAAAATATTATAAATAAAGAATTCACCATCAAATTATCTTATAAATTTCATATATTGAATTAATAAAGTCTAAAAAATAAAAATAGATTTTAAAAAAACAAAGTATTTTTTCTGTGTAAGATAGGTTCATGAATATCCTATAAACTTTTTATATGGAAACCGTAATCATGATATGTACTATCCCTTGTACAAACTTTGTTATTTTAAACCTGAACTATTGAATTTTAAAGACATTCAAAACATTAAAAATAATAATTCATTTCATTACTAGTTCAATTATAGAATTTTCAAAGAATTAAAGACGACAACCTTTTTCGACGCCATTAAAGACAAAGATCTTGAAAAACAAAACTCGTTATATATTTTTATACGTAATTTGAAACTTTTTTCAAACAAAAAATTTTCAAAAAATAAAAGGACTTTTTTGATTTTTTTCAAGCTAAAGGAGCAAATATAAAATTACTGAACACTGAAATATTTTTTATTTTTCATAAAAATTATTGAAAATGTTACATTGTTCACGAAAAGCTTCGTACTTTTGAATAAAATAACAAATAATTATTGTTTATTTATTTAATTTGAAAAAATTTATTTTTATATTTATAATTGATATCGGAAAGCTTAGTATTTTGCAATATGCACAATAACCGCTGTATTTTTTTTGTTTTATTAAAAGTTGTTCCAATATTATAAAATAAAAATTGTGTGTCAAACAATGAAATGTTTGCAAAAACTATTCATCAAGTTCGTTAATTATAAAATAAGTTTAATAAACAAGAATATTACTTCAATTCAGTATGAAAAGAAATAGAAAAAAGAATCATTATTAGTATCTTACTTTATGGTGGAAATAGTTGTCGTCAATATAGAAAAAAACCTATGAGTAGGAGAAGAAATAATAATTAGCCAGTTTTTTCTAATTATTACGAAATTTTGAGTGAATGTTATATAGTAATTTATACAGGTCTTGGGTGATTAATGAAGGTAAAATTTTATAACTCTAGAATTTTTAATACTGTCTTGATTTTTTTTAAATTGTCAAAAAAAATCAGTTTTTAGATATTTTGCTCAAAAACCTATAACTTTAGATCAGTACAACCCTATCGACTTCGGAAATCTCTCACAAAAACATTAAGTCTCAGTAAATAATAGTGGAAGGCTTGCGGAGCCCATCAAAGTCAAAAATCAAGGGAACGTAATGGTTCCCACACTTTTTGCTTTGTATATTTTTTAGTATGTAAGATAGCATTTAAAAATTGTCTTGAGGGTATTTATATTCAATACCTTGATACTGGTGAACTGTTTAGCATCATAAGTTTTACACCAACTCCTACACATTTCTGGTGCTGGACTTCACGCAGATGACTGATTTGTTGCACATAGCAAGACCGATATGTAACGTTTGATGGGGGCATTTCAAACTACATGCGTTGCATTGGAACTTGAGATCAATTAAAGGTACTTTTTTTGTTATATCAGCCTTGTCATTGAAAATCGTTACTCTTTAGAGTCGAGATGGAGGCTCAACAGCAACGTGAAAATGTTTCATTACTCTGATTTTACATGACAATACTCGTGAACGAGTCTGCAACCATCATCATTGTTCTCGCCATTATCATCAACATTACCAGCATTTTTATCATCATCCAAATCATCACCACCACCATGCTCATCTTCAGTAAACATTAGTCAAAATTATTTGATAAAGTTACTCAGTTAAAGAGATTTAACAATAGATACATAATTATATTTTTTCTTGTCATAATTATGTGTTCCGATTTATATTTATTAAATGAAAGTAGTTTTTTTTATATTTATACATTATATTAGTTAAAGTAAATGTAGTTTACTTTTAAAAAGCTCGGTTTGTTAGATTTCTTCATTACTAATTCAAATTTCAAAATTGTTTTTTCAATTCATGCTTCTTGACCCGTCGTTTGCACTTTGTGACCTAATACCTCATAGCTAATTCTTCATTCACATCATTTATCTAAATGAAGCCATTGAGAAACAAGCGATTTTCAATTTTTTTTTATTCATTTTTCCGTTGTTTTTTGATCAGACCAGTTACAAATGATCTCACACCATTAAAAGGTCCATAGTCTAATTTCAATCCACTGATATTAATTATAGTACTTAAAATATTTAGAAAAAGCAAAAAAATAAGTACTATAATTAATATCGGTGGATTGAAATTAGACTATGGACCTTTTAATGGTGTGAGATCATTAAAATATTTAGAAAAAGCAAAAAACTAATATCGATGTTTTAATTCCAATAGCAGGTTTTAGCATAAAAATAAATTTTCAAGTAGTTTCTTATTTGCAAAAAATTTGTTTCCGAAAGCTATGTATAGAAAAAATTTTGGTTTTAAGCTATTTATATTTCACAAACCTGTTTTTATGATGAGGATGAACCACGTTAGAAACACACAAAAACTTTTCATTTTTCAATCAAATCTTGAATGAAAAGAACGCAATAAATTAAATTTTTAGATAGTTTTTTCAAATCTGATAAATTCTTCTAAAGAAACCGTGCGAAATCCAACTTTTATACTTTTCCACACACGCGCCATATTTACAATTTATTCTTGTTTTTTATTTAAATTTTGTTTATTCTAATATTTTCTATACAACATTAACTCGTAAACTTAAAATAATTTAAAGCTTTTTTACACCGCTAGATAATTATAACTATTTGTGAGAAAAATATAAAATAGTTCAAGAAAGAAAAGAAAGTGCATTCTATAAAAGAACAATGACTTTCATTTTGAAAAATTATAATTTTTGTTTATTTTGAACATCACTTTTGTTTTGAAAAGTTGTCAGAGATTCCATATTGCCCTTTTGTTTATGAAAATTTCTAAAATATTTTCAAAATTTATTTTTCTTTAAATACATTTTAAGATTTTATTCAAAAATTTAATGGGTTAAAAAGTCATCAGTCATAAAAAAGAGCATTTTTAATAATAACAGTCATAAAATTTGAATTTGAAAAAACTTCACATAGACTTTACACCTTTTTCTTTCTCAAGAGCAGCAATTTCCTGTTCGAGTTGTTGGCAAACAAGTTCAAGTTCATAATTTTTAGAAACCAGTCCAACCCACATCTCCTCATTGGTTCGGAGATGTGTTCCTGCATCCATCTGATCATTTTTTCTCTCCCAGTTTAAGTCTTGCTTTTTTCTTTTGTACTCAGCTAATCTATCTTCCATTTTTGCCACCAATTTCTTGTCTTCTTCCACTGCTCTTTTGTACATCTCTCCCCCATATCGACACATCAATTCCAAACTCTGAATTCTCAGATCCTGGCACTGTAGTTGAGCATTGGAGTTGTCAACACATTCCTGCCATGCACTCAAATCATTCATTCTTCCCACGTTAGGGGGAGGAAGTTCATATCTGCGCATGCTCATCATTTCCAAAGATTGTCCCATCGACAGACGATTCATCTCATTTTTCAATATTTCCGTTTCGAAGGCATCATACTTCACGGGCGGTAAAAACTCTAAATAATTTTTTGAAGGTCGATATCTTTTTGATTCTTCTTCAACCAAAGCTAAAGTTGCTTCTCTTACGCCTGCCTCTTCGTATCCTTGGTCATGATACGGCAGAGCATCTATCAATATATCAGTCGCCATTTTGTTTGTGCTTATAATTTTTCTTTTAAAATTTTTTTTTTTTTATGAACGATGAAACTCTAAATCTCTAAACGACAATTGGCTTAAAAGTGCACCGAATAAATAATTGTCGTTCTTTGTGTAAAAAAAAATTATTTAGAAAATAGAAATTTTCAAACAAATTTTTTTTTAACATAAACTAGAATTCACTTATTGCAAAAAGGCATTTTATTTAATAATCACACTCAGTATAATCATCTTTTTGTCGTCTGCATTTGCTGATAATCCACTCATGCTCATCATCATCTGTGAATCATTTTCAATTCAAAATTATCTAATTTGATTTATTTTAAATTTTTATAATGCAAGCTGTCTAATTTTAGGATGATTTTACGCTGTTAATGAAACTGTATATTTTTACCTCACGAAATTGCTCATGTTTTCTAGTAGCTTCGATTACTATGATGACAAAAACTGAAAAAGTTGTGTGTCGATGACCACCACCTGAAGCAGAAGTCTACACCAACTTTCCACGAGATATTAACACTTGAATCGGCAAATCATAGAACGCTTCCGATTTCCTAGAAAAAGTCTGGAACTCTCGCCTTACCACAGAAATAAATTTTCGGATTTTCAAATCTACTGTATAGTTTTTATTGCTATACGAATGTGGATGTTGGCTAATGACCAATTCTGAAATGAAGAAATTTGATGGCACATAGACTCGCATGCTTTGAAAAGTAAAAAATGCCTCCCGGAAAGTTCGCCTATCCAATGCCCAGCTATACGTCAAAATTCCAAAGCTACCCACCATAATCGAATAAAGACGGTTAGCACTTGCTAGACATGTAGCTCGGAGTAATGATCCTGCAAACACTGTTGTTCTGAATACCGAATAACACTCGGAGCAAGAAACGTCCTAACATGACACTGAAAGACGTTCTTCAAAAAGACACGGAGCTGACTTCTAACGAATAACGTACTGTTATGGCTGATAAGCAAGTATGGAGAAGAAATTAGGCCATGTCACCAAACTGAAGATCGGATGCACTACTACTACTTTATCTACATTTTTAATTAAATTTTCAAGTTTTTACTTGATTAAGTGAGGTAATGTTATAAAAAGCTTTGCAAAAGTTTTGTTTACCTCCGAAAAAATTGACATTCAGTTTTTCAACTTCAAAAACTTTCTTAAAGTTAACAAAATTCTATTAATAACAGCTAGTCCACTACTTTAATATTATACTAAAGTGCCCTCCATCAACCAACCTGCATGTCTTAAGAAGTTTCCTTTATAATCTTGTACAGTTCTCTTCTCAGGGTAGTAGAAACCGTCTCCACAGTCAAAACAACCTTCAGGAATTTCACGGGTCGGTTCGAAGTTTGTCAGACAAGTGTGTCCTAGTGAGTGAAAATTAAATTCAAAATATTTTCATTATTTTTAATTTTTTGAACCAAGTAAACTTTAAAGTAATAAAAAATATAATTGATTATTAAGAGTGCATTGTCAATGCCATAAAAGATTGTACTGCTGTACATGTTCGAAAACTTGGGGTTGACAGCAGTCTAGATTAATGTTACTACTATAGCATAAGATGTGAAATAAGCTATTCATTTGACTTTAATTTTTATAAACTGTCAGTCCGAGCTAATATACAACTTAAAATTATCGTATTACAGATTCGCCGTTTTCACATTTCAGCAGTTTGCCTTATCGTTGTCTACTGGAATCAAACGCAAAGCCAGATAAAAACTATAGTAAAATATCATCTTGTCAATATCTGGAACAAGAATCTTATGTTATCCAGGTTATAACAAAAAGGTAGTTTTTAACTATATGTGCTAATTTTTGGTGCAGTTCTGTGTCTGTGGCCAGCACTGAAAGCATTGATATTTGAGGAGTTTATTAAGTCTAATATTGGTTTAAGTTTGCAAGTATGAGATAGAAAAGTCGACTAGATATGGTTTCTTACCCATTAACAAATAAAAGATTACTCACCATTGAATATTATTTTAATTCTATATATAAACTGTTATTTTATTGGTTTTTGACCAAAATATTATACTGTTAACGATTATATCCGCACATTTGAAATAAAATTTATGTTGATTTTCTATTAATTTTGTATTTATTACATATAAAACTACACAAATAAGCTTCTCAAACAAAAACACACACCAGTGGATTTGAGTCCACCCTTTATCTCAGTGTTGAACCTCCGATCATAGCCGTCACAATACTCCCAGTCAATCTCTTTGAACTCCAAGTCATCAGGGAAGATGTACTTACCCTGTGTGTGATTGAAGAGTATAAACGTGAAAAATTATGACTAGTTTCTTATGACGCTTTTGAGGTTTAAAAATTTCAATTCATAGCAAAAACTCTGGAACAGATTGGAACTATGGTCAAAACAGGGTTATGCTTTAAAAGTTTATTAATTACATGCAATGGATGATGAAAAGAGTAAAAAATAATATTATTCTAAAAAGGATTGTGTGGGTTTGTAGTTATTTATTAGTGTGTTAATAGATTGTGTTTGCACAATTCAAATATGTAAATAACAATATTTATAATACTACTTCAAAAAAATAATAATTCTCACCTCGACAACCACTCCCTTATTCCAGACTCCAACATACCTCCCTCCATTCTCAAACAGCAACTCACCATTTCCATGGAACATCCCGTCACAAAAATTACCCTTTTTTTATGTTATTATTTTTTTTACTTTTTTTAAATTTTTTATTACTACCGTGAATACAGTCCCTGTCTTCATCCTGTATTCTCCGTGCCCTTCCATTCTATAATAGTTTTTTTTTTTCAATTATTTTTACTTTTAATTTGATTATTATCAATTTTATTTTGAAATGACTTTTTATGTTATTACTCAATTCATTTTTTACAGTTCTCATTTTTATGATTTCAATTCTAAACTTATGAAGCATTTTCAAAAAGACTTTTTCTACTTTAAATATATTTTTATTCGTAAACTTTTTTTTTGTTTTTTTATATATGAAAAAATATTCTTGTATTGACTAAAAGAAAGCAACAAAAAAAAAGTTTAAGATCTTGTTATTATAAATTGTATTAAATAAATTTATACCTTTTATAGTTATTTTTCAAACTGATCTGTTAGTTTTGTATGTTTCAAAAACAAAACCACCATTCTCTTTATAACGGTACGTCTTTTTACATTTATTTCAACATTCTAACCACACTATAAATATACTATAAACGATTAAAAAAATATAAAATAATATTGACATAATAATGAAGTCAATAGTAATATGACTAATAAAAATATTGAGTGATTTAGTAATGACGAAAATAATTTGGAAACTGTTAGCGATCTTGAAACTCGCTAGATAATAAAGTTAGTAAATTATTATTATTAAATAAAATGAATAATAATAATAATGAAAATATTTGAAGAAATGATGTGTTGATAATGAAGTAAACAAGAATAATAATTATATTATCACCACAAGAATAAAAAAATCATTATAGTAATAAAAAAAGAAATGAAAAATATTAATAATTAAATTCATAATAATAACAACAACAATAAAAAGAGAAATAGGAATATTTAACTATTTAAAAGTGTATAAAAATTTCAACAAAGCCTTTACGCTTGACTAGTGCTGAAGAATTTCAGAGTAAAAATAATAATAATAATAATAAATAAAAACTATATATAAACAAGATGAAGATATCAATACTAGAAAAGTATGTAAAAATTATTTTATTTAAAAACTAAATTTGTTAGAAACATATTCATTTTTTTTAATTCATAAATGGTAATATTAAAACTTTATTATTATTAAAAAAATAATATCAACTATAATAATAAAAGTATTCTTAAAATATAAAAAAAAAGTAATATAAAAATTATCAAACAATAATAATAATGAAAGTTCAAAAAACTAAGCATAACAATAAAAATAAAGGAAATAAAAAAATAATACTTTAATAATAAAGAAATAATAAAAACAGTATGAACAATAGTCTCATGACTATTGCACCTGATACTTACAACATGATATTTTTATAACTCTGAATTATATACCTGTCATTTATTTCCCATAGTATTTATTAAAGTTATTAAACTTTTATGTTTTTATTCTTGAAAAATTTTTTGTTAATATTATGATTTAATTGTTATTATTCTTATTAATATGTGTATCAAAATAGCCTTATTGATTGTGCAGTTTCAAGGACTCAATGTTGGCAACAAGTTATTTATCAGAAATATTTAATGAAAAGTAATTTTAGATCTTAAAATACATGAGTAGTTAGATTAATATCATGAGTATATAATAAATTTCTAATTACTTACAAATACATACTGGTTTAATATATTGAATGATACGTATATGTTATTTTATGTCTATATAATGCCAGCTCAAAAAGCTCTTCTAATACAGAGGTGTATACTTTATACACAGTGAAATACTTAATATTTTTAATGAAATACAAAGTCTGGGTTCGGTGTACGTCTGGACTTTTGCATTCTAAACCTAAGACCTATGATTGGGAGAGTTTTATGTAACTTTGAAGCAGTGAAAATTTTGAAAGATCGTTTGAAACGTAATTAAAAACAATATGGCTTTCTAGATATTTTAAAATGTTTACTTTATAAGTGCTCACTTATATTTTAAAATCTACCTTAGCGTAATGCACAGCCGCTTCGATTTAAACTCTAAATTTTGAACTATGCATAAAAGCTTTATGGTCGAAGTAATTCGAAAACAATATTAAACCTTCCATATCTTATTTCCCCTTTGTATGTACTGCCAGTTAACTCCATATGGACGCTCTTTTATCGAATTCTAAACAAATTTTATGAACGTTTATTTATAAATGAGTAAATGAACATAGATTGAAAACATTTTATTAACTCGAAATATTTAAATCATTTCCAAAAGTTGAGATTTAACGAAACATATGGAAGTTTATCGATTTGTATTGACTCGAAAAATTTTAAAATTAAATAATTGTATTTATTCCAAATAAAGTAAATTTGAGTCTTTTATAAAAAAGTAATGAATAATCCCATTAAAAATTCCTCAACACAATTCAGACGCTTTAGTGACTCAGCAACGATGTACTTAATGGCAACATACAATTTCGGAAAAAAAGTATTTCGAATGAATTTCTCTATCCTTATACATCCAGATATATTTATTGACCGACAAGAAAGAAAATATAAGTGAACGAAAATATACGTAGAGTAAGCTGCATAGCTGCCTGGAGTTGTATGTATCATGTGCGCTTTTTTATTGATTTTCTATCTTTTACAATGCGAAAATATAATTTTTATCAATTTTTTAAAACTTATTTTTTTATTATAAAACAATTAAAAAAACTCATTTTTAATAAGCTAAAAACTAGATCAAACGTGCTACATCATTAACATAATGATACAACCGCTTTCAAAGTACTCGCTTATGATTGGATGTAAAGCTGACGTTTTAGGCCAGCTCACTCTAATTATAATAAAATTATACTAAATTTGTTATTATGAAATATCATATACAAATGGTACCATAAAAGTAGGGAAGAGTGCTCAAAAACAGGCTGTGAATAGAATTGATTATAAGCTCGAAATTTTTTTGTATATATTATTCAGAGGTGCACTAACACGTTAAAACTATAACGTTAAGCTGTACATATTTTTCGTCGATATTGCCAGTTTTAAAGTGCAAAAAAGATTTTGGAATTGTTTGAAATTTGAAATGTCGATTAAAAAATGGTACGAGAAACTAGGTACTTGTTTGTAGGCAATTTACCGGACTCGATCAGCAAAGAACGGATTTTGGAACATTTCAACAGGCTAGAAAACATACTTGAATTTGATATATTTTAATAAATTGCTAGCTAAATTGTTTATACTACAATCCTTATTTAAATTAATCAACTCGGTAATTACACAAAGTGAACGTTTAGTTGATAATATGGATATACTGAACACATTGTTTTAAATATGGATACCAATCTCATAAAGGATACTCATTCACTTTGGGATATTTTTGGATACTCATTTTCTTGGATACACATAAATAATTTTAATCACTATGGATATGAAAGACTAAATAATCTCCCATAAAAAGCTTCCTTTGAAATTGTAAATATATTTTATAATTAGCTAAGTTAATTCTTTTTAGCCTGTAAGAAATATTTTGGCATGCCGGTGTAAGTAGGACAAAGAATAATTAGACACATAAACCACACTTAATTTTCACATGTGTCCAGATAAACCTAGTAGCCTTAGCATACCACCATGACTATTTAAATTAGATGCTATCATCAAGAATTATCAACAATGGCATCTCATTAGGCAAATAACCCATAATTTCAACAACAACAATAATAGACTAAGAAAATAACACAAACATAACAGGAAGATACTTAATTGTACATTGCTTCAATATAACACTGAATATTGAGATAACAGTTCAAAACCCACCATTACTTCTTGGGTATCACCAATTCAAAAAAACTATAACATACATACCAAAATACATAATTTGGTGTTAGTTTCATATACAATATATACATGAAATAACAAACATGAGTAAATTAACATCATTCATCTAACAAAACTGTAACAATGTTTTAATCTGGCATTAAGATTATAACTCAGCATAACAAACTGTTTCAGCAAAAATAATTCACATTAAGTTTACCCACAAATTAATATTAAGGTTTTACAATTCATTGTATGGGATTACTATAGCATGCACCTGCTAAAGTCATTATAATGTATCCACAAATTTGATGTTAGAGATCCACTTTGAAAGATTTAATAGATTACACAATATATAAACCTCAGTATCGAGCATTCATCAACATTACATTGTAAGTTCGAGAATATTATTTTATATCACATTAAAGCTATCAATGATTTCAAAAATAATCAAGGTACAACTATATTGTACTCATTAGGATGTATGTAGAACTTTCCAAAACACACTACACCAAACATACACAGTAACCCATAATTAACACATTAACCAATTGAACCTTCATAATGAGGAAAATAATTCACACAATAACCTTATAAAACTACCCAATAAATAACCATGAAATAGAGCAAGAAACTGGGTCAAATAGAGATGTGATGCAGGTTTTGAATTATTTTATCTTTTATAGATTAGGTGAACTTTGACACTGCATCTGAGCTCAATTCACTTTCAATTGACCTATCTCACTATCAATAGCCTTATCTACTGACCTATGCTTCTGATAATAATAAAAATAATAATTTACTTTAATCAAACAATAATGCACTTGCTAAAAAAAATATTAATTTTACACTATACTTTGAATTTATTTTTGTTATTGCTTTATTTAAACTTCATTATTTTTATTAATTATTTAATGGTTATTGTTATTATTATTATTCAAACATTATTTCTATTATTATTCAATTATTATTATTATTATTACTACTATAAACCAGGTTTATGGGTTAAGGGAATGTAGATCAAATTTTTTACACTCAATATCCTCAAGAGTGACATATTATCATTCATTATTACCACACTTGCTATTACTCTTCTTTTTATCACATTAAAATCATTTTTTAGTGTAATCATATCATTGTTATTTTTTGCGTTGTAAAATATGCTGTGAAGTTTTGATACTCTTTATCTTTTGTTATTTATTGTTCATTTTATTATTATTATTATATTTTTATTTAGTTATTATTTATTTTCTCTTATTGTTACGTATATTTTAATGATTTCATTATGTTTTTTTTCAAATTGAAGTCAACATACTGCCATATCTGTTTATCTACTCAAACTATTTATTCCTATCCTATAATAATAAAAATAACATTCTTTTTAGTGCATAACAAAAATAATAAACTATGCAATATCACTAATTGTTCAAGAGAATATAGATAATTATGACAAATTAATTTCCACTCAGCTTATTCCTTTAGTTTTTATCCATTTTTGTTGTTTTTTTCATTTTTAAACTTTATTTTTGCTATTTTTGTTTGTGTTTATTCCAATTATATTCTTATTTTTGTTTTTAACTATTCTCTTTATTATTTCAATATTTTTGTTTTTTTTATTTTTTCGTATTTATATTATGGTAACAACAGCATTTGTTATGTCAACTTGTACTCATGCAGAGATTTAATTTCATTCAACTTTGAAGTTATCTTCCTTGAAATTTGAAGTTATACTTCACATGGCTCTATAGTATAAATTCAAACTATTACTTCATAGTTTTAGTTTTGCTTTGATTATTGTTTCTATTTACATTGCCATAAATTATACATTTTATTTTATCTTAATATGTGATAATATCGTTATTATTATTCTTATTATCATTATTATTCATTTTAATTCTTTTGTTCTCTGATATTTTTATAATTTTTTCAATAAATTCTATTTTTATGATAGTACTGCTCGGTTGGTATCATTATCATCATTTTAATTTTTTATATTATTATTATTGTTGTTGTTGTTATTAATTTCATTATTATTATTATTATTGTTATCAATTTGATCATTATTATTTTTATTATTTCTAAAGCCTGAAATAATTTATCTCGCTTAGTTTTATCATTTTTAATCATCCCATAATCAGTTCATCATCTTTATCATTATTGTTATTTTAATGTTGTTTATGTTATTATTTTCGTTATCATTGTTATATACCTATTACTATGATAATCTCATAAAACATATTAACATAATAATACTGAAAATAATATAAATCTAAACAGTTCTAAGAGTGAAAAGTTAATTTTGAATTTGAAATAAATTAAGGTTCTTCTATTATTATGTTTATAATATTTTTATGATTTGCTATATGAATACACTTTCCTTATTGCTATTTCGTTATATTTTTTCAAATTCTATTCAATAAATGTGAATTATTTCTTTCGGAAAAAATACATAGCTATCATTTATATATTTGCTTTGTTGATTTTTGTCTGTTTTGAAATATTTTTTATTTGATTGATAATAATAGGAACTGTATTAGTAATGGTAGTGAAAATAATAGTTATTATTCTTCTATTTCAAATTTCAAGTGATTATAATTGATTGCAAAATTCCATAACCAAAAACTGATTTCTCGCATGAAGTTAGTTTTGAAAAACAATAATAATAATAATAATTTTTTGAGGAGTTTTATTATTTTGTTTTTGCTTTGTTAATTCACATTCTGGCATTTTCTTCTGGAAAATGTACTACTGAAATAATTAAATCAAGAAAAAATAATTGTAATAATAAATTTAATTAAATAAAACAATATCTATCTGTTCAAGAAACTTATAAAAATTTTAACATGATTTTTTTGGTATGGCATACACACATAAACACACACATTCACACACACACACACACACACACACACCAAGTCTACATGCAGCTCCAAGAAAATCAATTTCTGAAGTTTTCTAGGTCATTTTGGAGATTAATGAGGTCATGAGTGTCGTATTTGTTTAAAAGTGCATTGTATTATATTAATTATGTTGTAATTATTCCATCATAAAAATGTATATATTCTTGTTATTATTCCTCTTTTTGTTTTTTCTTAATTTTTTAGTCTTTCAACATTTTTTTAATATATTTTCATCATTATTACTATTCTTCTCACTTTCCCATAGCTGCTATTGTTATTATTATTATTACTATGATGATTATTATTATTATTATTATATCATTAGCTTACAGAACATTGGGATCATGATGTAGTGTCTTCCTGTGTGGATGATGGATGCATCTGATTTAATGGGGGGTTGGTGGGTGATGGATGTTTGATAGATGGGGATTCTGGAAAGAGGAGTGGGTGTTAGATGATGGATGGATGGATGGTAGATGGGGTATTTTAGATAGGTAGGTTGATGCTAGATGGGTGGATGGATGGATGGAAGTTAGTTAGATGGATGGATAGATAAATGTTGGATAAATGGAAGATAGATGGAGCAATTTTGGATAGATAAATGAAAATTAAATAAATTTATTTGATTTAATTAGGGTTGGATGGAAGGGTATTATTAAATTGTAAATGGTTGGATGGAAGATGGGTTAATTAGCAAAGTTTAGATAGTATTGTGGATAACTGTATAAAAATAAATAAATTGTCAAATAAATTATATATGTGTTATTAAATATTAAATTAAATAATTTTTTTGTTTATAATGTAATTAATTAAATTTAAAAATCAAATGTTTAATTTTTATTTTTTTGTCAAGCTATAGTTCATACCATTATTATTGATGTTATATTTTCATTTCAATCATATAAATCATTAAACTTGAAAAGTATTTGTAACACATTTTTCAATAAGTAATGTTTACTATAAAAAGCTTCAATCTATTTCATTTTCTATCTCTTAAAAATTTCAACGTGCAATTTTTTATACCAGTTCATCTTTAAACTTAAATTTCATTTAAATGTTTACTTTTATACAGATGATGTTCTCGAAAAGTTAATTTAATCCTTTTGACAGCATTATTGATGCTAAGCTTTAAAAGACTCAACTTTCCAGTTACTAGCTCACACAGTCTATTCAATCACCTATCAATAATATAACCAAGCTCATTTTCATTGATCATGGTACCAATATCACTTGGATAGAACAATTTCAATCACTCAGCAAAATGAAGCTTTTAGTGAGTTGAACTCACGTTATCAAGTACTTTATAATTAGACTTGTGTGTTCTTATTTAATAAAAGTATTTGATTTAAATTGTCTTTGTACTAGGCTAACTTGGTTCATTCCTACTGAATCATCATTGCTATGTATCATTCAAGTTCTACCAATCAAATCTTTATTACACTGCAGCCATCACAACCATCCTTTGTTCCCATTACATCACACACAACAATCTCAATTTCAAACTCACTCTACTTACCTCTGTCATAACTCAACCCAAAAAATTTTTTTTTCACACATTCATGAGTGCCTTACACAACCACTTATAAATGCCCCACCTAACCACATCTAAATGCACTGACAGATACGGGAGGGTTCAGGGAGTGAGACGGGTGGAGGGGGCTGGGGTGATAGTGGCCTTCATGGACATCACAGGTGCCTCCAAGGCACACCAGGACCACGTCACCATCGAGGGTCACCGAGCCTCAACCTCATTCAACCATTCGTCTTCTTGTCTCTCTTCTCCCCTTTCTAACCTCACTTGCAATAGTAGGTGCTTGCTTCTTTAAATGTGTTGATGTGGGTTGGTTGCTAGGCTTTGTGTGAGTCAATTTTCTTATGATATTTTGTTTGTATGAAGGTGAGGGTATTTGGATGCTGTGTATTTGGTAAGGGGAGAGGGGGGGGAGGGTTAATATGAGATATATAGCTCGAGTGTTTGCTCACAATTTGTATATATGTTTTATGTGTACTTTTTGATGGAATTATTTTTAGTTTTTGAGGGTACATATTTTTCATGTGGTCTGTGTGTATCTAAGTGTGAGGGTTCGAGTGTGTGTGTGTGGGTATGTGTGTGAGCTCAATCCACAGATATCCTAATAGCAATAATCAATAATAATTGATACAAGTCCACAAAAAAAGCTCCAATCAATAATAAAAAACCACAGCCATCATCTTATCTGTCTTTTTATCGATATTTTTAATCAGAAGATCAAATAAACATTTTTTTCGTTCAAATACCAAAAATTGACGTTCTTAAACTTTTTTTTGAGTTCAATGACTAAATATATGTTTGTAATGATTTTTAAAAAGTTATGTAAAATCTCATTTTTTAGTCTTTCTCATTTAAAATTTATTTATGCTACATATTCAAGTTTCTCCAATATTTTTTATATAAAATTCTTATTTTTCTAATTTTTTTCATATAAAAATTCATAATAAAACATTATTTAAAATTAAATATTTTTATAATATTTACACTTTATTGTTGAGCACTAATCCTTCAATATCCAAGCTCTAATCCCTCAAATCTTTCCAACCCTCTATAGCTTTTATTACCCCATATCATGATCCCAAGTCTCTTTCAATGCATGTTGTTTTTTTTTTGTTATGGGTTTTCTTATTACTAGTTTAACCAATAACAATATTATTGCTGAGGTTTTTTTGTATTCAGCGTCATCATCGTCGTTTATTATTCTCATTATTATTATTATTGTTATTGTTATTATTATCATTCTTTTATCAATATTTGATTAGTATTTTTATTGTTTTATTTGGTCATAATTGTCTTTAAAGTGTACTTTAATGGCTACCATTCGCAAAGGAGATTCACAATTTTATGGCGTTTTCATTATTTTGAATTTATATTTCACTTTTTATTTCAAATTCTTTTTTCATAACAATTGAAAATTTCAAATCATTTCATGAATGGTCTAATCATATAACTATTTCAAATATTTATTTTGGGTTTCAGTCCAATTATATTATTGTAAAAGTAATTTATAAAAAGCTGAATTATAGTTTTATTATAATTCTTATTATTATTACTTTCATTATTATTATTATTATTATCTTCCTCATACACGCATATCATAGTAGAAGAGCAAGGAGTGAGCATTGTTTGTTTGGATATTAATTATGTTAATGACTTCTCGTTGTTTATCTCTTATTATTATTATTATTATTATTATTATTATTATTATTGCTATTATAATTCTTATTGTTATTATAATTATTATTAATATTATTTATATTATATTTATATTTCCTTATTATTATTTTCATAATTATTAATCATTCTATCATTATTATTTAAAGTTAATTTTACATTTTCTACAATATTCTATCATCCATAGTTATTTTGTATATATTTACTGTTTACTTTTTGTGATCCGAGCAGAAAGAGATTTTCGAATATTTCTCTCTAGGGCGTTTTCATCATGTGATTTTGTTGTTTACCATTATATTTTCTGAATATCACTCTAATAATTGATTCTCCATCATTCCTATCATCATACCCACTTCTACCATTCCTATCAACAAACCCACCACCACCATTCCTATCATCGTTAGTTTTCTTATCATAATCATCATCGCTATTTCCATCATAATCGTTTATTTATTTTATTCTTTTTTTCTCATCGTTTCTATTCAATAGTCATTTTCTCCTTTTCCCCCTTCTCCTCCTCCTCTTCCTTCTTCTCCTCTTTATCTTACTCATATTTATCATCTTCAAAGCTTTGTATTCATTGTGAACTCGTTCATAAATTATGTTAATCTGCACATGAAAGTTTTCCGCCTTCATAACAACAACAACAATAAGATTTTGTTTTTGGTTTTTTAACCCTTAAATAGTTCTTATTATCACTATTATGGTGATGATGATTATTATTTTTGTTATTATTATCAGTCTTCATTTTATATTTCTATTCTCATCATCATCATCATCAACACCTCAGAACAAGAAAGCATGGATAACGAAGGATTAGTTGAAGAAAAACTACACAACAACAAAAACAACAGCACGAATAACAGACACAACAACAATAATATAAACAATAATAACATAAATAATAATACAAATCATAATAATAAAAGTGTGGTTAACAATAGAAAGCTTTCTTCAACAAAGAATAAACTGAACAGTGATGAGTTAGTATTTTATCGTTACTATCATTACCAACCTCATTACTATTATTATTTCAACTACTAATAATAGTACTACTACTACAACTACTATAACTACTAACGTTATTAATACATATGTTTTTACTTTTGATACTATTAATATTGCTACTATATTGGTCCTGGGCATGACGTTAAACTGCGCTGAAGACAGCGTCTCCAATTTGAGACTGCTTTCCTGTTATAACCTGGATAACAGTAAACTTCGGTAACAGGTATCGACAAATGATATCCTGGTATCGTTGTCATTTGGCTTGGTGGAGGATCATTCTTTATTGACAACGGCAGGGCAAACTGCCCAAGTTTGAGAACGGCGGTTCTTGAAATCCGATAGTTTCAAGTTGGACGTTAGCTTGGGCTGGCAGTTCTATAAAAACTGTCCCAACTAAAAATGGCCTTCATTAGCCGAGTGCTGTATACCCCAGCTACTGGGACGCCTATAGCAGTATAATCTAATATGGATATTATTATTATTATTATTATTTACTATAACTTCTCTTAGTACTACTACTACTGTTGTTACTATTTTTTACCACTACCAACATTCTCTCACTCATCACTTCTAATGCTAGTCTACCTCATGTATCACTAAAGCTTTGATAATTCAAATTTTTATAATTTTTTTAAACTATTCTTATTTTCATTATTATTATTGTTATTATTGTTTTCATTATTATTACTGTTATTACAAAAATTTTTCATTTCATGCTTTCACTCTCCAATCAAGATTGCACCAATCATTGTTTTGTGTTGTCATCATTCCTTTTGTCTTTCTATTTGCATTGTAATATATTCATCCATTATAATTTCTCTCATTATTTATTCTATATATTTATTATTATTTTTTGTTAGGAGTATCAGTAGTAGTAGTGTGGTTTAATATTGTTGTAGGTTTTTATTATATCTATTAATTGCTATCAATTATGTGATATTGACATGATGAGTTTTTTTTAACGCTTTTTAATGAGATTTTTCACAATAGAAGTGAAATGAATAATGGCCATTATGATTATTTTAATAATAATAATAATAATAACCTTTGTTATTTTACATTCATTGACCTTCATGGAAGAAATTATTATTATTATTTCAATCTTTACAATAGTAATATTCACAATTTTATTAAAAATAAATATTATAGCTGTTATTTTTAAATAATAATAATTCTCAACGAAAATACTATGCATAATTTTGTTTCTATAATTTTTTAGCTTTGAATGGTGATAAAAAAAATAAAATAAAATAGTTATTGTTTTTTTTTACGAATTTTACCTATACAATTTTATCTATATAAAAATCATAATAATAATAATAAATATTATTATTTAAAAAATAGTAACAAATATTATCATTTAAAATAACAATGAATCTTATCTTTCAACGCATAAAGCCCAATACAATCCTTTTCGCAGAAATTCTTCAACGAAGAGCTCAGTTGACAATGGGTATGCCGATTTATTTCAAGACATACTCTTGTTTGATTCGTATTTTCAACTTTTTAAATTTTATTATGAATAGTATTATTATTTATTGAATTAATTTTTTAAAACATCTTGTGTGTGCATTTAACATCAACAACTCCTTATTGGTTCATGAAGTTCATTTACTCTCATCATATGTATTACTGATCGTTATAGTTTGATACCAAACTTATTTGATCTACAACTTTATGACGTAGGAGCTATTGAATCAATCAATTTATTTGTTGATTGCTCGTTTGTTTGCTCATTCAACATTCCATCAGTCATTCATTTGCTTTCTTACTCTACCTCTACCTTGCCGTTTAATGTGTTTTTAATTGTTGCTATTTCTTTCATTCATAAATTACCAAATATTCTCACTCTATCTTAGTCACACGCATAACAGTTGGTTGCACGCAAAAAACACACACACGCACAAAATGTCACATGATTTTGTTTACACAAACAAAAAAGTGGTATAAAAGTCACATATGAACACAAATCTATATCTACACACAAAACTACAGGAAAATTTAACACACACCTAAACAAACACACACGTCATGTTACACTTCATACAAACAATGATTCATTTAATGTCCATCACGCAATTAGAATCCATGAACAAGTAATCAAGGGATTTGAAATCCACATTCATACCTCGACTCATATACAAAGTTATTCACGTGTGTGCAATGTCTTACTTATCACTCTTATATTCTGTATCACCCATACCAATATATATTATTAGTGAAAACAGCTTTTTTTAAATTTTTATTTGGGCAACGTCTTTAGTTGATAGGTAACTGTATGCCCAGTATAAAATAAACTTCATCACCACACACTAAAAAGGGAAGAGGAAACAAAGAAACCCCTTGGTCTTCTTTTGAGGGGGTTCCCATTGAGATCAACTGACTCAAGTCTGCGAGATGGTCTCTTCCATGACTTCAAAAAGTATGGAAAGGTTTTGAGTGTTGTGATCCTTGGTAGTGGAGCTGAAAGACATGCTATCGTCAGTTTCAAAAAGTTGGTTGGGTGTTTGTGTTGGTGTTCAGTGTTGGTGGTGATTGGAGGGGTATTAGGGTTGTTTTGGGTTAAGGTGTTGTGGTGGTGGGTATTGTGGGATGGTGGTGGTGGTTGGTGGGAATTGTGTGAAGGTTGTGGTGGGTGGTGGTTGGTGGGTAATGTGTGATGATGATGGTGGTTGGTGGGTATTGTGGGATGATGGTAGTGTTTGGTGGGTATTGTGGGAGGAAGGTGGTGGTTGGTGGGTATTGTGTGAAGGTGGTGGTGGGTGGTGGCTGGTGGGTATTGTGGGATGATGGTGGTAGTTGGTGGGTATTGTGGTGGTTGGTGGGTATTGTGGGATGGTGGTGGTGGTTGGAGGGTATTGTGGTGAGTGGTGGTGGTTGGTGGAGTTGTGATTGCATTGATATTATGGTTGTTTGATGATGTGGTGTTGGTGATATTATAGTTGCGTGGTTAGATATCTGGTGAGTTTAATGTACTGTTTGGGCACCTTGATGTGTATGATGGTTTAATATGTTTATTTGGTAACACTATCAGGTCAGAAGATGCACAAAAAGCACTCGATGACTCTCAGAAGGATAAGAGATTCTTTGGAACTAAGCTCCAAGTCTCTGCCCATCAAGGTATGTTTCTGAAGGTTGTCTCAAGCTGTCTTGAGTTACATCTCTGTATGTCTTTTTTTATTTTTTTAATACTTCTCACTAATGTTCAAAGCTATTGATGAGCTTTGATATATTTGAATAAAGCTCCCGTTTCTACTCACAATGGATTTCTATTCAAACCAACCACCACTACCCACCCAACACCATCACATAAAATCTCAGAATTCAAACCAGAATTGAGGCAGCAGGATGAACAAGATGAGTATCATCATAAGGCAACTCGCACCCTCTTCGTAGGGAATCTTGACAAGAACACAACCAAAGATTCTCTCAGGGAACTTCTTTCCAAATATGGCAACATACTGGTTTGTAGGGTTGGGTGGCTTGTGGGGGTGAGAGTATTGATGTGGTTGGGTGGTTTAGGGGGAGAAAGGTTTTCTTGAAGTGGGAGGTGTGGTGGGTGGTTTTGTGAGGGTTGTTTGTGTATGGTGGAATATTGTGGTGATTTCTAATAGTGAGTTATACTTTGATGCTGCATTCAATATATCAGAAGACTCGCTATATGATTTAATTTTGTATATTTTCAATCAGCCTGTACATATTCAACACCATTCCCAACAGGACATAGACATAAAGAACCAAGGGCAGACCACATGTTATGCATTCATTCAGTTTGACAACATTAGATCAGTGGTTTCAGCACTAAGAGAGCTTGACGATGAACCTATCAACAACGTAAAAATTAAAGTGGGTGTGGTCTTCTATCTAGTTACTTTATAATGGTCTATCTAATTGTTTATTGGATTATGATTTTATCAAAATACTAGCTGCATTCTTAAACCAACCATGTAAGCACATTTCTTTGGAAGAATACTCCAAACTAAAATCATCATCTTTATATAATAAAAATATCAATTTATATAGCGCCAAGAAGAGCAACTTAGGCACTCATGCATCTTTATATCATCTTTCCATCCATCCTACCAGGTGGGCTTCGGAAAGAGCATGCCTATCCCATGCATATGGATCGAGGGTATTGACCACTCCACCTCTGAAAAGCATCTCGTAGCCCACCATCTTGGACTGTTTGGCCATGTAACAGCTCTGTACATCGATCGACAGACTGAACGAGCTCTTGCTTTCTTTGAACATGTTGATCAGGCTGTGGTTGCTATCAATGATCTTAGAGGCAGGATTGTAAATGGAAGGAGACTCCAGGTTTGTGGGTGGCTTGTTGGTTGATGGGCTGTTTTTTTGGATGATGGAGTGGTCTGGTGGGACTTTGGGTTTGATGGAGAGGCTTGACTATTTGTTTGGTGGGCTGTGAAATAGTTCCATGGTTTGGTAAAGGCACTGTATTATGAAGAAAGCTTATTATCAAAAATGTTACAAGCCAAAAATTATAATATTCTAGAAACTTTTGAAGTATATGCCAATCTGTTTTGTAACCATTTCACATCAATGTGATCCACAATATCTCCACTTCAGATTGACTTTGCCAGCAGGGACTGCCAAAGTGCCTTCCTGGACTTGATGGAACAAAGTGGTCAGTTGTTGGCCTCTGACCGACCTGACCCTCGTGTTCCTCCTCCCTTCTCTCCCATCGAGTACCCTAGGCAATGGTTGGCATAGTGTGTTTCTAGTTTTCGTTCATTAGTTTTTCAGTTTGAAAATATTTTTTTATTTCTTATGTCATGTCTAACAACATAAATGGGATTTCGAAGACCATAAATGAAGATGATGATGATAATTTGTATCTCACTTAAATTTTTTTCCCTCATCTTGCTCTTCTATATTCTCTATTTTGCATCTTTTCAACCACCCGCCACACAGGCCAGTATTCGAGGGTCAGTCTCGAGGCATGAGATACTACCATTATGAGGGAAGTATAACCTCATCAGCATCATCATCAGGAGGCAGAGGAGTGTATAATGGAGGGAGAAGTGGCTTTTATGGGGTGAGAACCCTTAGAAGTGGCCTCCCTTCTTATGAAGGATATGAGCCTCGCAGAGATGGGTTAGTGTCTGATTGAATTATTTGATCATTTGCTTGCTTAGTGGTGGAGAAGATTGTTTATTTGGTTCAACGCTATCTTTAATAGAAATTTTGTTCGTTTGTTGTTGGTTTCTTTTATTTAATTCAAAAATAACTTTATGAATTGGTCAACTTATTTTATCAATTAACCATTCACTGAAATGCATAATTGAGTGATAAAACATGAACATGCCAATGACCACACTCTCCTACAGGAGCTTCCTAAACCGATCTTTTAAGCCATTTGAGAAGGAGGGCAGCAAGGTAGAAAGGAGTGTGTCTTGTGAGAAGAGACGGAGAGACACCCCTGTCAAAAACGAAGACGACAGTTATGATGATGATATATCGATGGCATCATCTAGTCGAAGGGAGAAGAAAAGGGTGAAACATAAGACACATCGGAGCAGAGAGGGTTGGTCGAGGAGGCATCATGGCGATGAGGAACACAAGAAGATGAAAAATGCTGCCAAGAGGAAGGATGGGGTGAAGAAAAAGAAGAATAAGAAAACTAAACACTCACCTGGTAGCCCGTCTGTCATTTCTTCATCATCATCATCACCTTCGTTTCTCTCATCAACGTCGTCTTCATCTTCACCTGAGAGTGCAGACTCAAAGACTGATCGAGGGAGTGATGAGGTTACAAACCTCGAGAAAAAGAAACAAAAATTGTTGCAACTGCTCAAGTCAATGGAGGATGATGATGCTGGCAAGACCTTCGATCTGTACAAGGAGGAGAAGGTGAAGGAGGCAAATGAGATGAAAAACAAGCAAAAGAAGGTGAGCAAGAGTGAGAAGGTTAAAGTTAAGAGGACATCTTCAAAGGAGGTTGTCTCGACACTTCCCCCTGTCGACTTCAGATACTCTCCTGCCTCTGACGTCAGTAGCAATGATTTTATACCCGAAGGGGATGATAAAAAATCAAAAGCTGGATCTCAAGAATCAATAAAGAATGACGCACAGAAAGAAAAACAGAAGGAAGAAGTTAAGGTGACGTTAGAAGCTGGAAAAAACGCCAAAGAAGTGAGCAAGATCGCGGAAGAGGCACTAGAGGCAGTGCATAAGCAGGTGGAGCCTAGGAGTGTGCAAAAGAAGGAGAGGGAGGTGATGTGCTTGCCTCTGCCTAGGTTCGCTTTTGATTTGCCAGCTCTTCGCAAAAAACCCCTTCACACTCCGCAACAATATCCCGCTCCTAAAACACCTCCTACTTCTGCAAAAAGATCTGACACAGCTTCTTTTTCACCCTTGTGTTCGCCACCCATCGTCACGCCAAACATTCATCGTAGCATTTCAGAAGTATCCAATCATGATGAACAACAAAAAACAGATGAAAAAACTGCCAAGGATGCAACAAATGATGTGGTTAAAAATAGGGATATGCCTCATAATGCATGTGAAACAGAAAAAGTTGCAACTTCATCAATTGAACAACAAACAACAACGTCTACCGAATCCATCACTGCAACAACTACAACATCAATCCCATTTGCAACAACAACAACCACGACCACAACAAGTGAAACAACAACAACAACGCCAACAGTGACAACAAAGCATGACTCTACAGATTCATCATTGAATGAGGAGAGCAACGAAGACATTTCGAATTCCCTTGAAGAGAGAATTCGACTGCTCGATGAGAAACTCAGCAAGATTCAACAGGGCGTTTCCAAACTACCTCCATTCACCACCCTCAACAGTGACCACACCACCACTTCCACCCCCATCCTCTCTAGAGATTACAGAGAGAAATACAAGAGGCATAGGAGAGATCCTTCATCCACCACTTCCAGTCTCACCACTCTAGAAACCCCTTTCAGACCTGAGCCATCAGACTTGGCCAAGATCTTCCTTTCTCGAAGTAGTATTTTCGATCAGGATACTAAACGACTTGAGATGCTCAATCGCATTCCATGCCATAACGACATCACCACAAATGCAATCACTACCACCACCACCTCTCCACCTTTCCTTCGAAGTCCCCTTTACACCCGATCCACCTCTCTCATCACCACCCTCAGTTCAGACAAACCTCCCACTCTGTTTGACACTTCCATCAACAGATCCATCCAATCCCCCTTCACTCCTAAAACACCCACTACTCCCTGTGCTGCTGGTGATCCTAGAAGAGCTGCAAGGGATCATTCTTCGTTGTTAACGTCACCGACGTCATTCAACTCTTCATTTAAATGGGGAGAGGAGACAAACCACGTGACAGCAGTGACCAATCCTGTGGTGAGTGTACAGACGCCCTCCATGCATCGAGGATGGCCCGCCACGCCTCTCCTTTCCCCCAAGACACCCAAAGACCTCACATCACCACCCGTGTCCATACTTAAGAAACATAAAGAAGAGAAAGCGTCTTTGCTACCAACACCTCCTGCTACGTCAGAACATTTGGTTGCCACTGCCGTCACCAATCCTTCCACCAATGCAACCAAGAGGAAGGCTGACACTGATTTAGAGAAACATTCAGTCAAGTTTCCTCGAATTGAAAACGAGCATGAAACTAAGGTTAATGAGGCGAGAAACAAGAGCAGCAACAAAACCATCCCCGCCAACACCATCACAACATCTACTCACAAAACACCTAACCACAATCACAAAGCCAAACAAGATAGCAAAAAAAATTTAAGCCATTCTGTTTCCAAAAAAACTCCCAACCAATCACAGAACGCCACTCAAAACGCAAACAAAACCAAATCATTCCTGTCATCTCTCTCTTCTCCTAATGAAGTCAAAAAAGAATCTGACGTCATCAGCATAGACACCGCAGAAAAACATAAGAGCGATGATATGAAAAAGCGAGATTTCAGTTCAGAGTTGGTTAAAAGTGAACTTAATGACGAAAATAAAAAAAATAAGTCTTTCAATAGTGAGAACTTCAAAAGCAACGATTATAAACCTAAAAAAGATGGCAGTTTTCGGGAAGAAGATAAACCAAAGAATATAAAAACATCTAGCAGCCTCTCATCAACTCAATCTACCGTCAAAATATCAAAAACACACAATAAGACGGAAGTAGCGACGAAAGTAAGAAAAATGAGTATAGAAGAACACGAAAAGAAAAAGTTGCAAAAAGAAAAGAAAAACATTCCAAACCACGTGACAAACAAGCCAAAACCTCTTGCCGCTAATGCCACGACAACCCTCAAAAAACAAAAACCTCTACAACAACACGAACATAAAAAACAGCCAAAACAACAACAAAAGATCACCTCTCCGCCAAACTGCAAGGGAGGACAACAGAAAAACAAGGACAACAAGAGGGAAGTCAAGGCACTGCTGCAAGAGTTGGGAGGAGTCAATGATGTTGGTTATGTGTCCATGTATGATATGGTCAAGAGGAGGTCCAATCCTGCCCTGCCCAACAAAACCAACAATAAGAAGCCTTCCAAGGTGGGTGTCGGGGTTCCGATGTTCTTGTTTCTTTCAATGGTTTTTTGTTTCAGTTACAATTTTGGTCCAAATTAATTTCAAAAAGTTTTTGCCCTTTTTCTATTTTTATATTCTCATTTGAATTCATTAGAATTGATTTTAAAGGATTTTTGTTTTGAATTTTCTTATAACTTTTTAAAGCTTATTCTTGTGAAATGTATTCAATGAACACCACGAAACAGAATGAAGGTAAAAAGAAGAAAAAGTCTAAGATATGGAGTTTTGACGACAGTGATGGTGATGATAATGATCAAAAGGCACATTCTTCTTCCTCCTCCTCACTGTCTTCACCTTCAGAGATGTCGTCTGCGGAAGAAGATGGCGATGATGACGCAGATAATAAAGCTATAAATAAGCAAAAAAAAATTAAAAGCGGCAAAGGGTCAGGGATTAAGAAGAAACAAGCGATGGCGCGATCTCCTTCTTCTTTTTCTTCTTCTTCTTCTTCTTCTTCTTCTTCTCCTTCTTCTTCTTCTTCTTCTTCTTCTGTGTCCGAGGCTGAGACAAAGAAGAAGAAAAACGAGCAAGTCAACAAAAAGGTTCATAGGCCGCGTAACATTTACACGTCATCAGATGAAGAGGTGAGGCACGAGGGTCATAAGTCAAAGGAAGAGGTTAAAATAAAGAAGAGGAAGAAGGAGTTTGTGGAGAATGAAGTGAAAAAGGTTAAGAATAATAAATTGTTTTCGAGTTCTGAAGAGTCTTCAGAGGAAAAAAGAAAAGAAGAGGAAAGAAGGAAAGAAGAAGTGAAGAAGGTGGAAAAAAGTCCACTGAGAGATAAAGTTCATAAAAACATGGAGGATAGGTTACATGGCAAAATGGAGGTTGAGGTGAAGCTGAAAAAGTCTAAGGGGAGGGAATCAGATGAGGTGAGACCAAAAAAGAAGATGAAGGAGAAAAAGAAGGAGGAAGTGAAGGGATTGTTGGAGGAGGAAGACAAGGATGAAGATGATAAGAAGGTGAACATGGACGAGATGATGGATTTCGAGATGGAGTCATGCTTACCTGGATTCGAAAATGTCGACGTCAACAACGACAAGAGTCCACCTCGCAAAGAAGACCTCACCAGACCGAAAACTGACGTCATCAATCGAGACAATATAGCAGTGAATGACTTGATGAAAAGTGGAATGAAGTCTCCAGTGTTTGAGGACGTCGACAACGACGATGATGAATTGCAGCAGACAATAGAGAATCTTCTGGACAATGCCGATGAGGGATATATGGGGACTCAACACGATGGTGAAGATTACTTCGGCGTCAAGAAGGAGGAGGACAAAGTTGTTGAAGAGAAAATTAAAAAGGACGAAGATGCGGTGGAAATCGAAAGGAAGATTGATGATGGGTCCAACGAGTCTTCTGATGCTCCAACGGTGGCGAAGAATAAAATAAGTAAGGATAAACTAATTAAAAAAGAGAAAGATGAAGCCACTGCAAAAAGTCAATTGATAGAAAGCAAACAAACAATCACCACCAACCTAGATAAAAACAAGGAATCAATATTCTCCAAAAAAGACGATAAAAGTGAAGTTAAGAGCGTAGATAATAAAACACATACAACCACACATAACGGAGGGACGATCGATAACACGGAAGTCGCTCCTACATCCGGTCATTTTATTTCTTCTTTCAAACCGGAAATCACAAAACAAGATGAAACCAAAGATACTAAAAATTATGATCCAATGGAAGATAAGGGTAGAGATGGTGAAAAATCTCTCGATAGTAGGTCGAAGGTTGATGGCAAGGTAGATGACGTTAACGATGATAAGGTCAGAGTGCATGAAAATTTAAAAGGTCACATGAAGAAAGAGGAAACGGATACAGAAAGATCGTCTCCATGTACTACAACGTTCCACCATAACTTCTCATCGCATCACTTCTTTCAAATTCCACCATCAACACCCTCATCGACTTCATCACTGTTTTCATCAACGTCATCTTTATTATCATCTTCGTCATTATTATCATCATCCCTACCATCTACCACTGCAACCACTTCAAATGCCATGGTGTTTCCATCTCATTTCCAAAGTCAGCAGCTTCAGTTTTCCGATCTCGCTTCACTTTCATCCAATAATCTTCTCGCATCATCGTCATCACTTCTTATCATGTCATCGTCTTTTCTGACATCATCCTCTTCATCACTGTTTGTTCCATCGTCTTCTTCGTTATCTTCATCTTATTCATCAGTTAGCCACCCAGTATTTTCTCAGCTATCATCATCATTCAATCATTTACCTTCTCCACTCATTACATCATCGTCATTTAATCATGTACCTTCTCCACTTATTACATCATCGTCATTTTCATCTCTTTCGCGATCAGTATCATCATCGCAATCAGTCTCGTTAAAAGACGCCACTCCATCAACACCAGTTTCACCTTCCTTCTCGTCATCACCCCACCAACCACCCACCCCCACCACCACAAGTCACAAACCATCCTTTCAACCCTCCGCCATTACAAATCACCAACCTCCAAACATCACCACCCACGCTGCATGGCAATCCAATATGGCGAAGGTGATCGATGACGTTGCAAAAGGTCACTTTGAAAGGTCAGATGAGGTCACGAGAAGGCCACGAACCAAGAGCAAAGACATGCAACACGCCGTGATAACGACGACACAAAATATTCCTACGCCAATTGCAGCAACTAACACAACGATACCACAACACATTTTCACTACTATTAATAATGCACCTTTAAATACTGCATCTAAAACCTTACCTAATAATGTAATATCGCCTCCATTCACACCAACCACTATCCCCCTCATCACCACACCTAACATCCATCCGTCTACCATTCCCAACGTTCATCCACCCACCTCCCTTACCACCTCTTCCGATCTCCATGACAACCTTAACTCCAGGTTCATACAGGTGCGTTCAAGTTTGACTTTCTTAATTAACAACATCTTATCGTGGGTTTTAATTGAGTGCTAAAAAATTTAAATTAGTGCTCTTTTTTATAGTAATTTCAACCTCTATATCCTTTCAAACAGGTGTCTGGTACCAAAGTGACCCTACAACAGCTGCACATGTACTCAGCTGGAAAAGCAGCTGCCAAACAATTGGCATACACGCATCAACTTCAGCAGCAGCACCTGCAACAACAACTACAACAACAACAACTTCTCCAACATCAAAAACTACAACAAACTTTCCAACAAAGCGTACAACAACAAAACATACAACAACAACAAGGAACACTCCAACAACAACAACTGCATCAGCAACCACAACTACAAAAGCCGGTGTTGGTTTTGGCTCCAGAAGTGCTAGGCAACAACGATGCCAAATCAAATGAAGATTCGGAACCTTCAAGCAAGAAAGCCAAGCAGGATAAAAAGGATGAGCAAAAATCAAATAAGATTAAGGATAAGTTATCTCAGGTTTCAGCTTATCAGCAGCAACAATTACAACAACAACAACTCCAGCAACAACAGCTGCAACAACAACATTTACAACAGCATCAACAACAACTACATCAACATCAATTGCAACAACAACAACAACAACTTTTACTCCAACAACAACAAAGAAATCTTCCCCAACAACAGCAAAATCTACTGCTACAAGCTAAACAACTAATACGACAACCTCTCAACAACAAAGCCAACAACAACACCAAAAATAATATACAGATAATAAACTTATCAACACAGAATGAAATACAAAACAGACCAACAACATACAACGCGCCAATCTTCAACCAACCAACAACAACTTCTCAACAGTTTTTCATCAGACCCTTCCTCCCCTTACAAAACCTATCAACCACTACAGCCACTCCTACAACTACAACAACCCCCCAAAACACACCCACAACTACACCATCTGCTACTCCTCTTTTGATTGGTCAACATCGCATGCCTTTTGCTATTAAAGAGCCAAGGATATCGACCAATCAGCCAAGAGCGGAGCCAAAAACCCCAAATTCTAAGCAGCAGTCGCCATTATTGTTGCTCAGTTCTGTTGCGAGTAGTACGGCTTTGCAGCAACAACAACATCAGGCACAACTGCAACTCAAACAACAACAATTACACTTGCAACAACAACAGCAAGAAAAACAACTTCAGCTCAAGCAGCAAGAAAAACAGTTGCAACAACAACAATTACAACAGCAACAACAAAAACAACTACAACAGCAACAACTAACTCAACTATCTCAACAACTCAACAACAACATCACTACTCAACACTTGAGCAATCTCATACCCAACCTCGCCTCTTCGCCCGTTGGGATCCTCAGTCCCACTGTTATGATCTCCCAACAGAAAATCAGCAGTCCCAACAACAACAATAACGTTCAACAACTACAACAATTACAGCAACAACAACTGCAACAACAACAAATTTTACAACTACAACAACTTCAGCAACAACAACAAAAACAACAAACGCAACAGCAACAGTGTTTCTTCCAACCAGTGCTACAATACACGACCTCCAACCAACAACAACAACTTTGCTCTCCACCTCAACAACAAATCGGGTTGTTCATTTCTGGAAACCGGATGTTAACGCCCTTGATACAAACGCAAGACAAACCCGCCCTCTTCCCATCCACCACCACCACTGCCACACCAACCGCCCCTCAAGAAGAACCATTTGATAGGGGACTCGCTATCTTGCTCAAGGTTTGAGAGGTGTAGGCGTGGATAAATAAATAGCTATATATACATATAAATAGATAGATAGATATAGGTAGAGACAGGTACATTATTCAAACAAGTACATAACATTAACCCGCCCACAATACAGCGTTTGCCAGTGGTGTGGCAGGGGTTGTTAGCTCTGAAGAATGACAGCGCCCATGTACAGATGCATTACGTGGCAGGCTCAGAGTCTCTGGTTCGCTCATCACTGCCCTCCAATATGGCTGCACTGAGGATTGCCCAAAGGATGAGGCTCGAACCAACCCAGCTTGAACAAGTCTCTAAGAGGATGGTAAGTGGTTTGTGGGTTTGTTGGATGTTCGAATTCATGGGATGTAGTGTTTGTAGGTTGATGGTGATCAGGGAAATTTCTGAATTTTCTTATAGTTTTCAATTTTTTTTCCATAAATATTACATATACTTTTTATTAAACTCTCAATCAAATAAACTTGAAACTCCCACAGGGAGAGACCGACTTTACTACGTTGCTGGCAGTTCCGTGTGGTAGGGACGCCATTGAGCTGATGGCACAAAGCCACAACTTGCAGACCTTCTTCATCAGGTATCTGCAACAAAAACAAGCCGCGGGCATCGTCAACACACCAGCTTCTAACCAGGTGTGTGAGAGATGGGGGCTGTGTTGGGTGCTGTTGGTGATCAATAGATTTTTTTCTACCTTAATATTCATTTTTTGAATTATATAGTACAGTTATTTTGAGTTATATCGGTGATGGGATTTTAATTTTTTGTGAAATAATTTTATAATATACGATAATTCATTTAACATTGAACGATTCTTTCATTTAACGTCTTTATAATATTTTTAAAAAATCTCAACTCTACAATCACAGGCTGCGTATGTCGTTCACATTTTCCCGCCATGTGACTTTGCCCTATCAAAACTCGAGCATCTGCCACGTGACATTTTGCACAGCCTTTCAGAAGGAGGCTACCTACTCATTATCATCACCACATGTTGACCATCATCACTACTACAAGGTCATCAATACCATCGCCACTTGGATCATCTCATAATTAATGGAGATTGTATTTTTATTGTTATTATTCCTTTTGATTATTTTTTCATTACTGATTTTTATTGAAAAAATTGATTTTCTTTTGTGATTTTTCATTTATACTAATGAATATTTTTCTCAGGATGATTTTTAGCTATTTTAGTCTTCCACAATAATAACGAAAAATTTATTTTATTATTCTTTTGATGAATTTATTAATTTAATTATGATGATTTTTATTGTGTTTTTTAATGGACAGTATCAGCAATGATTTTAAGTTTAATTATTTCATTTATATTTCAATAATTATGCTAATTAAAATCTCGATTTTCTATTTGGCATCTAATTAATTTTTTCATTTTCAATATTACCTATTTAATTTTAATATTCTTTAATTAGCATCTAATTAATATTAATATTTTAAAATTCATGGTGAATATATTAAAATAGTTATAGAGAACTATACCTATATAGAAATATGTTACATATTAAAAATACATGTTTGTGTGTGTGTGATCAAGATATTTAATCAGGAATAATATTAATATCAATAATTCCATTGTTCAATTCAAAGTAGAACTTACTACGAATAATAATAATCCAAACTATAAGAATGATATCGAAAGATATAGTAGAAATAATGAAATTAATGTACAATAGACATAACATAGTGCTAAATCTCGTGTTAGTTGGAAGTGTATATAAGTGAAGTACTTGATTCTACATTAATTTTATCAGTCAATTTATCGTTTTTAAATAAAATTTAAAAACTATTCTATTAAATATAATAAAACGTTATTTTTTGGCGTTTTTTCAGAAGGTATAAAAAGATTGTAACAGATGTAAAAACCATTATGTGCGAAAGCAACAAAAGTTGTTGGTGCATTGTGAATAATTAGCAACGTTATAGAATGGGCAGTAAGGGAGAAAGGGGTTCCAGAGGTTTTAGTTTGGGCGGTAATGAGCATTTATGATGGAACTCCCGTGCTAGAGTCTATGATCTATTTGAAGAGTTTTTAGTGACAGTCGGTGTGCATCAGGGGTCTGTTATGTCGCCATTACTATTTTCAATAGTAATTGAGGTGATAAATAATGAAATTTTTCTTGCAGATGATTCGGTTCTTTCAAGTGACACCATGTCAGGTCTGAGAGAAACATTTTTCAGATAGAAAAATATTTTCGAGGAGAAGGGTTTTAGAATAAATATTTCGAAAACTAAAGTCTTGATAAGTAATGAAGTACAGGAAATTCAAAAAAGTAAAGTAGACCCATGTGGAGTTTGCTGTAAGAGAATGATGGCTAACACAGTAATGTGTTCCAAGTGTCAATCCTGGATCCATGCTAGGTGTCAAAGATTCCAAAAAAGTGTGCAAAAGTAACCAAGGGTTTCATGCCTGAAACTTAGAAGTAACACGGACTTTATCACACAAACTGTAAACTCTTTATGCAATGGTGTTGTCCGCTTAAATAAAAAACAAGTTTGTTAGATCAGCAATGCCTAATGGGAGCAAGGTTTTGTGTATTAGACAAAATGAGTTTGATGTTTCAAAAAGAACAGCATGAGTTATAGTGAGAGTGATTTGCGGAGATGAAGCAATCAGCTAGCTTTGAAATATTTGACTATTTAATTGATGGATCAGGTTTAGAAGAACGCTACAGACCTTGGCCTTAGGGGATGGTTTGGTTATGTAATGAGAAAGGATGACAAGAATTTATTCAAAATTGACGATTGTATAAAGAAGGTTAGTCCTGAGATGAAGTGGAAGAGTGATAAGTTAGATTATCAGAAAAGGATGTTTTGAATAAAAAGAAATGATTAGAAGTATACTAAAAGTAGTAAAGTTGGCTTGAAAGAAAAAGATGCGTTGTATAGGAAGAAATGGAGAGTAGGTATATATAAAATTGCAGTAAATGTTTTGTAAATGAAGTAAATCTGGCCACCCTCAATATAGTGGAGATGAAACCGGATTTGAACCTTGGTATTTAACTATCCATTTCTAAATTTATTTAAAACTTCGCAGCTAAATAAATTAAAGTTCTTGTAATTCAAGGCTGCTTTTTTGGATATCAGAAGACTCCAGTAGCAAGTATCGACTAACTGACATTCCGGTATTGTTGTCATTTGGCTTTGTGGATGATCAAACAAATAACGAATATTATTATAGTGGCATTAAACTGTTTAAGTCTTCAAGACCACTTTGGGATATATATTTATATATGGAATCAGTCCTAATATAGTAAATTTTTATTTTTTCCAACCCCTCACGTTTCATCCTTCAATCTACACACACCCAGTCATTTCTTTCATTTACCCCTTCTTTCTTCCCATTAATTTGATTTTGTTGGATGATCCTAGTTGAAAACGGAAAGGCAAAATGTCCAACTCTGAAAATGGGGGATCTTGTACTCTAATTTGGCAATGAGGTTTAAGCTAGCAGCCTCTAAACATTTTAAAAAATTCAATACCAAAAATACGGTAAAGTAGTATCAACAATCTAGGCTGACTACTTTAAACCCAATGTAAAACAGCATAATCCAATTTGGTTATTAATAGTGTTTAACTATTACAAAAAGTATTATTTAAGTAGGATTTTATTACAATGAAATTATTGCCTTGAGGATCTTAATGGAGTTTTAATTTTAGCTTGGCGAATCTTTGAAAATTGCTAAAACAAATTTTAATTTTTATATTTATAAGCTGCATCAATAAGAAAATTAACTGAGTGATAATAGCAAGGTGATCCTAAAAAGTAATAAAATAATTTAAAAATAATTTTTATCAAATAGTTATCGAATACTATAATAATGATATTTATAAATCTTCTATACCATCCACTTCTTTCCTCTTTTCCTTGCCTTTCATTATCGCCTCCGAGAACAATTTGCTATACAACTTAGCAGAGATGAGTGAGTCATCATTACCAGGAATAGGGTAGGTGATGAGACGAGGGTCAGCATTTGAATCAACCACTCCAATGGTTGGGATGCTTAACTTGGCAGCTTCAACTACACCTACGTGTTGCTTAAAGCCGAAGTCTATAGTGTTGAAGAAAATGATGAGGTCGGGCAGACGAGTTGTGGCTCCAAAGACTGTTGTAGAGTTGGTCAGAGTGCCCAGACGCCACTTACGACAGTGGGAGTAAACTCCACATTGCTTGGCTGTTTGTTCAATGAGAAGAATGTTTTGTGGTGTGCGAGTGATGAAGAGAATAACTCCACCTCTATATGAAATATGTGCTGTAAAATTTAAAGCATCACTCAACAATGAAGCGGTTTTGTTGAGGTCAATGATATCACTGCCCAGTCGACACCCGAAAAGGTAGGGTCGCATATGAGGATCTCGAACAATGGATTTATGACCGAGATGAACTCGAGCATCAATTAATTGCTGGAGTGTGAAGGAATTTCGGATGTTGAAAAAGTCATTGAAATGAAGAGGGTCTATTGATGTTGGATCTGAAGTGGTGAATGAAAAAACATAATTTAAAAATAATAAAATGGCTGTTAAACTGTAATTAATAAACTAAAGTTCAAAAAATTATTCGAACTGTTTTAAATATCATGAAACTAATTAAAAATTTTTATGACTATGCCAATTTTTAAAAACGAACCTGTATTGCAACAAATTAAGCAACATAAATTTTGTATATAAAAACATTAGCTTGATCATTTGGAAATAGAAAAAAAATTGAATTTTGCATAATTATTGATGTTTGTGGAAATAAATATATTCTTGGAAACTATTGCAGTTTGGAATACATATATAATCGCCCTCAAACAAACAATCTAAAACCTGTAGATATCGGTTGACTAACTGCTGTAAACGTTAAATTAAATTTTTTGGATATTGTTGGAATTGTAGAACGAGCCCTCTTCATGAAGGTTATCATTTTCAAGAAAATAATCAGTGTTTTGAGCGATAAAAAAGTAATTATTTTACTCAAAGAATGTAATTTTTACTTTTTTAATAGTACATTTATATTCTTCTAATATTATTTCTTAATGTAAAAAATAAAAACTCAAAAAATAGGAAAAAAATAGTTTTTTTGAGCACTTGAAGTTACATAGGTTACAAGAAAATTGCGCAAGATGTTTAAAAATAGAACACGCTTTTTTTTACTGTAACTTCAACCAATAAAAAAGCTTTTTGATGACATAAAGTCTTAAAATAGACTACTGCTCTTTATAAACTCCGGTCTAGCCTTGCGATTAATCACATTTTTATACAAGTCATATTCCGTTTTCCTCGTTTTTGATCCCATAGCCGATTACATCATCTTTCATCAGTTCAACAATTCTGAGCTCTTTATCTTCTTATCAACTTTTTCACGTTTATAACTTGTCCACAAAAAGTTTCGAGGAAAAGGTATTAAAAAAGATTCAGTACTGGAGAAAGCATACAATTTCCGCTTTGATAAAGAACCTAGGGTCTTTATCAGTTTAATCTTATCTTTTTAAACTTCTATGCAAGAGGACTTTGAACACTTCAATTGGGAAGACTTGTTCAAAGATCAATCTACAAAAGACTCACTTAACAACATCCAGTCTAATTTTTCAACGCTTGTTACTACACCTACGGAATGTATACGAGGAAAGTTACAGATGCATCGAGGTCACTCGAAACCAGTCGATTGCCGGCCTGTCGCTTGGCAGAGCCCACAATCGCCAAACGGCAGGCTAATCAGTCACCAAGATTCAACTTCTTCCCTTCCAGAGTTTCTGGAGCATGAATTTTTCGTTGATGACATGATCGACACCGATTTCAAACTTCCGGAACTTGAAACAGAAAAGCTGAAAGATGATGATTTGTTTGCAGAAATGGACAACATTTTTGAAAATAAAGATTTTAATATCGAAACAGACTGTGAGAAGATGGAAGAAGTTGTTCACTTTTATAATGAATTTTTTTTTGATGTCAATTCCAATGACGTAGAAACTCAAGATCATTCTACTAACAAAAAAAATGAAAATTTTGTTCTTAATACATTAGATGTAAAAATTGGTAATAATAATAATAATATAGGTGTGGTTGATGGTAGTGTGGTGTGTGGCCAGTCATATGTGGTAGTGCTAAATGATGGTAATGAAGCTTTGAATCTCAACAACAACATACGAATTAGTAACACAAACAACAAAACTCATGATGAGATGTTTATCACAACTCCTAACAACAACAAGATAGTGAAAATAGAAAAACAAAACAACATTAGCAACAATATCAAAAGAAACAATACTGTCTCTAAAAAAAATCTGAAAAGAAAATGCCTAGGTTAATATTAGTAGCATTATAACTATTTTTAATCAATATTTGTGTATTCACATAAATATCAATTTTTATTTCAGAATGGGGTGAGGATGTAGAAGAAGAAGAGAAGGAAAAACAGGAGTATTTGGAAAAAAGATTTAGAAATAATCAGTCAGTCAAAAAGAGCAGAATGAAGGTAGTGATGGTGGCTTGTTTGTTGCAATGATGTTTTTAGTTATTGTATAGTAAGGAAAACATCGGAGTAGTCATGATGATGGTTGTGAGTGTTGTTTTGGTAGTGCTGATGATATTTGACAATTTTTTATGTCAAATTATTCAATTCGATGTAAAAAAATTTTTAATTATTAGTCAGTTTTTCATCTATCTCTGTCAGTAGCCATCTTTCTCAACTCGTCAAGGAATTTGCGGAATTTGATGTTAGCCTTTTTGAGGTCTGTTTTTAAGATAGAAGCTATAGTCGTTTTTGGTCTACCTGGTAATAGTTTATTGCTGGTGTAGAAGTATCTGGTCATCCTTATTTGTGCTGATGCTAGTTGGTTAAGCCTCAAGATGTGATCTGGCAAAGTGAGTCTTCAATGTTTTATGGTAAGACTCAGCTCTTTTTGGCCAGTTTTTTTGTTTAGTATTTCATTTCTTATCGTTTTTGGCCAGAAAATTTCAGAACTTTTTGAGAAGATGACGATGGAATGAGGAACACAGTTTTGAGTCATCCCACCAGGTGCTGCACTCAAATCCAGGATTGATGAATACACATCATTAGTCAACTGGATAAATTTTGGCACTGCTCTAGCGAGGTATCAGTGCTTCTGATCATAGAGGTCTACCTGCTTCCGGATCTCTCCATGGCTTTCATGATCTCGGCATGCTCAGTCTCCCACTCTTCCAACATTGCACTGTACTCCTCATTAATGTAATAGTACAATGTTTTTATTCAAGGGTCATTTGGGCATGTAGACCAGACAAACTTGTCTCTTGTGAATGTGACAAAGAGGACACAATGGTGAAGGATGAGATAAAGGTGACATTTCATTAAGATATGATCGGAGGAGAGATGATTTGTTGGTTCTTAATTGGGATAGCAGATGATCAATAAGATTTTAGATAGCTTCTGATGGGTTGATTAGAGGCGGTTGTTTAATATTTTGTTGTGCACTATATGAATGTAGTTGAATACAAACTGGCTCACACAGCTTGCTTGCTAGAGCTTCATGAATATTCATATAACTCATTAATTTATCAGTCAAAGCAACGGCAGCAGGAAGTTGAGGAAAGAATGAAGATGTTGGAAAGAGAGAATGAAGATTTGAAAAAAAAAGTGTCCGCTATGGAAACTGAGGCAGCCATTCTTAAGAGGTTGTTGAGTGAAGTAGTCAATAAGTAAAGATTGTGGAGGGTGTTGTTGTTTTGGGGTGTTTTGTATCAGCATTGTTGAAATGTTTTGTTGTTGGATCTTGGGGAATGTTTTCTGCTTGTTTTATCTAATGTATTTTTCATGTTGTATCTAATTTATTTTGTTTATATTTGGTTTATTTTTTAAAAATATTTCATTTATTATTTTTCGTTGTTTTTTTATAGCTGGACGCCAGTTAGTTTAATCAAATTTTTCTTATTTGCTCATCATTACCTTTGGTATTCTGAAAATGTGATAGAAAGCCACACACATACGCACACGTACCACACACTAATCATCGACCTTCAAGCCAACCATGATAATTAAAATCTCAAAGTTCCTTAAGTGCACCATACTTTCAGTTTTTAGACTTGTGTCTTGAATGTTAATATTCTTTAGAATTAATTCATTATTGACATTTAGAAAAGCTTAGTTGAAATTTCATTTTCAAACATTATCATTGTTTAGACACATAATTATTCACAATTAGAAATAAAAACTTTTAAACAATACCATGTGTAGATACATCTTTGTATACTAACACTTCTTATTAATGCTGTTTTCACATTTATATATGCCTTTTTCAATATTCTTTATAGTTTTTTTTATTACATTTCATACTTCCAGGACTAATCTTTATGTCTATTTTTTGTTTTAATAAATTATTCAAAATTATGAAGCACTTCATAAAATTATTGGTCGAAAAATTCAGCTTTTTTTATCAAGTGCCAAATAAGTAAATGAACAAGATGAAATAAAATAAAACAATGATGAGAAACCCTTCACAAGTTAATGCACCAATCTTTTCAATTTGCTTTGAAATCTTTAGGTGCAATAATGAATCCAAAGGTTTATTGTTTCAGTGAATAATGATTTGAGATCATTACTACGCCAGTAAATCCAAAAAGCTTGAGCATTAATGAATTTATGAACATAATCAATTTTATTATGTTGTTTTTAAGCTAACACTAAATATAAATAAAATGATGAAAGTATTAAATAATTATTTATAATAGTTTTATTTGAGATAAAGATAGTTTAACAGACGTCAGTTTAACGAAATCCTTTATATTGTATTATTGAAATATATACTTATTGTTGGGTTGAAAGATTTATTTAAAAAACTTGAAATCCCCGAAAAATTGCTTAAAATTATTAGTATCTTTCCAAACTGACAGTTATCACCATATACGTAATATGACCTTAAACATCACCCCACAGCACACCTAAACATAACACCTATTATACAAACCATTACAACCATTTTTGACGCCATCTTTATGACCATCTTTCAAAATAATCCAGTCATTATGATTATTTTAAGTTGTATTATACCATAATTGATATTGTATTGTATCATATGCCATACAATCCTAATGCACTTGTATTAACACACCCTAAGCTTTAGCTTTCATCTTTCTAGCCTGCTGTATAATGGTGGTGGTGAAGGGTGTTGGTGTGATGACGTCAGACAAGGAGTTATGGAACAAGTGGCTGTGGTGAGTGGAGTGGTGTTGGTGGTCAGTGAGGGTTATATTATTATTGTTTTCTTCAATAAGTGACTGATCTTTCATCCATTTGAGGGTGTCTTCAAGGTTGATTTTCACCACAACTCCCCCCATTTCTGATTTCACCCATTCCTCTACTTTGGCCTCCAAGTCCTCTTTTGAAACACCTTGTGAACTCAGTGTGAGGAAGTGGTAGGCTAACAACACACCTGGAAATGTATGAAAATCATTAGTTGAATAATATTCAATGTGGTATCCTTCATGGTGAAATGAAAATAATATATAGAATAATGAAAACATTTATGTTGAGATAAAATAAGAGACAGAAAATTTAGAAACTTGTTAAAAAATGACATTATAGTGGTTATCATGCAGCTATGGTATACAACAACCATTGAAGGTAATACTAAGCCCCCATATTTGCTTCTGAGGATCTTAGGTGCCATTGATGATACATTGCCATTGTTATTGTTACTCCTACTAATACTACGACTATCATTATAGAAATGCTTGTTATAAAAGCAATAACCTTTAAGAAGCTCTTCTTGGGCTCGTTGCACCAGAGTTTCAATGCAGTTGAGGTTCCTGCAGACAACCCCTTCATACAAGACATCAACCACTGCATCCATATGACTTTTCTGTAGTTGTTTAAACAATCCCCACATCAACACCGAGACACCTCCAAAAAAGCCAGCTAGGGTTAGTGGAGTTCGTCCAAGGTGGTCAGTGCCGAGAAAGTATATCAAGGAAGGTCGAGAGAGAAGGAAGAAGACAGTGAGAGCTGTAGATGTGGCAAAGATGTTTTTGTATGTAGGGTGCATTTTCAGAGCGTCAGGTGGAGGAAGAAGAAGTGAGGGATGGGATACACTTTTGAATAACCTCACATCCACTTTGCCACTTCCCTTCTCCCTCTTCACTACCACTGCTCTCTTGGGACGCCTCCACAGCATGGGACGCTTGAAGAGGGAGTCCGGAAATGATGCTGTGGTGTTTGGGGTGTCTGATGGTGCCTCCAAATCTTTCTGACCTCCCATGACCCATATCTTTAACCAAAAAGTATTAGTACATGAAAATGATAATGCTGGATTGAATTTGGGTGAAACAAACAATAAATTAAATAACACAATATTGATGTTAGTTTAACCATTATGAATGAAAACTTTTCAGTTACCTGAAAAACATCATACTTGTCAGTGTTACATTCCACCACAACCCCTTGTCCAAAAATCCCTCCTTTTATGGGCTTTTCCAACTCTTGAATCTGCTCAAACCCTGATGAGGTCAAAAGGTTACTTAAGTGTTGCATAAACCAAAAGTTGCGATCAGAAAGTTCATGGCTGGTGAGATTGCTTGGTGTTGAAAGGTCAGGGTCAAAAGGACTGTATAAGAACTGGGTGATATAAATGTTTGGGAATGGTTTGGGATTTTCATTAGAGAATGGTTGAACCAAATATTTAAAAAATAAAGTATATGAAACAATTTTCTCTAAGTATTTTTTTTTCACAAAGCTTTTTGTAAGTCAAACTCACATCATTAATTGACACATACAATTTTTATATGTATCATGTGGAATTAAAAAAATTTGAATAATATTTTATGATGAATATTTATTTCATTTATGGGAAATTAGAATATGGGTGATATTTTGAAATATTTTTAATTAAAGAAATAAAGCAAACTTTAAGTTCAGGAAAAACATTATGGTTCTGTTTGGAAATGGTTGTTTCTACAAATCTGGAGAAGTTTTCAAAATCATAGGTGTTTTTTGTCTTCTCATTTTCTTGGATGAGTTGCTTGAAAATGTGGCGAGATGATAGTGGAATGAATTTATCTATTTGTGGAGCAACTGATGAATAATTTCTGCAGATAATACAATTTGATAGTCTTGCCTTTTTGTCGGATGCCTTTTAAAAAAAACCATAGTTTAAACATTTAATGAGAAACAATTATGAGTATCTTTTATAAATCATAATTTTGCAAAATCGTAAACTTACCTGATTTAACAAAAAAAAAGAGTTAAATTTTCTACACTTTTTAGAAAACCTGGCTAAGGTGAGAGCCATTTTTACTCACGATCACTCTAAAACCTTCAGACTTAAAATTTTGCTTTTTTTAATGAATCTAAATTTTTTTATGATAAAAATAAATTTTATAAATTATTTTCAATGAGATATTTTTTAATAGTTTTAAAGGTTATATTAATTGATTCGCTGATCTTAAAAGTATACTTTTACACCAAAATGAGCACTTCGATTTTTAGATTCGCAAAAAATGCTGGATTTTTGCACAAACCTTTTGTGAGTTTATTCTATTTTGTTTCAAAATTTATTTTATTCCATAAACTTTGAGTTGTCGGCAGAAAGTTCTCGTTTATGAACCCATACAATGCCAAAAAGCTATTATGTCACTTGAAAATTCAATATCAATACCTTCTTCACATACATAAATTTTCAATCATTCAATCTAAATAACTTCAATCACAACATTTCAATTAAACTTCCAAGAGTTAAAAATTTTCCCACATGACCACAGAGCAACTTGTGCAGACACAACAGCACACTGGTGATTGTGCAACACGACAACACAAAGTTTGTTCCCTCAACCCTCAACACCATCTCTGCTGCTTCCAAACTCGGAGAGGTCACATGTCTTGTGGCTGGCAACCAGTGTTCCAAGGTTAGCTGCCAATAATAAGGGTACTATTATAATAAGGTTAATAATGAATACTTTTTTACTAAACTCAAACAGTAAGCATGATCTTCCTTCTCGTTTAGTGTTGCCTCACTTTTGTTGGATGAACCCCTTTCGACATCTTCCACCACTTCCTGTCATTTGCCACAGCCATCCAATTGACTCCATAGTATTTTTTGAGAGGATCAATTCATCTTGTTTTTGGTCTGGCTCTTCTTCTTTTGTTTCCACATGGATACCAATGAGTCACAATGAGTGTCCAGTGGTTATCCTAAATCTTGCCAAATGCCCTGTCCACCAATATAATTTGTCTTTGACAGTATCTTCAATGTTGCAAATATTTTTCTTAGTACAAATTCAGGTATTAGGTTTTTTATCAAGTAATGTTATTCTTAGAAATGCTCACTCCATTTATTCCTGAGATATGCATAGTGCTTCTAGTTTGGTGTCACTCAACGACCATGTCTGGCAACCAAAGGTCATAGTAGGTAGAATGATGTCAAGAGGGGTTCCTCCAACAGGAGTGAGTCACCAGTCCTAACAATAATAATAATAATGAATATTAAAAGTTCAACGTATTTTTACATTTTTTTCAGTTCTCAGTATTTAATCATTATTTTTCTGTAGTTATTACCAATGTTAGTTTTTTTATTTTACAATTATTGTTACTTATTTTTGATTTTATTATTATGTTTCAAAAGGTGGCAGAGGACTTGACAAAGGTGAGTGGAGTGAAAAAGGTTTTACTGGCTGAGCATAGTGTCCTTAAAGACTCTCTTGCTGGTCTGAAGAATGTTGCTGTTCACCGATTTGTTTTCGTTTATGATCATAGTAACAATATGTGTTATTTAAAAAATTTGAATACATTTAATTAGTGAAAATGGCATATATACAAAAAGTTTTCATTATTATCTGTGCATCCACAAATGACTGAAAAGTCCAACCTGCATGTGAAAATATCTTCCGCAAGTTTGGCACAGTAAGTAGGAAGTTTGTCTGATAGACCTTTTTCAGCTTTGCGTTTCATTCGTTCCTCTTTTGCGGTATCTAACTGTTTTTTTTTCTGAGAAAAGTGCACCATAGTGTAGACTTGTCAGAAGCAGTCTTCCCACGTGAAAGCGTCTATGTTGAAGTCTTTTAGATGCGCCTTCAAGGAGTCTTTATAGCGTTTTTGTGGAGCTCCAACTTTTTTTAGACCATTTTTGAGTTGGCTGCGAAAAGTTGTTTTGGAATTTTGGATTGCCATATGACCAGCCCATCGCATTTGTGGTTAATAACACTGGAAAGATTTGCTCTATAACATCAGTATTAGGTATCATATCACTCCAGCGTATCTTAAAAATCCTGTGAAGACTCGAGTATGGTACTGCCGGAGAGATACGCCAATGCATCATCAAACCGCTTAAGGGGCTACACTTCTAATTTATTTTCGGGGTTTTCTCCCTAAGCCTTTGCTTCTAATGAAAAGGCAGTGGGATGGTCAGAATAATAGTAATAATGATAATAATTGTAATAGTAATAATAAGAATAATAATTTATTAATGATAACAACAATAATAAATACTGAAAATACTACCTGTTATTTTATTTATTTAATTTTATTTTTTAATATTATTATTACTATGATCAGAGGTGTTAACGAAGGTAGTGATAGACCAACAAAAACAACACAACTTCCCCTACATCCTGGCTGATGCCAGTGCTTTTGGGAAGGTTTCTTTATTATTTGATCAATTATTATTAGTGTTTTAGTATTAAAGTGTTTTTTTGTTGTTGCAAAGGATTAAATTGTTGATACTCCCAATTCATTTTTTTTTTCTGTTAAACAAAAAATCAAAATTAAGCCCAAAAAAAGGCTTGGTAGTTCTTGTATGTTTTTGCGCTAAGCTATCAAATTTCGTAAAAAAAATCGAAATTATTCTAAATAATAATATTTCGAAATTTTAAACTGAGTTATCTAGTTTTTAAGTATAAAAATCCACTCTTTGAGCCACCATTAAACTGCTACAGACCATCTTGGATTGGTGCCAAAGTAATTTCTTCTTCTTTTTCATCTACTTTCCTTCATAAAAATTTTTTTTTCATTATTTTTCATCTATTCAACTCATTATCCCCTCTCGTTCTTATTCCCACAGAACCTCATTCCTCGCATAGCAGCCCTTCTGGACAGCAGTCCCATCTCTGATGTGATCAACATCAAGGACAAGGAGACTTTTGTGAGGAATATATATGCTGGTATGTCTTATTGTCTTTTTAATTATTATTGTTGTTTTATAAAGTTTTGTTGTATACTTTTGCATTTTTGTTATTTTAGTAATAGTATAAATGACTTTCTTAGTTAATATCATTTCACACACTTCTTCTACTGCATTTGTCCAACACAAGGAAAGTGCAGAGCATGGTTGCCATTTCTTGTTGTTTTTTCTGGACTTTGGCCTCCGTTGAAATTTTGAAGTTTTCTCCGCAGCCAATTAAAATTAATACTTTTCACTTTTAACCGCTCGATCGCCAATTTTGTTTACATCCAAATTTAGCATTAAGACTTGATTTCTTAAAATTTTGAATACTTTTTTATTGTTTTATTTATGCATTAAATAATTATATCACTAATTGAAATTTTTTAAGTTATTTCGGTGTGATACGAGACTATTTTAAACTTTTGTACTTATCCAACATGAGATGTTTCGAAATAAATTATTATCAACTCCTTACATTAATTATTTTAAACCATTTTTCAATTAAAAAATTCAACTTTAAACTTGTGAAAACTTAAAAATTTAACGGAGGCCATTTTACCTCGTGCCTACACACAAACAGGAAACGCAGTGCAGACGATAAAGAGCAGTGACGTCATAAAGTTATTGACAATTAGAAGCACCTCATTTGAGGGTGTGGCTGCCGATGGGGGGAGTGGTGCTGTAGAGAAGGGTGGGTGGTGTTGTGGTGAGAAGTGGGTGGTGTTGTAGTGAAGGAAAGTGGAGTGTGGAGAATGGTTGATGGTTTTGGTTTGAAAAAGTGGGCGAGAGTGAGTGGTTGGTGGCTGGTGAGAGGAAGTAGTGAAACATTAAACTGATAGTGGTCATGGGATATATAAGACCACTCAGTTGTTTGTATGTGATCATTGCTCATGAACATAATTTTGATGACAGTGTCTGTAGATGAGAAGGCGAATGAAGGACTGAGTGAGTTTCTGAAGCAGGAGTTGGTGAAGTCTGACCGGCCTGAGTTAGGTGGGCTTGGGTTGTTTGTGTGTTTTATTGGTTTTGAGACATTGGGTTTCATAAGGATTTTTAAAAAATTTCAATGAAGCTCTGTTAATGTAGAACACACACAGGAAGCGCCAAGAAGATAGTGAGTGGAGGGCGTGGTATGAAGAACGGCGAGAATTTCGGAATGTTGTACGAGTTAGCTGATCTGCTGGAGGGCGGAGCTGTGGGAGCTTCGAGAGCAGCTGTTGATGCTGGTTTCGTAGCCAATGATCTTCAAATAGGTCAAACTGGCAAGATTGTCGCACCTGTAAGTTGATTCTGTTTGGGTAAAGGTTTTTTGGGTGGAGTTTGGTATGTAATGTGAATCTTCATTGTTTTAAACATCTAGTCGCTGTTGCAAAAAAAATACATGGCAAAATTTTTGTAATGTTGTTTCAGACCATTTTATTCAAAATAATTATAATCAGGCATCATAAAACACCATCTCACCATATTTATCCACTTTCTCATAACACCCATCATTCCTTCTCCCAACCCTATCATTTTTTCCTATTACTCCTCTCCAATCTCTCCACCACACCCCAATTTCATCCTACCCTTTCTCTTCCCCACCCCCTTTCACCCAGGAGTTGTATATTGCAGTGGGAATCTCAGGAGCCATCCAACATCTGGCTGGAATGAAGGAGAGTAAGGTTGTTATTGTTTTCTTCTTATTTTTAATCATCATGATTATTATATGCAGCATCAATTTTATCATTTTGATCAACAAAGTTATTGTTAATCATCATTATTGAAGATCACATTCACCATCATTATTTGAAAATCACCACCACACAGATTATTGTAGCCATAAACAAAGATGCAGAAGCTCCCATATTTGCTGTCTCTGATTATGGCCTTGTTGCTGACCTTTTTAAGGTGGTGTATGGGTGGGAGAGGGTGGTTGATGGGCAGAAGGAGACTATTGTTAGTTGTATTGTTTGCGACAACACTTGTTTTTTAGTGTTGTGTAATTGGATGCTCTTTTATACTTATATGAGAAAGATTATAATTTTATTCAATGAAATTTCAGGCTGTTCCGGAAATGAACGAGTTGCTGAAGAAAAAATAATCAAAATAATTATTTGAATGATATAATAATAACAATAACAGCACAAATAACAATAATAATATTTAGAATAATAACAATAATGAAAATTTTTGCTTCAAAAGCTGTATTATTGTTATATAATTTTTTCATCATGTATATGCCTGTTCAAGGTAATCAACACTACATTTGATTTTTGGTGACTTGGTTCAACTAATCATTGCAAATATTTTTAATATATTTAAATTTATTTTTTTCGTTTTGAAGATTTTGTCCTTTTTTTTAATAAATGAGGTTTTCATAATTTATTAAATTTCAATAAAAACAAAAATGTACGCAAAAACAAAGAAATTATACAAAATATATTAAAACTAATGAGTAAAATTTTTTTAAAAGTTTACACTATTACGTCTCACCGCGCCTTTCAATTTCTTACGTCATTATCACGTTTAACTCCGCCTCCTTATGTCAAAGTACCAAAACCCATACAAACTTATAATATCATTAAGCGCATTGGTTGCTTCTGACGTCATGTGTATGTATATTATTGCAGATAATATTAGTCTTATTAATTTTAATATTAACACCATCCATCTGAACATGCTGTATCTTACCTCACGAACCATATCCCATTTATTTCACTATTCATACTTCCATTATCAATAAAATTATCCTCATGCTCACCACCATCATTATCATAATCATCCCCATTCCCAATATCATCATCATCCAACCACCATTATCGTTTTCAATATCAATATTGTATTTCCCAACCACCATTATAATTCTTTGAAAGAAAAAACTCAATCAACATTTCATTGGTTCAAAAAACTACATCCTCATTAGCCCTACTACCCTCATTAGTTGCATCCCCATCATCAGAAACCTCATCACCCTTAACCCCGTCACTTACACCGTTAATCCTACCACAACCCCCATCAACCCCACCATCAATACCAGGGACAGCCCTCAAAGTCTCATTGATGCACTGAGCAACATAGGCCACATTGGAGGTGGTGAGGGCACAGATGCTGATGCGACCATCTTTCAACATGTAGATGTGGTGTTTATCCAGCATGTGTTGGGTCTGGCGTGCTGTGTGGAGAATGGGAAGGTTAACTAGTTTAGGGTGAGATTTATGCCAGATTTTATACGGTTGTTTGTGGGAGTTGGAATTGATGTTATGTTGAGTTTTTTATGTAGATTGGGGTGGGTTTGAGGTGGGTTGGGGTTGAGTGCGGAGGTGTTAGAAGGAGTATGCATTTATTGTTTTGGAAGTTTTGTTTCGAGAGTTTGCTCAATTAATGGGTCGTTTTGTGGATATATATAGACAATTCTGGGAGGTAAATTTAGTATAATGCAACATCATGAACCCCATCATCATTGAAAAGTTATCTCTTTCTTATCTTCCTCTTCCTTCTCCTTCTTCTCACCTGATAATCCAGTAAAGGAGAACATCCCCCGTTGTTGGACCACATGACTCCAGTCACCAGGGGCGCCTAGAGAGAGCAGGTGTTGGTGCAGGGATGCTCTCATGCTGTTTGTTCTCTCCGCCATGCTCCTCACCTCGGTCTTCCTGTGGGTTAGTGGGTGGATTAAAAGATGGGTGAGTGGATAAATGAATGGGGAGGTTATTTTTAGAATGAAAATGTGAATTAAAAAGTATATAGTTGTTTTATGATCGATAAGGAGTTAATGAAGGAATATACAAATGAATGAAATTATATGAATAAATAAATGATTGAAAATCTATAAATGAATAAAAGATAAATGAATGCGCCACCACTGATTGGTTAGTTTCTCATCATTGAAGATGGCAGCAACAATAGACGCCCCATGATTGGGTGGTGTGGAGTAATGATACCTGGCTACTTCGTCCATGTTGCTGTCTGCAACCAATCATATAGCAGTTTATAGGCCAGATTTTTAATTGGTTGATTAAGAACTTTTATTTTTCATATTGTGTTTGTTTTATCAAATATGGAATTATGATTATTGATAAAGTTAAGGAAATTAAAATTGTTTTGTGAGCAATGATAAACAAACGAATGCGTGGAAGTGAAGATGGTGATTTGGAAAAGTAGGTCAGATGTCCTATTCTCTCATCTGGGTGGTCGAATTTAAACTAATATTTTATTTTTTTAAAAATATATTTATTTTATTTATTAATTTTTTAAAATTATTATTGCCATTGTACCGTAAAGCCCGAAGTTTTTAGAGAAGGATTGAGCTATGAACATTTCCAGGCTCATGTCTGCAAACAACCTTCATAATAATAATAATAATAATAATAATAATAATAATAATAATAATAATAATAATAATAATAATAATAATAATAATAATAATAATAATAATAATAATAATAATAATAATAATAATAATAATAATAATAATAATAATAATAATAATAATAATAATAATAATAATAATAATAATAATAATAATAATAATAATAATAATAATAATAATAATAATAATAATAGTAATAATAATAATAATAATAATAATAATAATAATAATAATAATAATAATAATATAAAATAATGACAAAAATAATAATGATTATCGAAAAGAATAACAATTAAATAATAAAAATGAGAATAAATAACAAAACAAAACACAGTAATAATAATAAAATAATAAAAATAAAAAAAAACAGTAAGGCACCTGATAGCGGCGGCATCTTTCTGCAAGTCTCCAGACACGAAGCCCTGGTATGCACAGTCGAACAACACAAACATTTCCTTTTCCTATTATATAATAATAATAAAAATAATAATAAAAACAATAAATAACGGTGATGAAGATGAGAAGCTGGATGGCTGATATTGAAACTGATCAGTGTGCGAGAAATATTAAAATTTTAATAAAAGTCATAAAAATATTGAAAATGAATTATAAAACAAATTAGTGGGCAATTTTTGAATTTTTTAAATCAAAAATGAAGGTTTTATGAATACATTTATTTGAAGAAAGCATAATTTTCTATAAGTTTGGCCTTATCATGGAACGTCAGGCTAAAATTTTATGATAAGGCCAAACTTATCAAAATTATGGATGGATTTCAAAGTTTCTAATTTTGATGTGAATTACTGAAAACACATCAAGCTATCTTTAAAAAGTGTATAATTATAAGAAAAATAAATAAAAATTTTAAAAAATTGATAAATAATAAACACAATAAAAATATATAAAATCAACTTATAACACCGAAATAAAATAATAATAACAATTTTAACACTCACCCTGATAATCTCAGCTATTTCCCGCCATTGCTGTAAAGAGGGGTCTACCCCAGTGGGGTTGTGTCCGCATACCTGTATTATCAACACTGTTCTTGGTCGGCTGCTCTGTATTGGATAGATGGTGGGCTGGTGGTGGGTGGTTGGTTGGTTGATGGTGCGTGAGGGTGGAGGATGGAGGGTTGGAGAGGAGGGGTTAAGTGGTAGAGGATGGTAGTAGTGGTGATGGTAGGTGGATGTTGCAAGAAGGGGGGTTGGTGTTTTAGAGAAAAGATGGTAGGCTCGAGATAGAGTGTTAGATTGGTAGGTGGTTTGATTCATAGCTCGAAAATTAATGAAATAACAGAGGAATGGCTGATAAAAACATCAATAATTTCAATGGCAGAGACTAACTAATGGTGATTTGCCACATCCTAAATTTAGATGCCAATTTTAAAATCCCACAACTTTAAACACACTGTGAAACAGGTGCTAACTATCTCTATAGGATCAAACTCGATAATCTCTGGTAATAAAAAGTGAAATCTGATGCTTTACTAATTTCAATTATAAAGCTTATGGATGGATGGATGGATGAAGTGATGAATGGATGGATGAATTACTAGATGAATTATTGAATGCAAACACAAATTGATGAATAAATAAATCAATGAATGGGTGAATTGTAATAGATCGATTAATTCAAATGAATGCATTCACTTACCTTCAAATCTTCAAGCATGCCCTTCAAGTCCAAAGATTTGGTGTTGTCATCAAAGTATCGGTATCTACCAATGTGTGTATAGTGCAGAGATTCGCATATTGAGATGTGATTAGCTGGGAGATAAGAGTTAGGTGGATGGTCGTGTGGGCTGGTGTATGGATGGATGAACAGGGGATTTAATATTGGTTGGGAAAGGGGGTGGATAAACAGATATATAGAAAAATTGAATAGTGAATGTTTTTAAAACTTATGAGTACACACACATTTGAAAAGATATAGACAAAAGTTTCGATTGAAAGTCAGAATCATAAAGAAACACTGGATAAATAAAATGAATGAATAGAATTCTGAACTGACGCCACGTGGGATAAGATATGAGCACTGAGTCCATCTTCATTCTCGACTTGAGGAAGTCTAAACCCACCCTCAATGCCCCTGTGCCTCCCAGGCATTGAACCCCTCCGCACTGTTGGGAAAGAAAGCGGGTTTATTGGTTTTTTATTAGTTTTATTTATTAGTTATTATTATTTTTACAGTCCTTCATTCTGAATATATTTATAGTTTTCATTAATGGTATTTCTCGTTGATGAAAATGCATTAAAAACTGATTTTCAGAGATTTTTTAAAGAAAAATATTCAAAATGGCTACCTTAGCAACATATTCCGGACTGTAACCAAAGATCAAGTTTATGGCTCCTCTTATTAAGTCTTCACGACCAACAATGGGTAGGTATTCATGCATCAATGTAGTATCTTTGGCTTTTTCCGCTTCCACTTTTCTCACGACCGGAAGTACATAAGGTTTTCCTTCATTTGTGACGTAAGCTGTAAAGTATGGCGGGTAGTTTAAATTATTTTTTTTCATTTTCAAAAGTATATTACATAACATAAATCAGCATTTTAAAAGCTCCACAATTTTGAAAACGAACCTCCGATACATAAATTCACTTTTTGCGGAAAAGGGTCGTTTTTGAATCTTTTGATGAGAGAAAAGACTTCGACTGGTGGTGCCATGGGAACCATGTCGAACCAACTTCCTTCCTGCATCTTATTTCGGGATTTTTTGTTAAAATATATGGTACCTCATTAATAATGTTTATTTTTTTGTTTGATTGAAATTTTTAGTTTTGTTTTCTTTATTTTTTAAGAGTTATGTTAACTTCACCACTTTGATCAGTTGGATACTTCGAGAGCTGCTTGGTAGAGTTTCAACTATAAGGAGCGTAATTATGTTGCTAGGAAATCAAAGTTACTGCACTATTAGTCGAAAAAATAAATAAGTTTTCAATACAGATTTAACAATAAGCCTAAAATTTAGAAAGTACTTGAAGACAATAATAAAAACTATCTAAAGCATGGTTTGAAAAGCTAAATTTGATTGAATCTTGAAAATTTCTCAAGTGTCGAAGCCTTTATATAGGTTCAAAAGTAGCAGACCTAGAGTAGGTTAATCAATGAGTGCTACCATTTTTATATCATATTACGTAAACTTATTTCAGTTTTGAAGTGTTTTCTGCTGTTTAGAAAGCACTTTGAGATTTAATGAAAATTTATATGTAGTTTGAATTTTATATTTCAGTTTTTTTTATCAAGTTTTCTTATCTGTTACGTCTATGTAACTTTTCAAAGACATCTTATGTATAGTAATTATTTCTAAAACGACAATTCGAAGAATTCATACATTTATTCAAATATAAGCTATAATTTTTGGTAATTATAGCTTTATCATAAAATATTAGCATGCTAATGTTTTTTTATTAAGTCTATGAAATTAAAAATTTATTTTTTACTTTTGTTAACTTTTATGCGCAAGCGTTTCCGAAAAGTCCCGGCGTGAACATTTTCAAGCCTCAACACACATATTGAAGCTACAAATACCATCAAAGTTCAAAATGCCAAATTCAGACGATGAATGGGAACCTCCGTCTGAGGGAATGGTAAAGATTTTGGAAAGGAGGAGAGAAAGACAGGATCAGATCAGCAAACTGATGGGACAGTATTTGCTTAAGGGATACAAAATGCTTGATGCTGTGTGTCCTGTATGCCAAGTGGAGTTTACTTATAGTTTCACAATATAGCTTTTTATCATCATCATTTTTAGAAACCCCATATTTCATATTTAGTATTTTAGGTATTGGAAAATCTCAAGTTTCAACACCATATCACTTTAAACATTATGCAAATGTCAAACATTAAAAAAATTGAAAAGTCATAACTATATAAAGATTTATTCATTTCACAGACTGTACTTTTGAGAACAAAGACAAGCATTCTTGGATCAGTGGGCCAGGATTATTGTGTGGCATGCAATGAGATGGATACTGATATTTCCAAGGATGATCCCGGTAGAAAGGATTGCAGGGAATATCAATATGGTTTATTTAAAAAAATTTTTCAAACTCATATTACTATGCAATGGTTGTAATGATAGTTTGTATATAAATTATCAATTTGATCTGTTATCTATTCAAGACAAGTGGTTTCTATGAATTCAACATAGTTTTAGTTCTTTTTTCCTAATAATAAACATGTAAATTGATTAATTACAAGCATTAAGTATAAATTTGTAAAATAGACTAATAAACCACCCATCTCTAGCTTTGGATCCTGTGGCAGCCCGAAGTCAGGTGTTAGAGAAAAACAACAAAGCATCAGACTACTCCCCACACAGCAATGCTCAAGCTCCCCTCTCCACCCTACCACGTAACACCCAACCCTTTCTTAAGCAACATTCTTCAGTCCAAGAATGTTACAGTGGTCAGGTGTCTAACATTAGTTCAAGTGATAAAACTGGTGTTAAGGGAAGTCATTTTGGGCTTGATAGTGATAAATCATATGAAAACAACAATAACCCAAAAATCAAAAAATCTCTTGAACTTATTAATGATAAGATTTTCAAAGCTTCTCAGCTGCTTCATGACACAGCTGACATAAATTCTTGTCTTTCTATTTGCCAGCTCATCCAAACACTCACACAAACCGTCCAATCATTAGACGCTATTCTCAAACAATGAGTGATTGTTTATAGCTGATTTTAAAGAGAGTTTTTATTTTTTTTATAATAAAATCGATTTTAAAAAGACTATTTGTTTTTATCTTCCATAAACAATAAAGGGTTTTGGTGGATTCACTGGGCTACACTCTTCTCTGCCTTCCAGACCTTTACCAATTTTATTGCAATGATCTATGATTTGTTGATTCAAATGCAATCTTTCTCCAGCAAACCAAAACCACCATAGACCTCCATTCATGGTTCTAGGGTATGGATTCACTGATTCATCCTTTTGAAGATCTTTTGTGTCATTTGGGCCGTTAAAGTAGGTAGGCCTATCTTGGAGTTTATCCATTCCTTACTCAATCCATATTGTCTGAACATTGATGTGCTTTTTCTAAGTGCATACGCCAACGCTGCCGCGTTTATTTGGAGGTCTCCCAGTGCAGCATCAAGGACCATCACCGAGTTAACAGATCTCGGGAGTTTCATATATGTACATGGATGCTAAGAACTGTCTTGATTTCCGTTGTCGATGTGTTACCCATGTTAATGCGGCATAAAGAATAATGCTAAGAACACTTCATAAACTCTGACCTTAGTGCAAATGGTGAGATGCTGTTTTTTTCAGACACCCTTAGTTAGTCGATCAGAGGCTTTATAAGCTTTGCATGTTCTCAAAATGATTTTATGACCCACACTCGTGCATTCAAATAGCAAGAAACCGAGAAAGGATAGGATATTAACTTCTTTTAGCGAGGATTCGTTCACATAGAATTGAGTTCTTTGAAGCCTAAAAACACGGTTACTGTTTTTTTAGGCTTATAGTAGAAAAAATGTTTGCACGCACTACTGAAGCAGTTAAGATCTTGTGAATGGTTGGGAAAAGATGCACATTGAGCAGCATCACCGTTATAAAGCAATTCACGAACGATAGCCATTTTTGTTTTTGATTCAGACCAAGAGTGAGGCTTGAAAAATTTACCATCATCTCGTGTAAGAAAGAATACACCAATGTTTTTGTCTAAATAGGCAACTGTTTCAAAGACTTTTTTAATACAAAAAGGCTTAAATATCTGTCCATCAAACTGCACTGTGGCTTGCATGCCATCGTGAAATGAATGTATCAGTGCAAGAAAGAATGAAGGACAACCAGATTTGAAAGAACGATATATAGAGATTCTTGATCTACCAGGTCAAATGCCTTGATGAGATCTACAAACACTACATATAAGTGTACTCTGCTCACATGGTTTTTTTTGTAGTTGGCGGGTAGCGAAAATTAAATCTGTTGTAGATCTTTATGCACGAAACCCACTTTGAGATTCTGAATGAACTTGATACATCATCAATAATAAGGAAAACAAAAAAGTTAATAAAATACTTAAGAGTACAGTTACCTTTAAATAAAAGCTAGTTCAAGTGTTGTAGCTTAACGGAGAATTGTTGTTTGAAGCTGTTGTTGTTGAGAGGTTTTTTGTGAAGTCTGACACTGCATGAAGGGAACCCTTGAAAACGGGATGTTGCTTTTATGGGGTTGTGGTTTAGTGCTGTTAAACTGTAGAGGTATTTTACAGACTTTTTTATTATTGGACATATTGAGGAAAAAAATCATTAGTTTTGAAAATAAGTCAAATTATTTTTTCAATGGTTTTAAGCAATTCTGGGCATCCTATCAAGTTTGAATTAACAATGCAAATTGTTTGAAGCTTCTTGCAAGGGTCAGTAATTGATGTTTCATAAGTTAAATATACCAAGAGCTTCATCAAACCATTTTAATAAATATCTTTGCTAGTCATGCACTGAGTTAGAAACTAATCAATGCAAAAAAAATGAAGTTGCAATCGTTTGAATAAAGCCAAACAACGACAACTGAATACTCTCATTTATGGACAAAATTATGATAACTTTCAAGGATTGGTAGCTGAGTTTTGTAGAGCTTAACTTCAAATTTAACATGAAAGGGCTTTTTTAATGTTTCGCATGCCATATTATAAACCAACCTGCTGATGCAGTCCAACTGCAAGACAACATGATCAGTAGCATCTTTATTTGCTCTGCAATTTATGAGTGTCTTCATTCATTTGAAGTTATTATAACTGATGTACATCAGAAGTTATTTGAAAGTTGGTCAAAATGTCAGCTTGGTGGTATTTTTATAAGTTTAAAACAGTCTTGAATATCTCCATTCTTTTTTCTTTCAGATTGATCACTAGTCTTCCTATATTGGGGTTTCTATAGCTCAACAGATGTTTCTTATGGCGCTACTCCTTGCGTACTTAATGTCAGCCCACGCGGGATCTAACCCGGTAGTTTTACATAATTAGTATAATGTTCTACCACTGAGCTATACAGGCCGACAATCTTCATTTAATGATTGAGATAAAGAAGCATCAAGCTGATTTAGTTTTTAGAGACACCTCATGTATCTATTTATCCAAATTTTTTTGGTTTTAATAAAATTTTGAAATTCAAAATACATTTATTGTTCAAACAAAACTAAAATTCCCCGTGAGCTCAGCCTCATCATAATTCATAAGTCTAATGAATAACGGTAGAACTTATCGGAATGCTTAGTTTTGTTTGAATATTAGATGTATCTGAGATTCCTCATTTAATTAGTTTGTATTTTGTATTTGACAATTACACAGTATACATTATATTTTAAATACCCATACGACTGTTGATCGTGAGGTGTGTTATACTACTTGGATCGTAGGCTAACACTGGATCGTGAAGGTTTTATGGTAATAAACAAGTCTAGTCGTCTTTTAAACAATATTTGAACGACAGTTGATTGTACTATATAATACCCGAATACATATTTTCAAATACCGAGTGTAAATGTTTAATAAAAGCGGTATTTGGTATCAGTTTGCTTAATTAATACAAGGAATATATCTATAAAAAGCAATAATTTTAAACCTTTGAATGCACGTATACTAGATATTTTCAAAAAATTATACTAATTTTTATAAGTTATTGAATTCAGGTATAACATAGATAATAACTAAACATGTATATAAAAAGTAATTTCAATGAGAAAAACGGTTTTAAAAAAATAAAAACGAATAATAGTAAAAATAATTGTTTTCATAATACCCATTCTTGTATTTTTATTCTAATACATTGTATTCATCACAACATACATACGTCTAGTTTGTGTTTGACCACTATTAAGTTTAATGATGATGATGATGATGAAGATGGTTATGATGATAGGGATGATGGTGATCATAATGATGATTATGGTGATGATGATGATGATGGGGATGATAGAACATCAATAGAGAAATGATAAAAAGCTGTGGAGTGGAATAAAAGGAATATAATACGAGGCTGTCGATGTCATCCAATGAAGAATTTCTTAAAATATTTACCATTGTATCTGGTGTTTATATTGGTGTAATAACAATAATAAAAATAATAAGTTTATTTTTGATTTTTATTATTATGCTTATTATTTTCATTGTTATATTAATAAGAACAACAAAAAAATTGTTTAGGATTGTTATCATTGTTATTAGTCGTAATAGAAGCCAAATGATCGTAGAAGATTGTCTCGCTGACTTTTCGGCTTGACCTGGTTGATTGTGATTGGTTGGTTTATGAATATTAATTAGGTATAGTGATCACTAGTGATATAAATAGACAAACGATGTAAAAATATCTCAATTCAAAGGAATTTATATATTTGATTCGTCTCTCCAAAGTTATCATTTTAAAAACTAATGACTATTACTGTTTTGAATAAAACTTCAACTACTTAAATAAGATATTGTAGAAAATTTTTTTGTTTTTTAATATAAAGTAACAATCATTTATATATAACAGAATATTTATCATTAAGAGAAGATATAATCGCCAGAACTTTCTCTATCTACACAAATATACAAAATGAGTTATTTTTTCATCAAGAAAACATTATCTGCAACAAATATTTGCAGAACATTTCTATTAATAAAACATAAAAAAATAATAATCAAAACTTATATTTCATTTATAAAACATTATTCCAAATGAACCTAAATGGACGCCTGTCAATGTAAATTACAGACATTGAGCATAGCATGCATAATTAGTAGATTGGGGCTTAATCGGTTAATTCAAAATTAATTAGGAAATGTATTTATTGATATTTTAAATTGAAATTTGTTTTATGGAAGCTTTTACGATTAATTTTTTTAAAGCTGGTTGTTAAGTCATTTTAACTTTCTACTCAAGGTCAGTTATTTCAAATAATTTATCCATGTTTTGTTTTTTAATTAATTTAATAAAATATTTTCGTTTAATAATTAAGATAACGTGGAAACAAAAAATAAAAATAATGATTACGTCAAAAATAAAAAAAAATAAAACAATAAAACTAAGAATAACAAAATCAATAAAAATATTATCAACACTAAAAAATAATAAAAATAATAATAGAATAAAAAAAATAAACCTTGTAGAAGGTGGGCACGTCAACACACAGGTCTTTGAAGAAAGAGTCTCTCTCCTCTTTCTCCGCTACATCCTTCCTTTGTTTTTCTTCTTTTTCTTCCATTATTTCATTGTTTTCCTTATTATTATTGTTTTTATAGTTTTTTTTGAAGTCTTTGGTGTTATTATTATCTCCGATTATCTTGTCACAATCCAGTGTATTCAGGTTTTCTTTCTTGTTACAAAATTCATCTAAGCCTTTCTTCCTTTTTTCTCCATCTATCTCATTTTTTATTTCATCTTCCTTCGTCCATTCATTCGCCATTACTTTCTCTTCGTTATTTCCTTCATCACTCACGTTTTTTTCATCCAAATCACAATCTTTCTCTTCCACCCATCCATCCTCTACCACTTCCACTACCGGAAACAATATTTCCCCAATTTTACAGTCTTTGGAGTACTGATCAAACGTGAAGACACTCAGTTGGACAGTGACGTCATCAACTTTTGTGACGTCATAAAAATCGAATTGTTCTTCAAACACTGGGTTCTGTGTTCTTCTCATTATTCTTGTCTTTGCCTGTGTGTGTGGTGGGGTGTGGTGTGTGGGGGTTGTAGTGAAAATAGGGGTGGAATGTGGTGTGAGGTGGTGGTGTAGGGTAGTGGTGTGCGGTGTGAGAAAAGGTTGTGAAGTTTGGTGTGAAGCGTAGAGAAGTGTGATATTGTATGGTAGAGTCTGATGTGATGCAATGGGGTCTAGTGGGATGAAGTGAAATGGCGGGTTGCTGTGGTAAGGTCATTGGTTAGAGATGTCAGGTTGACGTTTTAATTAGTATCATTTTTATATATACTAAAAAGTCAACAAAAACGAAAATCAAAATTTAACTAAAAATAACCACGAGGGAAGAGTCTGGGAGGAGAGTGAGTTTGACATACGGGTCACATGACAGATTTCTGCGCATGCGTGGAAGTCCCCAAAGACTGTGAATAGTGATGCTGAGAACATTTTCCTTGTACCATATGCTGAGATGCGCTCTAATTGGTTTGTTTCCTTCGTCCCTTTGGGGAGCTTTCGGAGTTGCTTTCGGTTCTTCTTCATAATAATAACCTTCACTCTGGTTAACAACTTGAATTTTAGTTTGAAAATATTTATGATCTTTGGTTGTATCGAACTGCATCCGGTTTGTGACAAACTGGTCCACAACGCCACCATATTTCTTTTGGTCAGGCTTCATGAGTCGTTGGTTGGGATGGTTAGATTGACCTCGAATATTACTTATATTATTTCCACCATTAGCACCATTATAATATCCACTACTTCCGTTATACCTCCTATCACTACTTCCGTTATGCCTTTTTTCATCGTTCCAATTATATCCATTAACACCATCTAGCCCTTTTTGAGACCAGGGTTGGGATTCAAACCTGCCTTCTTCCCTCATGAAACCCTCCCTGTAGGCCTGAGACAACCTCACTTGAGCGTCACATCTCTGAGAAAATCTCCTTTTTATAGTTTTCACCAGGAACATCAGCACCGCTCCCAACAACATCAGCCCACCAACCACAGCCAGGCTTAATGTGTACCATTCCCCTGGTGAAGTGGTTATAAAAGGGTATAAAACATATGTGAATAATTATGAATCAGTTCTGAATATTGAAGATGTACTCAAAAGCATGAATGATTTTTTGTGAATATTAATAATATATTTATAAATATAAGGAATGTGGTAATTAATGATTTATTTATGAATATTAATGAGTTGGCTGCTAATTATAGTGAAGATGGTTGATAACTTAATAGAACTTTCTAAATGAATGACCCTTGATTTAAATTGAAAGAACATAATGGAACAATAATGAAAACAATAAAAAAAATAATAATAATAATTTAAATATAAAAATAATAATTCCTACCTCTGGTCATAGGCCTGCCAAGCAAGGATTTCTTAACAGCCATAATTACCAGATATTTTTTGTTTTTGTGTATTCTTATACTTTTTATATGCGTTTATGTATGCTTTTACTTTGTATTTGTGTCTTGTATTTTATTGTCGTGCTGGGTATTATAAGTAAGTTAAGTATTTCATTTTTATTGTATTTTCTGGTGTCACATCACTATTATATAATATTTTTTATAAAATAAAACTTTCTCCAACAGATTATAAATCACGTTTTTCAATTTATTTTCTTCGATCTATTTCCTGTGACGCATAAGAAAAAACAAATTTAAAAACTCAGAACAAAATCACCCGACATACCACTCAACTCACAACTGTGTCACCTTGCATTCAAAATGCAAATGTGTTTAACGTGGCGAGTTTTGTTGTTTTCCTTGTGTGCCTGCCACATTTAACTTCATCCGCTGCTGTGTACGCTTCCATTCGCTTCTTCCATACTAATACATATGCGGATATATATAAAAATAAATAAATAAATATATACATATATATATGAATAAATAAAAATAAATATATATATATATAAATAAATATAAATAAATAAATTAATTAGTTAATAAACGAATATATATATATATATATATATATATATATATATATATATATATATATATATATATATATAGAGAGAGAGAGAGAGAGAGAGAGAGAGAGAGAGAGAGAGAGAGAGAGAGAGAGAGAGAGAGAGAGAGAGAGAGAGAAATTTGGAAAAATGCTGATAATGATGTCACAGGCTCCACATGACGTATGTGTTGTGTATGGTCGAGTGTTTGCTTAGAATGCTGAGATTATTTTTAGAGAAGCAGAGCTATAAATAGCACACGCCTACGATTTAAATTCTTTTTCTTCTCCAGATGGTACGATTTTGGGTACTGGGTGATGAAGAAGAAGAGGAAAAAGGTAGTTGAATTTTCTGCAAATCATTATCTACTTTTAAATGTTTTTTTAAAATATTAAACATAAAATAACAGCATAAAAATTAAACAAGTCTTATTTAAAAAATTTTGAACTGATGAATATGCTTGGATTTGTTGATGGAACAAATAATATAGGAGAATGCAAAGTGACATTCATATATTACTTGCAAATTTTACTTTGTTAAGAAAAAGCTTTTTGTTTCAATATTATTTTTGTCTCCTTGAATACACGAATTTTATTGTGGCCAGTGAAAAATAATTATTTTTAAATTAAACATTGAGAGCTTCATCAACAAATGCACGAATATTGGTTTGCACCAATGTGGGGTTTTGTTTAATGACACCGGTCAATTTTTAATATTTTTAAAATTATATTTATAGCTTTTTGAAGTAAAACAATGTTTTCGTAAATATTTTATCCAGATGCATTCTTCAAAGGTATTTGTTTTCTTTATGATTTTTGCTTTGGCTCTTTCATGGTTCTGTAACGGTTTCACTGATGACAATTATTGTTACATAACCATTAAAAATCCCGGTACGTTGGCATCTTGATCTTGTTTTGTGAAAGCCTATTTAAAAATACACGTAGTCTAGTTTGCAAGTGGTTGGTAGGGGAAATATAGGTCAGCTTCGATTGGTTATCATCAAGTTTTTAATTATTTTTATTTTATTTAATTATTTGATTAATTAATTAATTAATTAATGCAGTACAGCAAAGTGCCGACCTCAGGTAGGATTAAGAAGCAGAAGATTAATTACTCAGGAGTTTCATTAAACGACTTATTTGAAAACATTATTCTTTTGATCAACTTTTATTAAAAAAGTTTAAATTAAAAAATAATAATGTGCCAGATAGCTTTCAGAAACTACTTAAGATTTTTCAACAAACTGAATTTCCTATAATTTCTTTAAGATTTGATAAATTTTTTCAAAAACCTAGCTAATTTCTTGAATATGTTTTCTTAAATTCCTCATATTTTGAAGAAGTTATATGAACTTCAATATACAAAAAACAAATACTAAGTTTCAATTAACAACAAAGCTTTTTTGAGCTGGACGTACAATATCAAGGGCTAAAACAAAAGTTAAACCATACGATAACAAGTGCTACAACGAATGGCTATAGTTTGATATATTGCCGTGAAATGGACTTTCCAAAATAGTTTTTAACGCATTCTAATTGCTCGCTACCAGATAAGACTGTGTTTTTTGACGGCTCTTACAGGCTTTACAAACACTACATTTGATAGTTTTATAGGGCTTGTTACTTGCTGCGATAAGCCAGCCTTAATCAGACTATGAGTCCAAAGAAGTAATCAAATGGCAAAATTATCACTTAAGGATGTGAGATTTCCTCAGAAAAAGTTTCATGGATTCTGTTTAATAAACACTTTGTGTTTGTTTTTTTATATAAAAACATTATATTTTTCATATTCCGCATAGAGTAGCGCACCAAAGCGTATCAATTGCGCGATCAAGGGTAGACTTATTTCCCTAGTCATACACTTAGGAATTACCAGTTTTGTATATTACACAACCAAAAGCTGTTACAAGTCATTCTAATTACTTATAGTTTTTTTTAAATATCTTTTTCACATAGATACCCCCTCAGAATTAATTTTGCTTTTTTAATGAATCTATAACTTTAAAAAAATTATTCAGAAATAAAATTCATTGAACAAACATCGCTATGATGAACTTAGTGTTTTTATATATTATCTTATACTTATTTTATAAAATTTGCCATCATAATGATAAACTCAAATTTTAACAGTTTTAATAAATTAAAAAAGCTTTAATATTTTAAATTATTTTTATTATTAATAAAGTAAAGTTTATTTTCGGCATTAAAGTGAATTGTTTTTGGAAACTGTAAAAAGTAATTATATATGGACCACATGTGTAATGAGTTAAAAAATCATTCTACTTTCAACAACCAGTCACAGCTCAATCAGTGACCCCGCTGGTGATGGTAAAATTATAAAATAGTTTTCATATAACGCTTTTTAGAGAGATAAAGCGCTTGCTAGAAACTATATTTAGGAGTGTTCATGACAATGTTGATTAATTGATAAAGTTTTATAAAGTTGAAAGAGATAAATACTAGTTTTATTTTGAAGTTTTCTATTTATATTTTTTTGATGAAATCTATTTTTAAAATTCCATAAATATTAAATAAGATTTTAAACTTCAAAGATTTGAACTAATTATATATGCTGATTAATCGTTTTGAAAAACTCTAGTTATAAATCCAAATAAAATTATTTAAGTTGAATTTTTATTTTGGTTACATTTTTTGTCTAAATAATTAAATAATCTGATTATTCTCGATCGAGCAGGAAAGAAAAACGCAATACTATAGTAATTGTAAAATCTCAAAAATATTTTTTTAACTACTTCAAAATAAATTTGTATTGTATCATTAATTTTTAAAATATGTAACAAAAACATTTGAATCAAAATTTTTGACACTAACACAGAATTAACTTTTAGCCGTTAATTGGTTTTATGAAAAAGTCGTGAAAAAAAATGTCTTCGAGTGCATATCGGCAAGATATGCCTCCAAAAGGAGGTTACCAGGCTGTAGATTGGATGAGAAAAGTTCCAAAAAGCAAATTCAGCGGTAAGTATCAAGTTGTGATTTGAATCAAGGTCACAATGTAACTTTTTGAAGGCATCGAACATAGTTATTTTTTTGAAAACGATGAAATCTAAATTCATTCATAAGGGATTTTTTAAATATTCTCATTTGAGATAAATTGAAACATTAAATTTTTAATAAGTTTAATTTTATCATCAATGAAGTATTGCTATCAATCTGTATAAACTTCATCCAAATAATATTAAAAAATATAATACAAAGGTGCACAAATGATGGCTGCATATCTGGGAGTGACAGCCTTTGGGTGGACATGTTATGCTTTCGAACTCAGAAAAAAAAGGTGTCCATTTTTCTAATTTACAATAAATTTTTAACAAATATAAGACAACACAATAATTAGATTTATAATGCTTATGCATTAAATAATATAAATTTCAATCATAATTCAGCTACCACTAACAAACAGACAAGAAAGGATAGAGATGGATGATGCTCGTTTTGCTGTGCAGCCCTTGATGATGGCTGAGATGGATCGCATGTACTTGAGGCGTTTGAGGCAAAACAGAGATGAAGAAGCAGAGTTGATGAAGGATGTGCCTGGATGGGAAGTTGGCAAGTGGAAGGGCAAGCCATTGTATTCTAGGGAAGGGCCTAACCAGGTTTGATTTTTTGAGGGTGTGGTTAGCTTTTGGGTGAGAAATTTAGTAAATTTGATTAATAATTTGTTGTTTTCAAACTCAAAAAACTTAATTGATGTTAGCTTTTTAGTGGTCAGGTAAAATTTGAGTTTGAGTTAATCTAATGATCATTTTCAATTTTTTTAATGAATTTATATACTATCATATTCATTGTCTGTTATTACATCCTAAACAATATTTCTTAAGGTGGATTATGATGAATACTACGCCCATTCTGAACCCATCCACCAGTATAGGCGAATTATTGAAATTAGGAAGCATTAGAGACGCTTAAATTTGATATAAACTTTCAATTTAATGAAATGTATAACATAAGTAGTTTGAAACCGCTAGTTGTTGGTGAGAATATTATGAATAATAACTAATTCTCGGATATTTTCGTATTTTATTTTGTTTCAAAAAATTAAATGTTTAAAAAAATAAATTTTTCGTTTTTCATATTTCTTCAATGCTGGTTTTGAGAGCCACGAATATTCACTTTGGGGTTATTACATGAATGTTGCTAAAGTTAAAATTTATTAAATATTTTTAATGCGCGCATTGAACTCCAAGCACTGAATCAATATTGAAATGAAAATTTTTGGAAAAAAAAATTTCAGCGCAGTTTTGGGAAAATAGTTGAACGCTTTAGGATGCCATTTTAATTGTTTGTGAGTACTAGTTTAGGATTAATACTATATTCCAAATAATTGGGTATTTTCAGAATTATCTTTAAATTTGGTTCAAACTATTTTAATGTTGTTTGGTTAGACTTTTGTTTCTTTATTGCTCTAATCTAATATATTTTAACCGATGTTGAAATCGCATTTTCGCTCAGCCGCCATTAAATTCCACAATGATTTTTTCTATGTCGTCTACACACTCGCCCTTTCGATTTCGTCTTTTACTGAAATTTAAATTGTATATAAGTTATTTTTCATATAAATCGAATTAGAAATTTTTGATTTATTTGCAAGTATAGGTTAAAATCTATTTGCAAAATTGAACCGGCAGATAGGAGTTTCCCTTTGAAATGTACACTCGCCAGTTTGTGAGTGAAACTTCGCCATCTTTTACTCAATTTACAGCACCCATTCCCGTCAAAAAAACTGTAAATATCAGTTGATTTTTTTGAATCATCACCTAAATAATTTTCTTTACTCTAATGAATTATAAAATAATCTTAGTGTTAATAAAAAATAATTTAAATTTATTGTTTTTATTATGAGTTGAATTATAATTAAAAAATTTAATAATCTCATTATGATTATTTTGTAGATAAAGAATTAATCTATATCTATCATTCATGACACTAAATTAGTAAAAACATAATTACCTCTATGTAAAAAAAGCAAAATAGGTTTTTAAGAATTTGAATTAAAACAAAAAATATAATTTCTATATAAAAATTAATTTAAATCAATAATTAATAATCAATTAATGCTTAAATCTTTTTAAAAAACAGAATGAAAATATAGTCACAATTCAGCCACAGATTCAAGACCAAATGACCAACTGTAAGCTTGTTAATGTTTTCAGGGTCCTATTCATTTTATTGTTATGAATCATATTTTGCTCAATATATTATATATGAAATTGAATATCAAAAATTAAATTCAAGGTATTAAAAAATGAAGTTAAAAAATATAATGTAAATGATAATTACTACTGAGAATGCTGTCATTACATTTCACAATATTATTCATATAAGTATAAACATTAGGAATAATAAAAATTATTAAATCTCATCAACTAAAATTCTTCCAAGATTTTTCATTAAAATCCTGCATACTAACTTCAAATACATACCACTGCACTCCATATATCCCAACACCACAAACGCTTTTTTTTTAGAGATTTCAAAATTATAACTCACCCCCAAATGCTACAGATTTCTTCTAAACCATTCCCATCTTTATTACCCCAACACTCCCACTTCTCCAACACCACAAAATTTTCATTCTTTGAACAGCACACCATTCTATCCCACAAAACCACAGTACATAGTTCATCATCGACACAGTGCACTCACCTCATCATCATCACAACTTCCATCCACTTAACCATGACCACAACATCCCTATACCTCCAAAATCACAGCACCACATTCTCACAAAACCACAGCCCTTCCACTTTATGATCACCACAACACCCTCATTCCCCTAACAGCACAGCATAGCAACCAAATAGACGGGGTGGCAGATTCAGTAGAGGGATACATGGAGAAGTTCAACATCACTAACCACATGAAGGAAATGACCCAACAACAAATTGAATACTACTTCTCACCGTTTGTCTATTACTATCATCATATATCCATCAAACAATATTAGTCATCATCATCATTTTATTATAGTCGACATTTTTCCCTTTTCCAAGGGATCACTGACTTCTTTCCATGACCTTTCCCTCCATTTCACCCTGTCGTAGCATCCCATCCATTATTTGTCTCATTCATTTATTTCTCATTTATCAACTATCCATATCTCATCCCTATATCTATTTGATATTCATTGATTCAGTAAAATCTAATTAATTTATATACCCATCTTACCAATCATAAACCTTTTTCACCACCCACCCTTCAGTGTGAACTTGCCAACAGACACCCAATTGAGGGCAAAGATTGACCAAGATGGTTTCTTTTCTGCCATGGAACTTGCCTCCTTCCCCAAGGTTCATGGTGGAGAAGTGGTGGCAGTTAAGTGGAGATAATGAGTTGAGTTTTTGAGTAGGTTTTCATCTTAGTCGTATTCATTTTTCTGTGCTTCACATGCTAGCTTGGGGTCTTACTATCTGATCTTGAGTTGTCACATTAGCTTGTGTGATTGAACAGAATCTAACAATTTTATTAGTTTCATGGTCTAGTTTTCCAATGGAATCTCCATTCGACTTCTTTTGTTGCCAGTCTGACTCACTTTTCACTCATCATGTCTTCATCTTTTAGGGGCCCATTGTTCATTCAGATTTCCCATTTGTTTTGTCATAGCCACTTGAGTCATTCATGATCCATTGAAGGCCCATGATTTGATGTTGTGTTGCTATCTTGCTAATGATGAGGATTTTCATAGAAAATGCTGTGATGCTAAAATATAGGTGTGTTTTGAATAGATTTCTTAATAACCATGTCAAGTGAGGTTTGGTGTAGGGTTTAGTAATGGTGGGTAATATGGAGGACTCCATGATGGTGTTTGCTAATGATTGGACTGACAACCTGAATAGAAATATCTAATCAACACTAAAATGTGGCAAAACAACACCTTTATTTTCTTTGCTTCAAGGTTTTTGGAATTGACTTACTGTAGCGTCATTGCTATTGTTTATATGTGATATATCTAATTAAAAAATACTTTTTGTCTGTTCAGCCATCTGTCTATCTGTTTGTGTTACTTTTTTAGATTTTTAGTTTTTTTTAAAATGGTTGGTTTTAATAACAATTTGTTTTTCAATTATTTTAAAAGCCACTTGAATGTTAGTTATTAAAACACTTTGATTATTATGATTATAAAATTTCATTTCTATTATTTATTTTTTAAATATTTATAATTATTATTTACATATTATTGTTTTTATTTATTTTTTGTTCACCAAGCAATATTGAGGTTTCAAAGTGTTTCTTACTGATTGATATATTCACTTGCCAACCTCGCCAAATTATTATTTAAAATACATTCATTTATCCATCCTTTTGTCTATTTTTTACATTTTTTCATTCATTCTTTCTTTCTAGTTATCTTTTTTCTTCCCAAATCCATCAGCCACTCTGAATCACTTATTAATCTGGTTATTTCAAGCCATATACCTTCCAATATCGTATTATTTGTTTTCATTCAACCTATCCATCTATCTTTCCACTCGTATATACATCTATCTATATCTCATATATCTATCCTTCCTTCCTTCATTCATCCATCAATCCATCTGTATACAGGTGGCAAGTTTGACAACATCATTGGATCAGAACAGACGAATAAGATTCGTTATGCTTTTATGTTTACGTGAGTTTGTCTGTGTGTGGGATTTTCATGTATGTATGTGTTTTTGTATGGATGTTTGTATAAAAAGTTCTGTTTTGTATGCACGTGTAATATTTTAAAATTCTTACTATATTAAAATAATAAAACCGGCTCAATAACAGTAATAATAGAAACAAAAATAATATCACATTAAAAATAAGGTCAGTGATGAAAATCTCTTCACTCGTTTATTGCTGATTAGAGCAACAAATGGAAATAAAATTTCTTATAAAATTAATCAAAACAAGAATAATAATAAACATGAAAAAAACAACATTAGGAACAATAAAAATAAAATAATAACAACAATAATAATTGAAGATCATATAGAGCCTTGCCATTTTTGAATATTGTCTTGTATTTGGTGCGCTAGCCTTGCAAACATACATCAAAACAACCTTTCCGTCTACGTGATTATTACCCTTATGTACGTGTGAAATTTTGTGTTTCAGTGTATGTTTGGGGTATTTATGTAATTGTCTATGTTTACTTGTTCGTGAGTGTCTGTCTGTGTGCATGTACTAGCATTTTATTCACTGCGGAGCTAGAGATATCATAATTTATAAATTTTGAAAATAAGTTTTAAGTTTATTTAAATTTATGGGGCGTGTGTATATGTTTTTTTAAAATAGCATCATTCAATCTACCTCACATAAATAAATATCGCACATAGATTACGCACGCTTATACAAAAACGTACATGAATCTAAACTTACAAATAAACATAAACATACATAATGGAATAGTGTATACACGCACGCGTGCATGAATTAACACACGCATAAATATAAACGCACCTACAGAGTCGCCTCAGATGGAGGTGGATGAGTCGTTATACAGAGTCAAGTCGATTGACCACAGTCTCTTTCAGACTGACTCCCTCATCATTCGAAATGTGGTGTCGGGGACGACTGAGGAGGAGATCAAGAACCTCTTTCCAACCCCCTTGTACCCTCTCTGCTCTTCATGCTACCCCCTCAACAACCCTCTGTCTGGTGACAAAACCACCATGGAGTGGGTGTTGGTGTTTTCGAGCACAGAGGATGCCATGAGGACATACCAGTTGATGACAAAAAGGGCCATCGTGTATTCAGAGAAGTCTCTCTTTGTGAGGTTCAAACTCAAGGACCTGCCCCCAAGTGCTGAACCTCCTTCATCCTACTATGAGCACAGCATCTCATCATCAAGGCCTGAGTCTCAACATGATTGGAGTTATTCTGTGGAGACACCCATGCAGCACCAATCGATTACCCTGTTGCCCCAACAACTCGACAGCAACATCAACAACAACCTCCAGCAACTTCACCTACAACAACCACAATACATCTATCAAACACCTTTGGCATTGGCATCAGGCCAACAGGCCTTCACCCTTGCCACACAAAACACGCAGCCACAACAACTGCGCCAGTCGATCATCACCCACACCAACCCCCAGGCAACTCCTGCAGCCGCCCCGAACATCCAGATTGTACCCCAAAACTTTGTCCTTCAAAATGGAGGTTATTTTATTCCTCCATATGTCTACGACGGCAATGGAAACTTTGTGCAGTTTCCTTTTAGTCAACCGGTCCTCTATGATTTGTCCAGACTCACCAATCTGCAAGTGCCCATGAAGTATCTCCTTTTATTATTATTATTGTTATCATTTTAATATTTTTATCATAAGTTTGATGATTATTATCATTATTATCATTGTTAAAATGATTCAAATCAAACTCTTATTAACTAAGTAAAACAAAACTTTTTGTAAGTCAGCCTCACATTATAAAAACTTGTTAATATACTTTACTTGGTGTGAGTTTAACTTATGAAAAGCTTTATGTTATTTAGTTAATATAAATATTTGATTTGAATATTTCCATATAAGGCTAGTTTAGTTATTATTATCATCTTCAATTATAATACCAGATTTTTTTTCATTAGGAGCATTTGAATTTTTCATGTAATCAAATTTTTATTTTCTAAGAATTCTTTCTTATTTCTCAAAGTGATCTTCGTCCATACATCACTACAATCCACTTTTTACTATTTGATCCAAGTTGTCACCACTACCGTTATTATTATTGTATTGATTCATATGTATGTATGTATGTATGCATGTATGTATGTATGTATGTATGTATGTATGTATGTATGTATGTATGTATGTATGTATGTATGTATGTATGTATGTATGTATGTATGTATATATGTATGTATGTATGTATGCATGTATGTATGTATGTATCTATGTATGTATGCATGTATGTATGTATGTATTTATGTATGTATGTATGCTATGGCATAGACATTGTGGTATTATTTGAAACTCGACTGACAGGTGAAGGAAATGTTTTAGATGAAGGTTACACTTTCTTTTGGAAAAGTAAGCCACATGGAAGTAAAAAAGCACCTGATGTGGCTTTTGCAGTTAAAACCTCTCTTCTTATCTAGAAGAGCTGCCTTGCTGTATAAATGACTGAATTTTATCAATGAGAATTCCTTTGACTCGTAGTCAGTATGCTACTTTTGTAAGCGTGTATGCACCAACATTATACATATCAAAAGAAAAAAAAATGGCAACTTGTTGCTAAAATTCTTCCAGCTGATAAAGTCGTTATCCTGGGTGATTTTAAGGCAAGAGTCGGGAAAGATGCAGAAACCTGGCACGTTTTAGGTAAACATGGCGTCGGAAAACTTAATAGCAACGACTTAATGTTGCTAAAATTTTGCATAAAAATGAGGTTTCAGATAACCAACAATATGTTCCAAATGAAGGACAAGTTCAAAACCATGGCTTGAAACAATGGCACTTAATAGATTTTTTGTTGGTCAGAAGACGTGACATACCTGATGTACAAATCGTCTGTGCTATTCGGGGTGCTAAATGTTGGACAGACCACTGACTTGTTCAAGCTAAGTTGAGCTTTGTGGTTAGGCTTAGGAACCGTAGTTGTGGAACCAAATTACCTGAACTTTTTATTGTAGTTGGTCTACGAATGCTGCTATGAAAGAGAAACTGGCAAAGGAAATCAAAAATATAACCTACGAAAATTCATGAGAAGACTTTAGGATCTCTGTAAATGGTGCTTGTGTGATAATACTGGGCTTCAGACCGAGACTGGTTCAATGAAAACGATAGGAAAATACAGCCATTACTAGAATTTAAGTCGAAGGCATGTAATACTTTGTCCAAGTGTGTGACTGGTTCTCATGAATAAGTAAGTTTGAATGCAGGTTTGATTCCATCAAAACTGAAATACAGCGCGAATTTAGAAAGATGCAAAATACTTGGTGGAGTAAGAAGGCTGATGAGATCCAATTAGCAGCTGACACTAAGAACACCAAAGTATTTTAGTCTATTGCGCGAGATTTAAAGCTCTTTTAGTTTCTCTACCACGCCTGAGGGCCGAACCGACCTGAAAATCTTTACGGATGGGTCCACCCTCAACGGTACGGATAATGGAGGAGCCGGAGTGGTCGTCTTCAGAGGAAACACACTGATCCACTCTTGGCACGCGCCTACTGGAACCTTTAGCAGCTCTTTTCAGGTCGAAAAGACTGCCCTGATGGCTACCATCTTTTGGCTCAAACAGAATGACGACTGGTTCTCAGCCTCCATCATCACAGACTGCAAGTCACTTCTACAAGCCCTCTTTAACCCCAATATTACCGACCCATTCCTCCTGTCTTTCAACACTTCAATTGCGGCCTTCTATCCAACTAAAAACATCCGGTTGATCTGGGATCTGGACCACTGCAATCTACCGTGCAACGACCTAACAGACGAGCAGGCCAAACTAGGTTCTGCCCTTCCCCAACTTACCGCCCCACTGGATCCACAAACCCAACTTGCCATTATTCGCAGAAGCTGCAAACCCCCTTCATCTACTCACCCCCGCCTCATTTCCCTCACCGTTTCCCGCCCCAACCCGAAATAAGAGTCCCAACTGTCAAAGAAAGACTTCGTCGACCTCATCTGATTCCGGTCTGATCACCATCCCGCACTCCGAAGATGGCAACATTTGGCGGGGAAAAGTGAAGATGATCGGTGCCGCCTCTGCGGAGAAGAAGAAGAATCGGCCGAGTATCTATGGCTGCGGTGCCCTGAATTCCAGTCTACCCGTTAGCACCACCATTTGGGCATTTCTTTCGGAAAACTAAGAGGCCTCACACAAGCGAGTCTAGCGCTTCTGAGGACCATCCTCAGGCGCCTTGAATGAAAAAAAACAAACAAACTTTGAGAATCAAAGATAATAAGCATCTCATTCGTGACCCATCTGGCATTCTAAAAAATGGAAAAAACACTTTGACGATCTTCTAAATAGACCTTCTGTATTCAATTTAGAACTAGTGGAATCCATTCCAACTAAACCGGTTGAAGACGCTTTGGGTGACGAAATTACAGCACAGGAAGTGGAAGAGGTAGTTCAAAAACTGAACTCTGGTAAGTCTCCTGATATGAACAGCCTTGTTGCAGAATTCTTTCATTGTGCTAGTCCAGTGTTGATGGGGCAACTGACTACTCTATTACAAACATCTTGGAGAACTGAGACTATTCTTGAGGATTGGAGAAACTCTTTATTAGTTGTGCTTTATAAGGGAAAGGGTCCTTAAAACGATTGCAATAACTACCGAGAAATCTCACTTTTATCAGTTGTGTGTAAAATTCTTAGTCACATTAATTTCAAAAGAATTAATCTTCACATTGCTGATAATGTTTTGCCAGAATCCCAGTGTGGGTTTAGAAGTGGTCGAGAAACAGTTGATATGATATTTACAATCAGACAACTGCAAGAAAAATGTCAGGAACAGTGCGAAGATCTTTTTCAAGTGTTCATTGACCTCACTAAGGCTTTTGACACAGTAAACCGCGAAGCTTCTTGGTTAATTTTTGGAAAGTAAGGCTGTCCAGAGAAGTTGATTTCTATCCTAAAACTTTTCCACCACGACATGAAATCTACGCTGAATATCGGGGGCAAACTTGCAGAACCTTTCACTGTAGGAAACGGTGTCAAGCAGGGAGATACACTAGCTCCAACACTATTTGCGCTTTATTTTTCTATGGCGTTTCAATTAGCTTTCAAGGACAGTAGCGCAGGTGTTTACATTTACTATTGAACCACTGTTAAGCTTTTTAACATCAAACGTTCCACTGTCAGCACCAAAACAATGATGAGCGTGATACGTGAATTGCTTTATGCAGACGACTGTGCTTTGCTAACTCACACCGAGATGGAAATGCAGCACCTGATGGATTCTTTTGAAGCTGCGTGCACGGCGTTAGAACTGACTATCATCATCATCGTTTTACGTTATTTTTCCTCTTTTAAGAGAGGTTTGATGAAATATTAAGTTTCCATAAATCTCTTTCGAAAGCCTGGCTCTCTTCTAACTCTAGTATTTTTAAATCTTCCACGCATTTCTTACAGGTCTTCTTTGTCTACCGATTGGTTTACGCCTCTTGAGGTTCATTTTGTACACTTTCAGTGACAAACTGTTTGAAGAAAACTGTATTGATGTACCAACCAACTTTTGGAAAAACATATGTCGAGCCATCAATCTATGTCTACAGACAAAAGCTGGCAGTCGTTCCAAAGTTTATATATCTGGACAGTACTTTCAATTGCAGTAACTCCATTGATGATGAGGTGTGCTTGTGAATAAGCACACCCAGCCACGCATTTGCATCTTGCATAAGCGTCTTTGGAGTCGCCATGGTATCTCTAAACGCACGAAGGTAAAAGTTTATAATGCGTGTGTTCTAACTGTCCTTCTTTATGCCAGTGAAACTTGGACTACATATACCAGGTACCTGAAACAATTTGAGCGTTTTCACCAAGTGTTTCTGCGTAAGATCTGGGCATAAAATGGCAGATGCACATCAGCGACACCGAAATACTTGAAATGGCATATAGCTCTAGCATCGGAGTCTTAATTTCCAAGCAACAGCTCAGATGGAGCGGGCACTTGATAAGATTGCCCAACGAACGGATTCCAAAGCAAATATTTTATAGGCAACTTATCGATGGCAAAAGATTGGCTCACAAACCCAAAAAACGATTCAAAGATTGCTTGAAACAAACCTTCAAAAAATGCGACATAAACTCCGAATCATGGGAGATACAAACGCAAAATAGGTTAACTTGGAGGAAAGTAATTTTTAAAGCAACTGGTTGTTTTGAGGAAAGCAGACAGGAACACGCTAGGCTTAAATGCGATCTCCGGAAAGAAAACATCACCAAGCATGTAACAGAACTAACGTGCGGTCAATGTGGGAGACCATGTTTGAGCAGGGCGGGTTTTCTGAGTCATTTAAGATCCCATCGACGTCGTGTTTCTCCGGCCAAGCATGAGAAGGTCATCTCAGTGTACACTACTCGTCAGAAATTTATTTGCCCAATGCCGTATAGCAATATTTGTGAAATTTGCGGCAAAGTCTGCAAAAGTGTAGGTGGCATGAAAAGGCACAAAAAAGTTCATATTTCTTATCCCGAATCTTCATATATATGGCAATTGTGGGAAGGTGTGCAAGTCCTCTGCAGGTTTGAAAAGCTACCTCCGGGCCAGGAACTGCTTGTAAAGCAATGGCAATACTTAAAGATGAGTTGCTGCCACCATGTATGTATGTATGTATGTCTTGTTTACGTCAAGCCCGCGTAAAATTGGCTATGATAACTCTTGTCTGTTTCGTTGTTATTTGAAGAATTTATCCAGTCAAATAGTTGAAATATATATCAAAATATTTATCTATATTTTGAAAAGTTTTTTTGTGACTAAAAAAATTCAAGAAGAGCAAAATGGCGGATAAACAGACACAAAGTTACACTTTCAAATCTTGCGTAGAATTAATAACTCACCAAGAACAAAACGTAAAAACGCAACAAGTTATCCTCAGTATAAAAAGGGAAAAAAATTTCAAAATTGGCTGCTGGAACGTAAGAAGTCTAGGCAATCCTACAGAATTCAACACAAGCCTCCGTAATGTCATTGCCACAATGGAAAAAAATAATGTTCCTACAATGGCACTTTATGAAGTGAGGTGGTCTGGATGTGGTGTCTTGGAGGTGGAAAATGCTACTATTGTGTATTCAGGCTCTGCAGATAAACATAGTAGTAATCAGAGAGGCACAGTAGTAGTTCTTATTGGCTATCTGAGAACTGCTTGGAAGGAAAAAAATATTTTCTTTCCAATCAATGGTAGATCATTGAAAATAAGACTCAAATTGGGCAAAATCTGGCTGAGCATTATTTCTGTATATGGTCCAACAGAAGTCAGTGACCCCTCTACATCAGATGAGTTCTATTTTCAACTTCAGTATGCTATCAAAGGAGTAAAACTCAAAGATATGTTGTTGGTTTTAGGAGATTTTAATGCTCGAGTTGGTCTAGCTATTAAACCCACAGGACTTCATGGAGCACATAATCCTGATAAATGCAACAACAATGGTTAAAGGCTTTTGGACTTCTGCAACAAACATGGATTGATGATCACAAATATAGTATTTCCTCACAAAAAAATTCACCAGTGGTCTTGGACACATCCAAACCAGAAGGAAGGAGGACGTGCTAGACTACATCCTAGTCAATCAAAAGTTCAGAGCCTCAATCTGACACCAGAACACACAGACAGTCAGCACACATATCAGACCACAACCCAGTAGTATCAAAAATAAGAATTGACTACAAAAGACAAAAAATAAAAACCAATAATAATAATTTCAAACATAATAAACCAGACATCTTTAACCTCGACAACGAAACAATAGAAAAAATCCAAAATGAAATGAAACAATGTTTGCATAAAAGAAAACTCAGTAATGTAAATGAGATATGGGATGATTTCAAATCAACTATAAAAACAACAATAACTCAATTACTTCCAAAAAAAGCAACTAAAGCTGAAAAAAGTTGGGTCACAGAAAATTTGAAAACCCTTACAAAAAAAAAGTGACACACATTTTCAAATCTTACAATTGCGGCAAAGAGGAGATTCAATCCCAATCAAACTTAGAAATCAATATAATTTGTTAAAAAAAGAAACAAAAAAAGAATGCTGTAGAGCCTTGAACAAATGGTGGGATGAGAAAACCAAAGAAGCGGAAAAATTAGCAGAGATCAATATGAAACTTGGTTGAGGTAGTTCTCTTCTCAAATCTCTAAAATCGATAGGCAGATCACGTCATATTCAATATCAAAGTTTATTAAACTCAGATGGTGCAACAAAAATTTCAACACCAAAACAAAAATTGCAAAGATGGCACCAATACTTCACAAAATTAATAAAGTGGATACAAAAATTGACGATGCTACATACGAAGTTTTACCTAAATGTAATATTCAGTACGATCTTGACCAATTGACAGCTCCTCTATCAGAAAAAGAAATAGAAACAGCGCTAAAACAGTTAAAAAAAAAACAGTGCTCCAGGAATAGATGATATAAGCACTGACATCCTAATTCTGGCCTCTGAAGCGACTGTGAACTAGATTAAAATACTGGCAGATCAAATATGGTCGGAAGAGCGCATCCCTCAAGACTGGAAAAAACAAATAACTATTCCAGTTTTCAAAAAGGGACAAAGATCAAACTGTAACAACTATAGGGGAATTGTACTACTATGCACAGCAAGCAAAATAGTAAGTAGAGCTATTCTAAATCGGCTCAACCCAATAATGGACCACCAAATAAACGAAAGTCAATGTGGCTTTCGCTCAAATCGAGGTTGCAATGACCAATTATTTAATCTCCGCATTCTTATGCAACGAGCCAAAGAATACAACACAGCCCCCTACTTATGTTTTGTTAATATATCCAAAGCATATGACTCAGTCAATCGCAATGCCCTATGGAAAGTGCTACGCCGCTCATACAACTTGCCAGTCAAGATCATAAAAGCTTTTCATGATGGCACCCAAGGAGTAGTTAGATTTGAAGGCCATATGTCTAACGAATTTTCCATTAGAACAGGAGTAAAACAAGGTGATATACTATCTCTTCTGCTGTTCAACCTATATCTCAATGCTATTACAAATAGCGTATCAGAAACACACAAACATATTGGAGCACAAGTTATGTACAACCTCAATGCTCCTTTGATGAATAGCAAAGATAATATGGATAGATGCACAATAGTTCAAAATCTCTTGTATGCTGACGATATGGTCGTAATCAGTAGTAACTATGATGACCTAAACTGCTTAATGGAAACAATAAATATCAAATTGGAAATGTTTGGTTTAAAAATAAATATCGAAAAAACAAAAAAAATGATGATACTTCCAAAACAAGAGATACTCCCAAAAATCACTCCCAACAACAATTTACTACAAAAAATTGAAGAAGTGAAACACTAAATATTTGGGAGTCTTTCTCACCAACAAGGTATCGTTAGACACAGAAGTGGATGCCCGGGTTAAAAAAGCGTCAATGGCATTTGGATGCTTGAATAAACTGACATGGTATCAACCAGCAATAAAATGCAGTACTAAATGTAGACTGTTCAAGGCGGTGATACTACCAGTCTTACTGTACGGAAGTGAAACATGGGCGCCACTCAACCACCATCTTCAACGCCTAAATACCTTTGTCAATCAATGCTTGCGAACTATTTTAGGTTTGTCTCTTTGATAAAATAAGAAACACTGAAATAAGATACCGTGCAAACATTGAACGCATAGAAACCTTACTACGGCGTAGACGGCTCAGATGGCTTGGCCACATACAGAGAATGGAAAATTCACGTCTACCAAAACAACTAGTAGTGAGCAAAATCAAAGAAGGTAAAAGGCTACACGGAAAACAGAAACAACGGTGGCATGATGTGGTAAATGCGGCTCTTAAAAGTTTAGATATGGTCTCAACATGGAGAACAAAAGCCTTAAACAGGGACCTATGGCGAAGAGAGATTAGTTCTAAACTCCATGACTTAAACCATTTCAAGGAAACAGAGGAAAAGGGCAAGAAGGACCGCAAAAAGAAAATGAAAAATCTGAAACGGATCTAAAATGTCCTACTTGCAACAAAATATGCCTCAATAAAACCGGATTAGCGAACCACATCAGACTATCGCATACCACTAACTTTCAAAAAACATCCAAATCTCAATTCTGTGGAAAATATTTCAAGAAACAAGGAATGCCAAATCACGTAAATAAATGCCAAAAAACTCAATCCCTTTCTGCATCTGCCTGAAGGTGGATGAATGCAGCTTAAGTAAGTAAGTAAGTAAGTAAGTAAGTAAGTAAGTAAGTAAGTAAGTAAGTAAGTAAGTAAGTAAGTAAGTAAGTAAGTAAGTAAGTAAGTAAGTAAGTAAGTAAGTAAGTAAGTAAGTAAGTAAGTAAGTAAGTAAGTAAGTAAGTAAGTAAGTAAGTAAGTAAGTATGTATGTATGTATGTATGTATGTATGTATGTATGTATGTATGTATGTATGTATGTATCTATGTATGTATTTATGTGTGTATGTATGTATGTATGTATGTATGTATGTATGTATGTATGTATGTATGTATGTATTTATGTATGCATGCATGTATATATTTATGTATATAATTCAACAGTCAGACAAGCCACATAAAGGTTTGCTAGCTTTATTTCAAACTGAATCAACTTTCAAATACATTTACATCAAGCACACCCACAAACAGCTATGATAATATATATTGATTTGATTCTCTTATTCATCTGTATTTTTATATTAATAAATAAAACAGAAAAAACACAGGTTACTTCATATATAATAATTTTTTATAATATCTTTTAATTATTCAATTATTAATAATTTTCTTTAATCAAAGTAAACAATGAAAATTATTTGAGCACCAAAAATAGTTTTTATTAATTAGAAAGCTTTTTATTAACAAAGTAACATCATCAAGTACGTTAAAATTGGTGTTCAGATAATGTGCAGTAAATCATTACTCTTAATTTATAGATATATAGCTTTTAAATCTACTTTCACCCAAACCACTCTTTCCTAGGTTTCGACACCCAACTTTGATTGTTGGCCAACCTCAAACAACGATACTGCAACAACAGCAACAACAACAACACCAGTATCAACATCAAGTGTACAACAACAATAACAACAACAGCAACAATAACGCTTCTCAGATCAGCCAGCACGCCACCATTTCCATGATCAGCACCAACAACAATACTCAGCTGCAACAACAACATTCAAATAATTCTTCCTACAATGCTTCCAGGCAATCTAGGAGGGACACTGACCGGAGACAAAACCCCCGTTACAACAACAATAATAACAACAACAACAGAAACTTTAACAACAATAACAACAGCGGAAACACTTTTCATCAACCGTCGTTCCAAGCGCAACAACAACAACAAGTACCGCAACAACAACAACAAAACAACTTCCTACAACAACCGCCGCCGCAAATACACAACCAAAGTTACGTCTTTTCGAACATCGCGACACATTTTCAGCAACAACAACCACAACAGCACCCGCAACACCAGCAAATTGCCGTTGCTAACAAATACCACCTTGTGGCTATATCAAGGCCTAGTGATGTTACCATCGATAACGCCACAAACAGCAACACTGATGATGATGCTAAAACTCCTAACCAAAATCTGCCTTCGAACAACAACGCTACCGCTGAAGTCAATGCTAGTAATAGCAGCAACAACACCAACAACAATACAAATGCTAATAGCAACAACAACGCTAATAGTGGCAACAATCGATATCACAACACCCAACAACACCAACAACAAAACAGACCACATTATAACAACAGCAACAACACCCAGAGTAGCAACAACCAACGTAATACCACCTCCCACAACCAACAACAACAAAATGCAAATGCAAACAATTCGAACAACAGTAACAACAATGCTAACAGCAACACCCTGCCACGCCAACACCACCAACAACAACACGTCACCTACCAACACTTTCACCAATTTCCAGGAAACCACTTTCCCATGCCAATGCAGTTCAACAACAATAACAGCTGGAAGTTCCAAGCTGGTGGACAGAGGTTGCCTATAATAATATTACTTTCTATTTAATCACTAAATTATACTGCTGTAAATGTCCCAGTAACTGGGGTTGACAGTAATTGGCCTAGATTGTTGAGGCTACTTATAGCTTATTTTCTAAAACAAGTCATTTGTTTGGGAAAAGTTTGTATAGGTTGTTAGTCTGAAATAATAATAAAATCTCAGTATAATTATAGAAATATAACAATAAAAGATTTTTAGTGATAATAAAAGGAATTATAACGTTCTTTGAAGGTATGGAGGGTACAACAGAGGCAGGAGAGGGGGTCGCATGTATGAGGACAACTATAATAGGGTAATCATAATAAAAATACTACTACTACTACTACTACTACTAATAATAATAATATTAAAATAGTAATAATACTACTTATACTAATAATGATAATAATAACAATGGCAGAACAACCCAAGAGGAAGGGCACATCAGACTCAAAGCAATGACTTCCTTGAGAACTCCACTGCTTTCCCTCCTCTTGTTGGATAATAATAATAATCAGTAAAAAACAAAAATAATAATATTTTTATATAAAATGATGATTTTGCATGCATCAGACCTGTTTTGTTATATGGGAGTAATTGGTTGAAATGCTGGTAAGGAATGAAAATAAAATGCTGAGACGACTGGTTGGCATGAAGTTCAGCGGGCAATGAGGTACTCTTTTGGTGGAAATATGTGGTGTACCATAGTTAGAAACCAGACTTAGAACACAAAGATTGAGGTGGTTCCGAGAGAGGCAGGCCTACACGTGGTCAGGATGTGTCTTCAAGAGGACCAAATCTGTCTCAACACCCCCCATCCTTTCTCTCTTTAAGAGCAGGACCTCAAATCAGGCCATATTTTTTATGGCTTGCCCCCACCAAGACCTGGACTGGTGGAAAAGGGCTCAGCTGCTTCTCGCAGAAAAGGTGGAAAGCAACCTGGGACCCATGTGGTACTGTGCTATATGTACACATAAAATCACTTCATATCAAACCTCCATCCAATGCAATCATACCACCCCTCACTGGATTCACCTCAGATGCTCATACATCAAACTCAAATCCTACTCACCCTCATTCATATGTCACACACATCAAATCCCTACCCCAAAAACTGCGCCCCACATACACAATCTAACACAAAAAACCCTCCACACACATCAACAAACCAAACCAACCACCTAAGACCAACCAACTCCCCCTTTAACAACACCAAACAACATCAACATAATACAGCTCAACATCAACTCAATCACCAAGAAAACAACTCAACTCACCCACCTAATACACTAACAAAAAATACACATTATCACACTACAAGAATTCAACCTCAACAGCAAACACAAAACCCCACACATCCCTAACTTCTCATCCATTAGACTAGACACAAAGGTGGAGGTCTGCTAACCTACATCAACAACAACATAACCTACTCACAAATCCCCACACTCACAAATCTGATCACAAACAACATCAAACTCATCACAACAAAAATACATCTCAAACACACTAATCTACACATTTCAAACGTCTACATCCCACCCAACACCAACAACATAGACAACTCAATCACCAACCTCTTCATCCACCACACAAGCCTTCCCAATTCCATAATCACGAGTGACTTTAACGCCCACTCACAAACATGGCACTCTCCTTTCACGGACCACAGAGGCCAACTCATAACCTCACTCATCCTCAATTCAAACCACATCATTCTCAACTAAAACATTCCCACTTGACTACCATTCAACCCAAATCAACAACCCACCTCCCCCAACCTCACCAAAACAGACACCACAATATCAGCCAACCTCACTTGGCAAACACTTAAAGCTTTGAACTCGGACCATCTTCCCATCCTCATCACATTCAAAAACAAATACAAAATACCCACAACTAAATCCTTCAGAGCTCTCACTAACTACAAGAAAGCCAACTGGTCCCAATTCACCAAACACAGAACACACCCTCAAAAACACCCCTCTCCACGAAGACCCCCACACAACTAACCACCTCATCAAAAACGCCATACTCACATCAGATCAAATAAACATCCCATAAGAAATAATAAAACCCACCCACACCCCAGTCCCCGAAAGCATCATTACACTCATATCGAAACGAAACCACACCAGAACCCTCAATAACAAAGATCCCTCACTACCCACACTCAACCAACTTATCACCCATCTCATTCAAAAACACGAAAAACAAAAATGGGAAGAGCACCTGAAAGCCGACTGGGACCACAAGAAAAAATCTCACATCCTATAGTCCACAGTAAAGGCCCTCAACCCCAAAAAACCTACTACTCCCACCAATACAACCATCACTCACAACAACAAAACAGCCCACACAGACACACAAAAAGCCAACACACTAAATAAATATTTTAAATCAACCACAAAACACTTCTCCAACCCCACTCACAGAATAACAAATAAACTCACCAAATCACTCACATCTACCCCAATAACAATCACCGAATCAGATAAAATCCTCACTATAAAAAAATCTAAAAATAAAAACTCTTCAGAACCAGACAATATCAACATCAAACATCTCAAACACCTAGGACCAATAGCCATTAAACACCTAATCAACCTCTACAACATCACAATCAACACAAACACCATACCCCAAATATGGAAAACCTCCAAAATCATCCCCATCGCCAAACCCAACAAAAACCCTTCTCTCCCCTCCTCATACAGACCAATAGCCCTACTCTCTCCCATAGCAAAAACTCTAGAAAAAATCATCCTCCCACACATCACCGCTAATATAATCTTCCCAACACACCTGCACACTCCTTGCGCCACAGCCCTACATCAAATCAATAACACCATACTCACCGGTTTCACTAAAAAAACCCCCCCATAGAACAATCCTCACCGCCCTTGACATGACCAAAGCATTCGACACGGTCAACATCCACCAACTCATCCACAAAATACACATTTCTATAACAATAATCAAATTCCTGGCCAACTACCTAAAAAGCCGTCTACAATACACCTAATACAACAATCACACATCAAAACACACAAACATCAAAGCAGGTGTCCCCTAAGGGGGCATCCTATCATCCACTCTCTTCAACATATACCTCTCAGACATACCACTCCCCAAAATCAGCTCACTCAACCTCATCACCTACGCAGACGACATCACCATAACATCATCCCACCCGAACATCAACACAGCCACCCAGAACCTCCTTCCATACCTCAATGAAATACACCCATGGGCTCACAATAACAACCTACAAATCAACCCTACCAAAACCACATCAACTCTCATGACCCCAGACCCATCAGAATATAACAAACCCCTGAACATCCACATCAAAAACATTCCCATCCCACCACCTCAAACCCTACCATCCTTGGCTTAACTTTTGACCCCAAACTAAAATACTCCACCCACACAGACAACACCATCACTAAAGCAAAAAAAACACTCAATCTCCTAAAACTTCTCACATCAACACACTGGGGAAAAAGCAAAGAAACACTCATCACCACATACAAAACATTACTCCTTCCCATCATCGAATTCGCTAACACCATCTGGTCACCCATCATCTCATTCACCTCCCTCAACAAACTCCAAAAAATCCAAAACGCAGCCTTGAGAACAATCACTGGCTGCACCATAGACACCAACACCTCCACTCAGAGACCAAGTCCTCCCACTCCAAAATCATCTCAAACTTCACGCATCACAACTCACACAAAAAGCCTTCCACCCCACTCATCCCCTACACCCACTCACCACACAAGAAGCCCACCCCAGATACAAAAAACAATCCACATTCAACAACAACATCAACTACACCCTAAACATACCCTCCTCCACCAAGACCACCTCTCACACACAAATAAAAAACAACATGAAAACAATACACACAAAAATAGTTCATGACTACATATCATCCACTCACAACAAAATCCTCAGCAAGCAACCCCCACCCATTCATGAATCAGAAACCACCACACTCGCCCAACTCAGATCAAATAAATCACCTTTCATCCTCTCATACCTCAACAAAATCTCACCCTCATCTCATCTTTCACCTTCATGCCCACTCTGCCAAACACACATTCACGACACCCCTCACCTCTTCACCTGCCCCAAAATAAGTACCACACTGGGCCCCGATAGTTTGTGAACCGACCCCGCGAAAGCGGCTGAGCTTCTCGACCACTGGACGGTCTTGATGGGGACATGACCCAACAAGACTAGAGTGCTCAGGGTAAAAAAAATTGAGGTGGTTTGGTCATATATTGAAGAATCCAAGACAGTTTGACACTGAAGGTGTACAATATGAACCTCGAGGGATGTGAACAAGTCGGTTGGTCAAAGAATACCTGGAAGAAATTTAAAATAATGGGATTAGAAGAAAGCCAGGCTTTTGAAAGAGAAACATGAAAAAGGTTTTGTCAAACTCTTCTTGAAAAAAGGCTATGACGTAAAACGATGATGATAAAAAATCACACTTATCACTACTAGTAGTGGTCCTACTTATATTACTACTACTGCTACTAATACTACTGATATTACTACTACTAATAATATGAGTAACACCAACCAACCACTTCCAGGCAACCCAAGCAGCCACCACTTCTGACAACAACACATCGACCACAACGTCCACGTCCTCATCCTCGACCCCTCACATGACCTCTGACGTCACCAAGTCACATGATGCTCCCGTGCCTGCCGTGCTTAATGTGGGTGATGTGTTTATTGATTTCAAGGTGATGTGTTATTGTTGATATTGTTGTTGGGGTGTGTTTTTCTGTTGAGATGGCGTAAATTTGTTAAAGATGGTTCATTATAAAATTGGATTTTCGTTTTTTTTTGTTATTGGTTTTTTATTATCGATTTTTCTATTTATTGTAACTGTTGTTGGTACAGAGCACCTCTTCAGACCCAGCAATTAGCAATGCTGATCTCAACTCTGCAGACTCCGATAAGGTGGTAATGATGATGATCTTGCTAATATTATCAATAAAGAATTGTATGACTCATTAGCTAATTTTTATTTGTGTGGCTGCATGTTTGTGCTAATAATAAAATATTACTCTTTCCATCATTTTGTGCTCATTACTATTATTTATTATTATTATTATTGCCATTGTTAATGGTATCATGGTTATTGTTTTAATCCTAAGTACTAGTTTTTTTAAGTATTATTATTATTTATATTATTATTATTATTAATTTTTATTATTCAACAATGTTTAATAAATGTCCTTAATTTTTCATAAATCGACGTAAAACATCGTTGAATATTGCTTAAAAGTGCATTGAGGTCTCTGAAAAGTTAATTTTATTTTTATCATCATCACTGACAGAAGCTGAGTTACGCCCAGATAGCACAGAAGGGCAAGGAGATGCAGAACTCTACCTGTTACGAGGTCTTATCGGCAGGGGATGACGGTGTTGATAATGATGCCGGCGATGGCGACGAAAACGACGATGGCGGCGTGGGTGGTGATGAGGATAGTATCAAGAAATCGACTCCAAATGCAGTTGAAGAGGTGGAAGATTCTGATGCTGGCAAGGGGGAGCATCAAGGACAGGGTGGTCAACAACAACAACAACACGTGTACCACCACCAACACAACAACAACTACCAACGTAGGGCCCACTACTACCAGCAGCAGCAGCAACAACAGCCACCCTTCAGGAGGGGTCAGTGGATGCCGCGAGTGCGCAACAACAACAACAACAAGGAGCGAATACAACAACAATAATCACCATTGCTTACTTCTCCCCTCAATCCAACAACAACAATGACTGCTATATACTCAACTAATGCAACAAAAACTACTCCTACTACTACATAACCAACATACAACAACACTGTTTTCTGCCAGATCACATTTGCCACTGTTTGACGTTCCCTGTCTCTTCTTTTTGCCATCCTTGACGTCACCATTATTATTATTATTTGTTTTTGTTATTGACCTAATTATATTTTTATTATTGATGTTTATAATTATTAGTATTAATAGTGTCAATACTACTATCCCATTGCTATCATCATCATCATCCTTATTGTTGCTATTATTATTGTCATTATTTTTTTTTTTATCATCACCAACATATGAACATTACCCTCATTGTAGTCATTGTTTGTGCCATCATTTTCTTAACCAAAGCTTACTCCTCTCCCTCATCGTCTTCATCACCATTGTACAAAGCAAACGATTGAAAGCTGATTTGCTTAAGCTTTCATAAGCAACATACCTCTAATAATATGAATAATAATAATATTAATAAAAATAATAGTAACAATAATAATAAATACATTTTTTTTTTGAGAGTGCGTTGCCCCTGCTAGGTACATGGTTTTTTATTGCTTGCATTTATGTTTTTTATACCGTAATAATAATAATAGGAATAATAATAATAATAATAATTTAAATAAAATAATAGTTAATAAATTATAAAATAATGATCATATCAATATTAAGAATATAATAATAATAATTCTTATTAATTGATATTTATTTTATAATTGTTTCTCCTGCTTGGGTTTTCCATTTGAGAGATTTAAGCTGCAATATTATATATACAAGCAAGAATAATGAAAAAAAATAAGGGTCATAGTATAAATAATAATAGAATAATAAAAATCAAAAACAATAAGAATATAGACAATAAAAATATGAAAAAAGTATAAATGAGAACTCTCTTTATTTTTATGCCATAAAAATAAAGAGATGAAAATATTTATTTAAAAAGTAAAAAAAATAATAGTATAGGTAGATTAGTGTATAAAGTGACTTTTTTTTTGAAATTAGTATTTTATTATGGTTATCATCATTTTATTATTGATATTGTTATTATCATTGTTAATTATCATTTTCATAAGGGTTTTTATTGATATTTTTATGGTACCTCTATTATTCAATCATTTGTTTTGTTTCACTTTCGACTGAAAATTGACTTTTATTAGTATTATTATACATATTCATATTCCTACCACCATTATTTCCATCGTCATCATTACTATTATTATGGAAATTATACCATTACAGATATTTTTTTGTTTTTTTATTGTTGTTATTGGTTGTTAGAAGACAGCAAAGATTGTGTATATAAACATTGTAAGTTTAAGCAACTATTACTATCACCACTATTACATAGCTACTACTATTACTAGTACTACCCCCACTATTGCTACTACTATTGATACTCCTACCACCACTACTACTGCTACTACAACAACTACAATGACTGCTTGTGCTAACAATACTACTATTACTACTACTGCTTAGTATAAACCACTTTTTATGTACATACAAATAAGATGGTGCACAAAAAACAATGTGAATCACCAATAAATAACCACAATAATACACTGGCATCATAAAATATCAACACTCATCCATTTTGTTTGTATAGCGCTTAATAAATATATAGCGCTAAGTGGAAAGTTCAAAATTATGATTCCATGTTTTATCGCTATAATATCCATGTTTCAAAATGGCGGGCCGTTCGCTTGGGGTTCTATGCTACGAAATGTTAGTCTGTGGCGTTTATGATGCTTCTGTTATATATGTGTGTGGCGGCGTACATAAATGGTTGTATGCGAGTATCTGTATTTGTACACATAAATACATACACACAAACATATACATACATACATACATACAAACAAATATATAGGTACATAAAATGCATATGATCGGCAATATATTGTAATGATTTTTTGTCAAGAAGGTGGTGATGATGATCATCATCACGAAAAAAGAAGAAAAAGAAAATTTTGGAAATTACAAAAAAATCAAAAAAATCAACAAAAAAAGCCAAAAAAATCTGGAAAGATGTGGAAGATTGTGATGGGCTCTTCCGGCATCTTAATAATAATAATAATAATAACAATAATAATAATAATGAAAATAATACTTGTGATTTAAATGATTAATTGAAAAGGAAATGATTAAAGATAATTATGGATGATTATGCTTTAAATGTAGTATGCCTATCACATCCATCAAATTATTATTTACATTATTTTTTCTATTATTAACATTATTATAGTTATATTATTTTGAGATCTGAATTGAATATACATCCTTCTTTGAATTAAACCTTCAACTCGCTGCTCTATCGCCAATACATATTAGCGTTGTTATTATTGCTATTATTAATTTTAAGGTCTTTTATTATTATTATTATTATTATTATTATTATTATTATTATTAGAATGCCACCCACACTTGCAGGGCTGGCCAAGAAAAGGTGTGACGTGAAAATGATGTTTCTGTTTATTATTAATTTTTATTTTTTTATTCTGATTTATGACATATTATTAGGGTGTTCATTGTAGAGAAGCATTTCAAAACTGAAGGAGCTAACAATAAGGTTATTATTATTATAGGTGTTACATTATTATTTTTTTAAAATCATTATTATTGTTATTATTTATATTACTTTTTATTATTTAGTTTTTGCTTTTTATTATTTTTAGTATTATTATTTTATACATCAATTTTGTTATTATAAAAGTGATTCTAATGTCAAAAAAATGATTCAAAAATTCTTGATTGAGAAGTTGATACAAAATATACTAAAAATAAAAATACTAGAAATGAGAATAATAATTATTTTTATTATTGAACTCAATTGGGCATCAAGTGACATATCCGTCACTGCTTTTCGGTTTCTTACTGGGGGTTTCTGGCCTTATTTTTATTACATTATTATTCTTATTATTATTTGTTAATAAATTTTCGGCCATTGCTATTTTCATGTAGTTTTTAAAGGGGTTTTGGGCAAATGTTAAAAATTTTCATTATTCCACATTATCATCATAATAATTGTTATACGTTATTATTATTCTATCTCTTAGTTTTTCGTCTACAATATCATTTCCTGAAGTGTTGTCAATATTAGTTGCATTTCATTAATTTTCAATTTATTTTGATACAATATTTATTTTATAAGCACAATAAACACATAAACAAACACACACACACACATAAATACAAACATGCATAAAGACATAATTACAATAAGACATACAAACATACAAATTCTAGTCCACGTCTTATTTATGGAAACAAACCATTAATTTTTGTACTATTAGATCCTTTTCTTTCTTACCTATTTATCATTATTACTCTTATTCATTATTATTATTATTATTATTATTATTATTATTATGCTAGGTATAATGTAGCCCAGGCTCATACATAAGCCAGAAATGACATCAAGAATATATCTGCTTTTGTTTATTATTATTTTTATTATTATTATTTGTTCATTATGAAGAATTTGTTTCTCTTATTATTATTCATATTTTTATTACGAGATTTAAATTTAATTTCATGTTTTCACACCACTTCAAAAGCAGTAATCATTCGAGAATTGAAACCCTAATACTGCACTAGTGTAACTTTCAGAATATTTATTTCTCATTTATTATATGATGATTTCAATATCATTTCGTTTGTCATTTTGATTTATTATTACTATTGTTATTATGTTTTCATTATTTTCCATCCTTACCGGCAATGATAGTAACAAAATATTGATTTTGAATTTATTTGGGCATAGTAAACTTGGGTTCAAAATTCCTCTAAGTAACTATCTATTATTGATATTCTTTTTATTATTGATATTATTACTATTATTTTTATTCGAGGATGTTATATTTTTTTTTATACTTTTATCATTGCTATCATTGTTACTGTCTGCATCGTCACTTCATCTATTATTATTATTATTATTATTATTATTATTATTATTATTATTATTATTATTATGTGACTTAATGATCAATATAGAGTATTATCATTAAACGCCACGAGTTAGGATAAATAAAAGCCTTCGACAAATTAATTAAACAATCCTAGCAGATATTATTATTCTTCTTTTCATTATTATTATTATTCTTTTTATTATTATTATTATTATTCTTTTTATTATTATTATTATTATTCTTTTTATTATTATTATTATTATTCTTATTATTATTATTATTTTTTTTATTATTATTATTATTCTTTTTATTATTATTATTATTATTATTATTATTCTTTTTATTATTATTATTATTATTCTTTTTATTATTATTATTATTTGTTTTATTATTATTATTTTTCTTTTTATTATTATTAGTATTATTAAGTTCATTTTTATTTTTTTAATTAGTTCTAATAGGGATCCTTATAGGTTACTTCTATAGAGAAGTGATTGAGTTGTGGTAAGTGATTACCATTATTATCGACACAATTTCTAGATTTCCAATTTTTTCATTTTCATAATTATTATTAACATTTTTATATTCACTTTTTTATCATTATTCCTTTATTTATTTTTGCTTTTTTTCAACCTTTAACGTAATCTTTTAATACAATATTACTGAAATCTTCATCTTCATTATCTATAATGATAAAAAAAATAATAATAATAGTAATAATATAATATTTTTTTTTATTTAGTGATTTCATTTGTATTTGAGGAAGCCTTAATACCTTGTTTCAGCCATCAACGTCATCATCTCAACATCATCAGCATACCCTTATATCGTTTATACTCTTTAATCTTTCATCAATCCATTATGTAGTCAATATTATTGCCAAAAAAATAATAAAACCATTATTCCATTTATTGTCGCTGATAAATCATATTTTGTCTCATCCACAAATCCATCCCTCCATCATTCAATCGATCTTTAATCTCTTCATCCATCTATCTATCCACTCATTCATCCACGTGACTGTCAATCCACCCTTCTTGTATTATCAATGTCTTATTTTACAGTATGAAAATAATAACAATAATAATAATAATAATCTTTCATTACTATTATTGCTATTATAATTTTATTATTTATTTTTGTTTGTTTTGATGCAATTTATTTTTATAGGTTTCCAAATCAAATAAATACAAGTTGATTATTATTTAATCGTAGTTTCATCATAATAATATTATTTTTATCAATTACATATTTTTGCATCATTTGATGACATCATAAAAACGTATTATATTTTTAGTTGAATAATTTTCATGAACATCACAAATTATGTATTAATTAAATTTCCAGTAAAATTTTACTAGTGATTCTTTATTTTTAAATAATTCATTTAAGCGCGGATTTCCATTTTTTTAAACCATTATTTTTGTATTGTTATCATAATTATTATTAATCCAGTCAGTTTGGTTCTAAATTTAGGCTAATTTGTTGACACTCTATCATCAGCGTTATATCAACCAATCTTATCATTTTATTTTGTTATTTCTTTCTAGTTTTTTTTTGATGATTTTTATTATTGTTTTTATTATATTGTTTTTTACTATCTGTCAGTAAAGTAAGTTATAATATAATTGATCCAAATTACTTTAACATAAAATAGCGTTCAGGTTATAATTTTGTTATTGCCATAAGAAATTTTAGGTTCACTTCTTTCATAAATTACTTTCATTTGCGTCTACTGCATTTAATTGTTTCACATATTTCAAATATTTATTTTTCATTATTTTTGGAAAAATATTATTTTGAGAAAAATTTTTAAAGGCTTTTTTCTTAATTACGAATAATTTATTACTCGTTGGGACTGTAGACAAACCTTAGCGCGATACTCGAATTTATTTTTTCACAAAAGTTCGTTTGCTTAACATAGTTATAAAAGGTGCAAAATTTAACAAAGTTTGTTTAGAAAAAAAGTCTAAAGTAGATAGAAAAGTGAATTTTGGAGATAATAAAACCTAGAGTAGTGGTCTGCAAACGATGTCTTGGCGGTGTGTCGTCTGCACGGATGCTATGACAGCTAGTCAAGATGTTAAAGCCTTGCACTGCGGTCACGTCTATCATAATAGCTGTCTTCAAAAATGGACCTCAACTGCCAAAAACTGCCCTCAATGCAGACAGCCAATCAGTGGAAAGCACTCCGCTATCAAACTTTTCCTCACGGAGACTCATGATGGTGACGTCAGTACAGAAACCATTGTCAACGGTGGAGAAAAGCTTTTAGAGTTGAACAAGCAGATCAATAAACTGAACCAACAAATGATGAGAAAGGAAAAGGAGAATAGGTGGGTTTCAATGGTTGTTTCAGTTATGGCTTGTTTTGTGAAATAAGAATCACAAAAGTTTCAATTGTATCAACTAGTTCAATGTTCCAATATGCTATTTGCCTAAATTAATTTTCAAATTTAATTTAATTTTTAAAAATTATTCTAAAAAAATGTATCCAGTATATAGTGTCTATTATATACAAATTCAGATACAATCCAATCCCAATAAAAACAAAACTGCTTGACATAAACCAGAAAAAAAGCAACCAACCCATGCATCAACCAAGATACACCACCATCAGACGTCTGAAGGACAAAATGAACACATACACGGACATAAATGCTGTATTGAAACGAGAAGTAGAGGAGGTTCAGTGTTTGAGGTCAGAGAATGAGTTGTTCAAAGAGGAGTTGAGGAAAAACAGGAGACAAATGCAGACTTATCGAGGACTTCAAGTTGTTATCGATGGTTTGTGGAGATTTGTATTGATGTTATTCAATGATGATGATGAAGCTGCTAGTGTTGTTATCATTAAGTTGTAATTGATGGTTTGTATTGATGCTATATGACTGATGGGGGAAACAGTGGTGGTTAAGATTGCTTTTAAAAATTCAATGATGTTTTGTGTTGCTAACATTCATTTGATGATGAAGGTCCTATTAATAATATTGAATGATGGTGGTGGAGTTTTTGTCATGGTAGTGCTTTGTTATGTTTAGTCATTGAAATTGGTCATAATATCATTGTGATTACTGATGTTTGGTGAGAGGGTGTGTTGGTGATCAGATAATACTCATCATAGATAATACCATTAGTTTTGTGGTTGATGATGGTAGAAGTTTCAGGAGTTGTGTGTCTAGGTCATATGTAGTTGGTTCTGATCATATTGCTTTAATTTTCATTAATTAACATTAATAATCTTATTCAACATAATATTTACTTTCAAATTATCAACTCATTGAAATACAGAGCTACAAAAAAAAATCAAAAACTCTAAACAATACCACACTAACAATACAGGCTGTCAAGACGAGATCAATAAAAAACTAAAAGAAGACTTGAGCAATGAAACATTAGTGCAAATGTTCTGTCTCCACCTCAAACAATTATCCCTAAGACAAAACCGCATCAAGGATTTAGAGGCAGCGATGGTGATGATGAAGAAGAAAATGAAAGAAGATATGGATATGAAGGAGAAAGAGCTTGAAGGTATGAGGGAGAAGGTGGTGGCTTTGGAAGAAGATAAAGAGGAGTTGCAGAAGGAGAATGATAAACTAAAAGTGTGTAATAATAAACTCAAGGTGGGTGGCAGTATATGGGAATGAATGATTATAAAGATAGTTATAATTTTTTATTACAGTTTATTATATATAGTTTATATTTATATATTTTAAAAATATAAAATTGATATCTTTTTTTGATATAATTTTTTTTCAAATTTTAAATTCCTATTTTTTGGTGAAAATAATCATCATAAAATTTACAGTTTGAATTATAAATATTTCAACAGACAGCCATTGAATCTCCTAGACACACCACCACCAGTCTATTACATCGCTTATTTCACGAAAGTCCCGCCCCTCTCAACCTCACCCTTCCTACTATTGGTTCTGAAACCGCCCAATCAGACCTCAGCAAATTAAATTTAGACATTTCTTTTGGGGCTTTTGAAAAATCTTTTTTTAGTGATAATGGAGATAAAAATAGTGATAAGAAAGAAAAAAATAGTAGTTTTGTTGAGAAAAGGAAGTTAGACGAAGAACCACAACAGAATAAAAAAACAAAAAATAATAATCATAATATTAATGACAAAAATAACATCAATAATAATAATAAATCAAAAAACGCAGTGCTAAAGAACATACAAAACAACAAATGCACTAATCTCCAGAGCATGAATATTTTCAAAAAACACCGATCTATGACTCGATTGGTCAGTTCACCATCATCATCACTACCATCATCGTCGTCGTCGTCATCAGGCTTGAGATATGGTTATAATGGCTTGGGGTTTAAAGAAAAATTTATTGGATCTAGTAAGGTTAATAAAAATAACAATAACAGCAATAAAAATAATAATATAAAAAACACAAAAAATATAAATAATTATACCATTGACTTGAGCTCAAGTTCTGACGATAGCGTTAAATCAACAAGAAATAATAACGAAAAAAATAATAATAAGATAAGCAAGAGCATCTTCGGCCCAAAGAAAAGCACAACGTCATACAAAAGACATCCGTCATTGAACCTTTGTGACGTGTCTAATGATGACGTCGCACACATTCTTGAGGTTATTGACGATTGAGGAAGGTGGTGAAATGGTTTGGTGAGGAGTGAGAGAGGTGTAATGGGTGGTTTAGAAAGAGGGGAGAGGTAAGTTGGGTTCGATAGTTAGGTGAGTTGGTCGACTAGTGAGGTCAGTTGGAGAGATTATTAAGTTTAGGAGGCTAGTTAGACATTTTGGTGTCGTGATGTTGGTTGAACAGGGTTGGCAGAATGGCATGGCTTGTTAGATGGTTGAGCTGGGAGGGTAGTGTTATGGATGGGGGAAGTTGGTTGGTCAGATGAATATAATGTGTTGGTAAATAGATAAATGAGAAGGTTTGGTGAGTTACTAAACAGATAGGTGGATGATCAGTAATGTGAATGCATGACAGAGTAGTCTCAATTGGAATCAGGAACTGATAGCTGGGTGGAATGTTGCAAGGATAGAATAAACTGTAGTTAAATTTTTGATGAGATATTTGGATAAATGTTAACTGCATGTATGCTTAATGATGTAGAAAGTTTCATGGACAAATGAAGAGTAAATGTGTGTAAGAGGCAGATGGGATAAGGTAAAACCACGTATGAAAATGGGATGAGTAAATTTCATAAGAAAATAAGTAGGTGTTAAGATTGGTGACAGGTGAGTGAACATAGGGGCAAATATCTCAATTTCACGTCTGTTTCCATGCTAATATGACTGATGTGTAGATATATCTAAGGCTTGTTGATCATTAGGTTGTCTAATTTTGTACAGTTCTTGCGCTTTATATGTTGAGTCTGTCGTGTTTGAAATAATTAATTTTGTTATCAAGAGACTGTTTTTTTTGTGAATTTATTTTACGCACAGAATACCATTTTGTATTATTTTTAATAAAAATGAAAATAATTGTGACAATTAATTAAAAAAACTCAAAAAAAATTAAACAGCTTCAATGAAAAAGTATTCTGTTCTATTTCAATATAACAAAACCAAAAATACTTATTTGAAATATTTTTCGGAATTAATTAGTTTTTTTCTTAATATAATTTTTCCTAACAAACTTAATTATTTTATTCTCCTTAACAAACAACACAATCAACGCCACCAACAAACACATTCCTACAACAACAGAATGACTAACATAAGGCACTAACTTCACATACATACCAGTATTAATGCTTTTATTATCATTATTCAGTAAACTGTGCTTGATTGTATTGATATCTTTGAAATCGCTGATGAAAAAGTGCTCAGATGCAATGGTGATGGCAAGGATGATGATGAAAGTGATGGCTATTGTGGGTGATATTATGAGAGAGTTGAGAGGGTGTAGGTTGAATTTAGAGAAATATTTATGTATATGAATGCAACTATAAAAGATTCTCAACAACATTACCACACAATTGGATAATATGAAGGATGCTGAGGAAGATGGGGTGAGGAAAGCTAAAGATGGTGGAAGAATGAATGGAAGCAGTCGGATCAAAACAAAACATGAGAACAAAAAAGAAAAAGAAAAAAATACCATAAATTTATTATGTCTGTTAAGTTCTTCATGACTCATGGATGCATTGAGGAAAGCTTCAAGGATACCATTAAGGGATACAAACAGCAGGTAGATGGATGTGATCCGCAGAAGGGATGGACCTGGTGGAGAGGATACCTGGGATCCAAAAAGAATATCCAACACCATAAAAGAGGTGGAGTACCCGAAGGTTGAGAGGACTACCCCGAATATGAATCTCAACTTCAACATCACTTCTAACCCATCTGAAACCTGTGTTATGTTTCCTTTGATGGTTTCATAATTTTCATCTTTGTCCTCAAAATGGTGTTTTGTTACTTCCTCTATATGTATTTTTGAGACTTTTTCTTTTTCCTGTTTGTTTAATCCTTCCTCTTTTCTTATATTACCTCCCCTGGGCAAAGACCTGGACACAAACAGATAAAACCCTTCCTCCATTGGAAGCATCAGAATCCTCACCACCATAGAACCAAGATTACTCACCAAAGAATAAATACCTTGATCTTCAAATGACAAAAGACCAAAAATAGTCATGATATATTTCTCTCCTTCCGTTAACATCTGCTTCAGCATCACCTGCTTACTGAAACTCCAAAGTAGAGGAGTGTGGTTGATGGGTGATGGAGTGGGTGAAGATGAGCTAGGAGATGGCATGTGGATGGAAGTTGTTGATTCAGATGGAAGTAATTGGTTGAGTGATGTGAATTGGAAATCATCATCTTGGTCATTTTTCTTGTTTATGTTTTTTATTCTTATCCTGTAATAATGATTTAGGCTAGAGACTTGTTCACACTACTATAATCTCATTCAAGATTGTATTGTATAATAGATAAAATAATAATAAAGAAATCAATCTATAAAATCAATATTGAAAAATAATAAAAAATATAACATTAAAAATATTAATTTATTCAGTAATTATAATAATTATATTAGTTGAAACAACATAAATTGAAAACTTAGCTTCACCTGTAGATGAAGTAGCCATAATAGCAACCAGCTGCACAAGCAGAATGAATCAACCTTGCCACACAAAATGCCATTACTCCGAGTTGTGGCTGCCACACCACACATCCCACCACAACCACTGTTTCAATAGTTAGTGATAAGCCCTCAATAAATGGCTTCACTTTCACTAATAATAGTATCTGACTCATCGTTCTTAATGGTTCTGCTAGGACTTCTATGAAGGCAGATATGGAGTAAAATATCACAGATGTTGTGTATTTTTCTGTTATGGTCTCCCCTGGCCAATCAAAACATGTCAGCCACACTACCCCGCACATACAACACCATAAAAAACTTATGGGCACACTTAACCATAATGTGTTAATGGTGGATTGTGTGATAGTTTTGGAGTGTTGATCCCTTGATAAGCAGGTTCTAAGACATGGTTCGGTGGAGAGAGTAAAGATGGTGCTGTAGAGAAGAAGCAGACGAACATTTATGAGACCTAACAAATCTTTGCTAATGTATCGCAGAAGCACTATGTTCATCAAGAAAGATGTAGCTCGGAATAAAATCTGTTAGGGTTTGTGCTTTGCTTAAGCTGATGAAAATAATATTTTTTGAAATATAACATAAATAAAAACATTTATATTACTGAATAAAATCATTGAGTGATTTTTTACTGGCAATTATTGCATGATCTAACTTGGACTGCAATGGAATAATATATAGATCTTGAAGAGGATTGCAGAATTTTGTTATCAACTGCCATTCTTATATCAATTTAATTCAACAAATTTCTCATTATATGATTTTAGATAAGTTTTTATTTTACTATATCTTTCAATATATTGATTGTATCAAGATTCATTTTTCATTGATTTTAAAAGTAATTGATTCTATATAAAAATATTTTATGAAAACAATTTGTTTTTTATTCAAAACACAAAAAAAATTTATTTACATTTATTTTTGTTTTTTTTGAATTAAAAAAGCTATTTGTTCTTGATTTGTCCACGTATTTCCCTTTTAGTTTTATCGTTCTGATTGCTCGTTCGAAATGGTAAGGGTTGGTGGTTTTATATTAGTTTTTGAATTTAAATTGCTCTCATTTTTAAAAAATTTTTACAAAATTTACTTTTTTTAACCTTTAAAACTAAAACTGTTCGTTGAAAACTTTAAATTGCATACCGGCCATAATCAAGATGTGAAAAAACCGTTTTTAAACAATTTTTTCATCAAAATGAATTCTCAAAAGACGTTAGATTTGCACTCGATGAGCAGATATGTCTCACCCATAAACCCTGCCATCTTCCCTCATCTCACCCTCTTTCTTCTCGCTATTGGCATCTTCTTCACTGCCTGGTTCTTCGTGTGAGTTTAAGATTTTATTCTAATAAATATTTTTGGTTCCATTCTAAAAAAATATTAAGAGACATGAACTGATCTCATTTACAAGAACCTAGTTAGTAAAGGCATACTTTTGAATTGAGTTCCAGAAAAGAGTAAAATAAATAATTTTTTATATAATCGCAAAAAAGTTCAAAGTTTTCTTTCATTAAACTCAAAAAATATTTTACTCCACGTTAATCATCTAAAATCTCTCACTCACCACCATTAGATACGAAGTGACATCCACAAAATATACAAGAGACATTTTTAAGGAGTTTTTGGTGGCTTTAGTGGCATCTGCTTTCATGGCATTTGGGGTGCTTTTCCTTCTTTTGTGGGTTGGCATTTATGTCTGATCCATTACAGGAGTGTCAGTGTGGTGTTGTAGTCAATATTTATTAAAAATCCATTGGTGTCATTATTTATCACTGGTATCATTATTAAAATTATCAAAATTATTAGCTGTCCATTTGTTAAAAAAAAAGAATTGTGGTTATAGTTAAAAATAATCAAACACTGGCTCATGCTCATTAGTATTTATTTTTATTATTATTGGTTTCATTATGTATCATTATCATCATAGTTCACCACAGAAAATAATTGAATTGATGGCGGTAGTTGGGTGGGGCAGAACTGTTTGTTAATAAACAAAAAAATGCTTATTTTTCAATACTCAAAACGCGCAGAATCATTTATTACATAACAAATATCCACGGTATTTCTTTCGAGTTTTTACTCGTAAGCCATCATTAGTGTTGGCTTGACAGTGACATCTGTCGTGAGTTTAAAAACCTCTTAATATAAAACTTAAAACAAAAAAAAATGTACTTTTAGATGATTGAAATAAGTTCCTATTATGTAAATTCTCTTCCAATGTGTGCTTGGTTGTGAACTGTGTGCGTGTTTGGTCTTTTATATATGTGTGTGTGTTAAAAAATGTGTATTTTTGTGCGTGTGCGAATTCACTTATCTCCCGTGTAAGTGTGCTCAAATCCATACTTTGAGCTTATTTATTTGCATCCATGGCCATATTCCAGCCAAAAGTATAAAATTGAAAAAACGTACGTCTATTGTGAGCTTAAGGATGTGTGATAAAAACACGAGTTTTATCCTTGTGTGGATTACAACGTGGATATAGGTGTGTATAAATATTTATCAATGCCGTAGAGGTATGTAAATTTGTGTTTGTTCGTTTGTGCGGGTGCATGTGTTTTGTATGTATGTATCCAATCCAAATATTTGTATATATATTTTGATGTGTATATAAAGCGTGTTTATATGGGTTTTGGTGAGTGTGCGTGTGTATATATTTGCATTCTTTTGTTCAGTTGTGTGTGTTGTGCGCAAAATAAAATGACCAAAATAGAAGATTTGAGAATCTAAACTAAAATGTTGTATGTTAGTATTGGTGACGAAAATAAAAACCAAATAATAACAATGAAACTATTATTGGTAATAATAAGAGATAAAAAATAATTAGCTATATGGAGTTTGATAATTAAAAATAATAATAAATAAATTTTCTTATATTTTTGGTTCTTGCATTGGTTGGTAAAAAATCGAGAAGTTTTAAAAGTTAATTGAAAAAAAATCAACAATGCTGAATGAGGTTTTATCAAAATGTGAAATTCAACAAAAAAAAATTAAGACTTTTAACAAAAAAAAGTTGCATCTTTGACAAAAAGAATCCTTGCAGCCTTTCAATAGTGGGCTTTTATTTTGATTGAATTTTTAAAGTTTACTGATTGCTTTTCTATGTTCTTTTATAGCAAATAAATTCAATTAAAAAGAAAATAATAATTAAATAAATGACTGACAAACTAATAAAGGATCTAATGAAGCCATGAAAATCAGAAAATTAACAATGAAACCGGATGCAAAATTTTCAATAATAACAAAAACAAGAAAAATATTTAAACAACAAACGTATAAACAACAAATCAAAAAATAGAAATAAAATTAACAAAAAAAATCAATAATAAAAAAAACAAAAGATTTAAAAAATGATTTAGACTTCTCTTGTGAGCGTATGTCATGGCTGCCCCGTGGACTTTGAATTTTATTATTATTCTATTATTCTTATTATTTTTATTCAATTTTTTTTTATTTTTCTTTTATTTATATTATTATTCTATTTCTTTTCCTCATTATGTCACCATTCTTATTGTTTTTCTCATTATTCTTTTTATTAATCCATCAATTTTAATATTTTTATTCTATTATTATAATTTTTACATTTTTTAAAAAAGAATTCATATTATAATAATAGAATTATTTTATGTTTCTTATTTTTTTGTTATTATGGTGTCTGGTTTTTTATGTCTATTATTTTGATATTTATCATTTTAATTCTTATTTTGATATTTATCATTTTTATTCTTATTTTGATATTTATTATTTTTATTCTTATTTTGATATTTATTATTTTTATTCTTATTTTGATATTTATTATTTTATCAATGCTTGCTCTTCATATTGTGTTTCAAGCACTATTATTATTGTTTTGACGTTTTTATTTTATTTTCTTTTATTGGAATATATATATTTTGTCTGAGTAACAATGAAGAAAAGTGATAATAATATTTTTATTTTCTCCTGTTTCTCCAGTTTTCAGTGTATGTATCAGTCGAATAAACAAGGATAAAAGAAAAAACCCATTAATTATTATATAATATTTATAATTATTTTTTTAACACAGTATACTTACCGGAGTCTCACCAAGACTGTAGTAGAGTGCGATGCTATTCATTTCGGGTCAAAACTTTTCTTAAGATGTGCGCCGTGCCCATAAGCGCTGTTTTCTGGATTTCATACATTTTAGACGAACCAGGAAGCGTTGAAAGTTTGAGACCTGAATCTTTTCCGACTGTTCCTAGTGCGCCCACAACTATTGGAACTACTTTTGGGTTCATATTCCAGCACCTTGATATCTCTATTTGCAGATCACGGTACTTGCAAATTTTCTCAGATGTTTTTGACACTATGCTGGTGTCTGCTGGCACTGAGGTATCAACTTGAGTACCCTCCCTTTTTTTTGCATCTTTAACCACTATGTCTGGTTTATTTGCTTATATACTTCTATCTGTGTGTACTGGACTGTCCCATAATACAGTTAGTTCGTCTTTTTTTATCACTGGTCGGATTTCGTGTTCGTACCACTTATTTTTGACTCCAAATTTATGTGTCTTACATATTGTCCAGTGGATGAATTTAGCGACTCTGTTGTGGCGCTCTAGATACTCGTGCTTTGCCAGCATTGGGCACCTTGACACTATGTGTGATATTGTTTCAGGGTGAGTCCTGCTAAGCCTACAATTTTGATCAACGCTGGTTTAAATTATGTTGGCCTTTGAATGTAAACAAAAAAAAACTTATAAACAATCATAGAAAAAATAAAAAAATCAAAAACATAATAATAGAAATGATGATAGTTATTATTTTTGATGTTACGTGTGGTGTTGTTCCTGCAGTATTCATAAATATTATCGTGTGTGACTTTATGCTTCTTCTAAAGAGAGTTTTTATGTGGTTTAACAACATTTCCTGTATATTTTATCCTCCTCTCTTTCACGCTCGCACACACACACACACACACACACACACACACACACACACACACACACACACACACACACACACACACACACACACACACACACACACACACAACACACACACACACACACACACACACACACACACACACACACAAACACACACACACACAAACACACACACACACACACACACACACACACACACACACACACACAAGAATATAAATATTTAAAGAACAATTAAAGAAGAAAGTAAAAAATTTTATTTTATTTTTTTCGAAATTTCGTAGCAATAAAATTTTAGAATGAAAAATAATAGAAATAGAAGTCAAACCAATGGAATTATCACATGAAAAAGATCATTTACAGAGAACAATAATTACTTTGAAACTATATAAAAAAATAAATCAACAAAAACAAAAACAAAATAAAGAAAAAGAAATAATAAAATATTATTAAAAATAATACCAAAAATACTAATACCGAAAAATAAAAAGAAAAGCATAATAAATTTTAACTTTGAAAATATGATGTAAGTTTTGAATTTGATTTTATGAGAATTTTCTTTTTCAGTCACTCCGAAAATATCATAATTATAATAATAAAAAATAATAATATATTAACAAGGGAAATAGGATTTGCGATTCATTATTAATAGAAAGAGAAAAAAAAATAAACAAATAAAAATATGAAAAAATGAGTTGTTAGTTAAAAAGTGAAAAAAAATAAAAACAATAATAAAAACAATAAAAAAATAATAATTCTAAAAAACTGCTCAAATAAAAACCGCAAAGACCTTCCCCTGGGAGGCAACAGATGGTGTAAAAGCGAAGTGGTATCGATGTTGGGTATGTCTAATCGACAAAATAAAAATTATGAAAGTATTAAAAAATGTTTCTGCAAAATATTAGAAATTTAGTGATGCTTTTGAAATAATAAAATTTCCAAATTTATCAACCTATTTCAAAATCTGCATGGATTTATCGTCGGTTAAAAAAACCATATTTAATTGATTATTCAAGAGGTTTTGATCAATTATTTGTGTGTAAAATCGAACCATCATCACCATCAATATTATCATCATCATCATCATCACCATCAATATTATCATCATCATCATCATCACCATCAATATTATCATCATCATCACCATCAATATTATCATCATCATCACCATCAATATTATCATCATCATCACCATCAATATTATCATCATCATCATCATCATCATCATCAATATTATCATCACCATCATCATCATCGCCATCAATATTATCATCATCATCATCATCATCATTATCATCACTACCAACACCACACCATCGTCCCACTACCACCACCATCATCAGGCTACGGCCATATTACGTTGAAAACACCGGTCCACAATCATCACTTCTTTTTTTTCTCGTCGTGGATTGGAACTGTCCGTTAGGCCCGGCATCGTTTGAAGGTGGTTTTTGAGTTTGTTCTGTTTCTCTTCTTTATTAATGACCTACCCAACGACATCGCTCAATCCAATGTGAGCCTTCTCATAAACGATTTAGCTGTTTGGAGTCAGGTCTCTAGTCTACAACAAGCAGAACATAACTCGCAAATTACGCTGAATCACATCGTGAAATGGAGCAAACGGTTTAAGACGGAATTCTTTGTCCAGAAGTCAGAATGCTTTTTTTTCCCATTAGCACGCACGAAGCAAGCTGGCGTCACAACTTGAAGCCAAGTGACCACGCATTTAAGTATAATCCTCTCCCCAAGTTACTTGGTGTCACATATGATCGTCAGTTAACCTTTGCTTCCCATGCAGCGACTGTCAGTGGAAAGCTGCGGAGACAGCCTAGTGCTTTGAGATGCCTATTTTATCCTCCTCTCTTTCACGCTCGCAACACACACGACCGACTGGAGCTACGACAAACAAACATTACGGGCTACCTACATCGCGACGGCAGATTAGCTGTTGAATATAAGGTGGCCACGTGGCTACTGTGGGTGTCATCGTCAACTACGGAAAAACTGGAAAAATGCCAACGATTTGCGGGGCGATCTATCACTGGACAAGTCAAAACCACACCAGTGGAGGCGATCCTTGCCGAAGCTAATCTTCCAAAAATTGGCACGAAAGCCACACAACTCTGTGCCATAGCACTGAAAAAGTCGAAAAGGATTGCACCCAAAAACCCGCGTCATCAAATTGCTGAGCAGTCATCCCATCAACGCACGAAAAAACCCAGCTGGCGAACCAAGGCCAGAGCGGTATGGGAGTCAATCTTCGGAAATACCAGTTTTGCCAAAAAGCCAAAACTTTTCCCCCCATGATGCAGATAGGTAAACACATCTTCGAGACTTTAGACAGCAAGTCTGGCAACGCCGAAGTCGACAAGAAATGGGCGTTTCAACGACTGGAGGAAGGTTGGAACAATTTTGACCTGGTTGTGTATACCGACGAATCAGCAACGACTGGGACCGGAACAGGCAATTGTGGAATTTTCTTCACCACTGGCCACCCTAGTGACCCTCAAGTTCTCTGCTCTTCTGCCATTCTCACCGGAAAATGGTGTTTTTCTTACCAAGCGAAAATAAAGGCGGTGGTCAAAGCACTTTAAGTAATCCAGGCAGTAAGCCCGAATTGTCAGCAATAGCCAATCTGTCTTACTTCACATTTAGACAACGCACTCATCCCAACCGTGCAATGACAAGGGCGAACACACCATCCTTAAAACACTTTCAACGCTGACGGCATGGAGCTATCAGGTGACCTTTACGTGGTGCCTGGACCACTGCGGCATTACGGCAACGAGCTAGCAGATGCTCAAGCGAAAAAGGAAATTGACGCTGACCATCACTACACCACTGCCAAAGCGATGATACGCAGAGCAACAAGAAGTGGGCTGGCGTTGCATGAACTCACTCAGCGGATCTATGGTGATAAAGGATCAAAGGTCAAGAGAAAAGAAGAAGGCCAACTGGGAAGAAGAAATCAGGTGACGTTACGCTTTTTTCGATCTAGTCACCATTCGGAACTCAAATATTGGTTGGCAAAAATCAACAGAGCAGTTGATACCATCACTCGGAAATGTGGCCTAGGCGATGAGACCGCTGAGCAGGCCATCTACAAATGTCCTCGTATACATCGGCCACCTGCTGAACCACCTCCTCCCAACACAATGGCATTAAACCCTAAATTGACTCTGATGATATGGTATACGTGGAAATCGATGAAACCTTTCAGAAATTTCACAACTCCAACCCCTACTTCACTAACTCACTAACTTGCTTTCACTCATCGCTCAACCACAACAAAAACAACAACAACCATCGTCATTATCATCATCATTACTACCAACACCACACCACTCCTTCACTATCATCCTTAACAACTAAAATATAATTGTGATCGTCTCCTTCCCATTCTCCTCCTCTTTCTCCGCTTTCTCCTCTTTTCTTCGTTTTCCAATTTTTACTTCACAATTTTCAAGTAAACAATAAAAAGATACTCTAGTCATTTATGCGAGAAACTTGACCACGGAAACGACTCTACGTTAGACTGTCTCACAACATTCTCTGTACAACCAACCTTTCACAAAACATTCTCTGAGCCAATTCTCCCCTGAATCAAATCTTTTAAAAAGGCCAAATAAGGTCGTATAAAGATGGCGTAGAATGGCCTGAAACAGTATTAAGAGAAAAAAACACAAATTATTCACTCAACTAAGTTTACTAAGATTTTTGTATGATCGAGGGTGTGTTCGTTTCCCATCATATATAGATCTTGTTATCGCTTCATTCATTTGTTTTGGAACCAACATGCCGCATGAGTCATGCCAGTTGTTCCTCGATCAGATCAGAATCCGTAATTGACTTTCAGGTAGGTGACCCTGCTTGAGGTGCTTCAGTAAGCGGTTCAAGAGAACATGAGCCTGCAATCGAAAGTAGAGAAGTACTTCTATGATCGTTGGTTTCCTTTTTTCTTGTATGGGAGCACAATGGTAGCGTCTTTTAAACTTTCTTTTTGTTGGTGCTGTTGCGGCTGTTGTTGAGGCTGCTCTTTTTGTTGTTGTTGATGCTGTTCTTGTTGCTGTAGTTGTTTTTGTTTTTGTTGTTGCCGCTGTTGTTGATGTTTTTGTTGTTGCTGTTGTTGTTGTTGTTGAGCCTAGCAATAGTTGTTCGTCGTTTTTCCTCCATTTACTCTTGCTGTTTAAACTTCTTTGCTGCTAGTACCTCCTATCTCTTTTCCTCCCACACCTCGATGGTGGAGATTCTGCAGGGAAGAGAGTTCTTGCGGTCGATGTGTGGACAACCTGACCTTTTGAGAAAACGTGTTCATATGTTGCTTCCTTCATGCTGCTGCTCTTATTATATTTCATTATTGTTTTTATTAATTTGATTATTATTGTTAATAGTTTGATTATTTTTATTAATTTGATTTTTTTATTTTTATTATTCTTGTTATTAATAAACTTTTTATCGTTATAATTTTAATTATTCTTTCCATTTCTTTAACTATTATTTTAATTTTTATTGTTATTATTTTCTTGCTATTATAAAATTCCACAGTCGCTTATTCCACTTACTTGTGCTTCTTTATGGCTTTTTACCACGACATACTCAACCACATTATAATTTGAATCTTTTTATATTAATGGATGAATGAATGAGGGGATGAGGGAGAAAAGGAACGATAGGATGCATGGATAAAAGGATGAACAGATAAAAAGATGAAAAAAAAAAATGAATGGTTGCACGGGTGAGAAGATAAAGAAAAAGGAATGAATGGATGAATCGGGGAATGAGTGAGAGAATAAGTGAATAGATGAATAAATGGATAAATGATTGAATAAATGAATGGTTGTTTATGTGAAAAAATGAAAAGATGAGAGGATGAAAAAGTGAATGGGTGAGAGTAAAAGTGAGTAGAAAGATGAATGAATAGATGGATTGGTGAATGAATAGGTGGGTATTGGATTGAAGGAGTGGTTTGATAAGTTGGGGAAGTGGCGATGCATCAATTAGTAAAGCAAAAGACGGGTCTTTGAATGAATGGGTGTGTTGGAGTTTGGTGGAAGAACTTGTGAATGGATGAATGCATTGGTAGAGGGATGAATTGATGGATGCATGAAAATTTGAATGGGAGAAAACATGAGTTTGTTGCAAAACAAGTGCATGGGTGGATGGATGGATGAAATATGGATGAATGAAAAATTTATGGATGGAAAAGTAGATGTTTTTAAATTTGAGAAGTATGATGAAGTTAAACGATAACTCAGAATTAGGAAAAATGTAGTCTTCGTGATAGAAAAATTTTAAAAAAACATATTTGATTGAAATTTCTAGAAAAGTAGAAAATAAAAAAAATGGATGAAACAAACAGAAAAAATGCTATAATATCAGGATAAATCAATGCTAATAAAGCATTTGAAAATGAAGTAGGCTTTTTCAACATGAAACTCAGTATTAATTAAGCGCTAAACAAATTAATTTACTTTGGAAAGTGAATAAACATTGATTGGAGATTGTGAGTTTCAAGTTTTTAATATTAAAAATTCACACTAAAAAAAGTATTGAAACATGAAAAAATAAAACAAAAAATAAAAAAAAAGATTGAAAATGGAAAAAAATAAAGTAATAATAAAGAAATTATTTTGGAACAAATGGAAAAATTCGAAAGAGCAAAATAAAAAAAAACTGCAACGAAAGCTTTCTTGATTTTCCATTAAGGAAAAAATTAAATACTGAACTATTTTTAATCTCAGATTCTAATATTATTCATCCATCCATCCCTCTACCCATCCATCCATAAAATCATCCATTCATCCATCCATCAAGCCATCCATTCATCCATCTATACATCTATCCATCCATCCATCCATACATCCATCCGCCCATCCATCCATCCATAGATCTCTCCACCCATCCATCCATCAATCCATCCATAGATCTATCCACCCATCCATCAATCCACACATCCATACATCTTCCCACCCATCCATCAATCAATACATCCATCCACCCATCCATCCATCCATAGATCTATCCACCCATCCATCCATCAATCCATCCATAGATCTATCCAACCATCCATCAATCCACACATCCATACATCTTCCCACCCATCCATCAATCAATACATCCATCCACCCATCCATCCATCCATAGATCTATCCACCCATCCATCAATCCACACATCCATCCACCCATCCATCCATACATCCATCCATCTATCCATCCATCCATCAATCCTTACATCCATCCATCCATCCATCCGCCCATCCACCCATCCATCCATCTATCCATCCATCCATCCATACATCCATCCGCCCATCCATCCATCCATAGATCTAACCACCCATCCATCAATCAATACATCCATCCACCCATCCATCCATCCATAGATCTATCCACCCATCCATCAATCCACACATCCATCCACCCATCCATCCATACATCCATCTATCTATCCATCCATCCATCAATCCTTACATCCATCCATCCATCCATCCGCCCATCCACCCATCCATCCATCCACCCATCCATCCATACATCTATCCACCCATCCATTTATACATCCATTAGGAGTGAAATAAATTTCAACAAAAAAATTTATTTATTTCCCAAAGTCTAATTACTGTAGTTTTATGGCAGAATGTTCGAAACATAAAAAAAAATCAAAAATTGAATAAAAAAAATCAGTAAAACAAAAAAAAACAAAAAGACAAAAAAATTCTTAAATTTAAATTTTTATTCAAAGCCGCACATTTATTTCTGACCGCCAATCAAAAACGTACCAGACACCACAAAACGGCTTATTATAAGCTTTTTGTGAAGAAAATACCATTGAGCTCTTGATAATGTATGTTTTGATTACAAAAAGCTTCATTCTCCAATAAGCTGGTTGGCTGTTTTATGTTTGTTGCGTCACCAAGCTGTTTACATTTGAAAGCAGAAACATTACACGTAACAGTAAATATTATTCACATAACATTACAAAGTTTACATGTGAACTTGGAAACCATTACACGCCACAAAATGTTACACGCATCATTACGACACTGCAGATTTAACATAAAATTGTTCAGATGTAACATAACAGTAAATTCGTTACACGTAATGGGAATTTTTTAACAACAAAATTTCTTACACGTGACACAAAATACAAATCTGCAACAGGTGAAAAAAAAAGTTTTACACATAAAATCACAGTTTTACATGTAACATAACAAGTAAATTTTTTACAAAAACAAAAAGTTAGCACTGCATTTAAACACAAGCTCAGTTCACATTAAGTTTTGCCTTCTTGATGGGCTTAAAAGCTTGAAATTGTAGACTGGCATTCTTGCCTTATCATGCAAGTAAAACTCAAAATTTATATAAAAATCATTTTAATTCTGAGTTTGAAAAAAATACTCAAAAGAATGAAAAGGATGAAATACTGCTAGCGATAATAATTATTTTAAAATAATGATAATAAAGAATAGTAATAGCACTATTACTAATGAAGAAGATGTAGAAGATGGAAACTACGTCAATAATAATTATATGAATATTAATAATAAAAATTAAAAAAATTATAAAAGCCATGACCACTTTTGAAAATAAAATGAGGGTCATGCTGGAAATAATATAAGAATCATCATACAAATAATCATAATGGAAGTTTTAAACTACTACTACTACTACTACTACTACTACTACTACTACTACTACTACTACTACTACTACTACTACTACTACTACTACTACTACTACTACTACTACTACTACTACTACTACTACTACTACTACTACTACTACTACTACTACTACTACTACTACTACTACTACTACTACTACTACTACTACTACTACTACTACTACTACTACTACTACTACTACTACTACTACTACTACTACTACTACTACTACTACTACTACTACTACTACTACTACTACTACTACTACTACTACTACTACTACTACTACTACTACTACTACTACTACTACTACTACTACTACTACTACTACTACTACTACTACTACTACTACTACTACTACTACTACTACTACTACTACTACTACTACTACTACTACTACTACTACTACTACTACTACTACTACTACTACTACTACTACTACTACTACTACTACTACTACTACTACTACTACTACTACTACTACTACTACTACTACTACTACTACTACTACTACTACTACTACTACTACTACTACTACTACTACTACTACTACTACTACTACTACTACTACTACTACTACTACTACTACTACTACTACTACTACTACTACTACTACTACTACTACTACTACTACTACTACTACTACTACTACTACTACTACTACTACTACTACTACTACTACTACTACTACTACTACTACTACTACTACTACTACTACTACTACTACTACTACTACTACTACTACTACTACTACTACTACTACTACTACTACTACTACTACTACTACTACTACTACTACTACTACTACTACTACTACTACTACTACTACTACTACTACTACTACTACTACTACTACTACTACTACTACTACTACTACTACTACTACTACTACTACTACTACTACTACTACTACTACTACTACTACTACTACTACTACTACTACTACTACTACTACTACTACTACTACTACTACTACTACTACTACTACTACTACTACTACTACTACTACTACTACTACTACTACTACTACTACTACTACTACTACTACTACTACTACTACTACTACTACTACTACTACTACTACTACTACTACTACTACTACTACTACTACTACTACTACTACTACTACTACTACTACTACTACTACTACTACTACTACTACTACTACTACTACTACTACTACTACTACTACTACTACTACTACTACTACTACTACTACTACTACTACTACTACTACTACTACTACTACTACTACTACTACTACTACTACTACTACTACTACTACTACTACTACTACTACTACTACTACTACTACTACTACTACTACTACTACTACTACTACTACTACTACTACTACTACTACTACTACTACTACTACTACTACTACTACTACTACTACTACTACTACTACTACTACTACTACTACTACTACTACTACTACTACTACTACTACTACTACTACTACTACTACTACTACTACTACTACTACTACTACTACTACTACTACTACTACTACTACTACTACCATAAAAAGAAATAATAATATTGTCAAGTTATACAGTGCTTAAAGCAAGTGAAGCTTATGCAATTTATATGAAATAACATGAAAACAACGGTAAATGAAATTTTTCCAAAAAAACTAAAAACATCAAAAAGTAAAAGGAGGGAAAAAAAACATAATAATGACAAAAACGATTTTAAATGACAATGGGAACAATTATAAAAACAGAAACAATTTTAAACTTAAAAAAAAAATAAAACGGAAAAAATAAAAAAACAACAAAAAAAAAACTGGCCACAAAACCTTGCAACACTCAACTCATGCCATAATTTATCTTTCTTTGTTTTCTAGTACTGTTTGCCTTCAACTTATTATTATTATTATTTTTATTATTACTTTTAATAAAAACAACAAAAAAAATATTTTACTTTTTTGAGCTTTTTTTTTCAATATTTTTCATGGATTTTTTGACATTTTTTTCGTCAAAACCCCCAAGTCTATCTTTTTTTTAATTAGCGTTTTACTTTGAAACAAATAAAATGATACCCTGAATATAAAAATGATGCTATAGCATAATAAACACTGAAAAACAACAAATAGAATTATGATAGTAGTACTAGAACAAATAAAAAATAATGAAAACAAAACAAATTAGAAAAAGTTCAGTAAGAGAAGCATCAATAAAGAATTAGAACCCATAAGTAATAGTACTAATGATAACAGTGAATATTGAATAGAAGAATAAAAAAAAGAATAAAAATATTAAAAAAAAAATAAAAATATAAAAAAAATGAAAATAAAAACAAAACAATTATAGTTGCTGATATTTACACATGACTGCAGCAAGAAAAAGCCTTTTTGTGCTGTGAAGGTTTTTTACTCCTAGTTTGTTTGTTTTTATCGTAAAAATATGAATAAATAAAAATAAATATAAATATGAAACTATAAATAAATGGGAATTAAAAAGAATTAATGAATATTAAAGCACCATCAACTCCAGGTGAATTAATTGTTTCGTTATTTCCATACTTCATTCTTATCAAAGTTTAAGATTGATTTGAAAGTTGTAGCTTCTACCAATATTAATATAGTTTCAATTTTATTGTTCTTTTTATTATTATTATTATTATTATTATTATTATTATTTGTATTTTTCCCTATAAGAATACATTGAAAATAAAAAATAGAAAATACGCATTATCATTGTTTTATATAACATTAATTTTTGTTTTTTTGTCATTAACATTATTTTGCTATGCAACCTTTTTATTTTTATTTTTCCTCATTGTTATCATTCTATTTTTTTCACTACTATTATTTTTGTTTCTTTATTCTTCTTGTTTTTATTCTTTACTATTATTATTTTTATTCATGTGGAAGCACTGGAAGCTACTGATGCTGATGGTAATGATAGTGGTCACTCATGTGAGAAGATGATTTTGTGGTAGTAGGGTGGGTGGATGGATACTTTGATGGGTAAATGGGTGGATAAGTGGATGGGTGGAAAGATGAATGAACAAATGGGTTAAAAGATGGGTGGGTGGATGGGTAGATGAAAAGTAAATAAAAAAATGAATAAATTGATAGACGAAAGAATGGATGAATGAAAAGGACAATGAATGACTGAAGGAATATATAAATAGATAAATAGACAAATAGATGAATGAGTGAATCGATGGATGAACTAATGGATAGGTGGATACATGAGTAGGTTGTAAAATATAAGTAAATGAGTGAGTCGGTGAATGATGGATGGAAGAAGAAGAGAAAACTAGAAGAATAAATAAATGAATGAAAAAAAAAGAATGTTTATTGAAGCAAATGAGGAAAAAACTCGGCCTAACTCAATTAAAAAAAATAAAAATGGAAATGCTTTAAAGACGAATTAGGGCGTTTCAACTTTCAAGGAAGAAAAATTCGAAGTTGTCTGAAAAACTCTGCACCATTACTGCATATAAATTTTGAAAATTTTTTTTACTAGGTAATGGATGGATAGAAAATTAAAGAAATAAAAAAATAGATAAACAGATAGATAGAAAGATAGACAGACAGAAAGAAGGACAGATAGATAGATAGATAGATAGATAGATAGATAGATAGATAGATAGATAGATAGATAGATAGATAGATAGATAGATAGATAGATAGATAGATAGATAGATAGATAGATAGATAGATAGATAGATAGATAGATAGATAGATAGATAGATAGATAGATAGATAGATAGATAGATAGATAGATAGATAGATAGATAGATAGATAGATAGATAGATAGATAGATAGATAGATAGATAGATAGATAGATAGATAGATAGATAGATAGATAGATAGATAGATAGATAGATAGATAGATAGATAGATAGATAGATAGATAGATAGATAGATAGATAGATAGATAGATAGATAGATAGATAGATAGATAGATAGATAGATAGATAGATAGATAGATAGATAGATAGATAGATAGATAGATAGATAGATAGATAGATAGATAGATAGATAGATAGATAGATAGATAGATAGATAGATAGATAGATAGATAGATAGATAGATAGATAGATAGATAGATAGATAGATAGATAGATAGATAGATAGATAGATAGATAGATAGATAGATAGATAGATAGATAGATAGATAGATAGATAGATAGATAGATAGATAGATAGATAGATAGATAGATAGATAGATAGATAGATAGATAGATAGATAGATAGATAGATAGATAGATAGATAGATAGATAGATAGATAGATAGATAGATAGATAGATAGATAGATAGATAGATAGATAGATAGATAGATAGATAGATAGATAGATAGATAGATAGATAGATAGATAGATAGATAGATAGATAGATAGATAGATAGATAGATAGATAGATAGATAGATAGATAGATAGATAGATAGATAGATAGATAGATAGATAGATAGACACAAAAGCTTCAAGACAACATAATCCCGCCATCATTCAACACATCTTACATTTTATATTTCTATTTTAATGATTTCTCATAGTTTTTTAGATTTTTATCTCAAGGATTTTTTAATTTTTCTCCCCAATCAAGTTTTTCCTAATTTATTCAAAAACTTTTGTTTTTTCATTTCCCCCTTTCCTTGAGAAAGAATGCATTTGTTTTTATTCAACCATCCATATATCTTCCCACATCTTTACTCATCTGACCACTCATTCATTTATCCATCTATTTATATATTGATTCACTCACCCACCAATCCATCTATCCATCTATCCATCCATGTATCCATGTATGCATGCATGCATCCATCTATCCATTCATCCATCCATCCATCCGTCCCTTCATTTATCTATACATTTGTTCATTTATCCATCCATCGGAACAACCCCATTTCTTTTTATGTGAATAAGAGGATTTGAAAATGATGAGTTTGGTAGTAAAACGTTAATAATAACAATAAAATAAATATCATCTTCGTCAACGGATGAAAGGTGTAGGATGGGTGATCTGGTGGGAGGTGTAGGATGGGTGATCTGGTGGAAGGTGTAGGACGGGTGATCTGATGAAAGGTGTAGGATGGGTGATCTGGTGGAAGGTGTAGGACGGGTGATCTGGTGGGAGGTGTAGGACGGGTGATCTGGTGGGAGGTGTAGGATGGGTGATCTGGTGGAAGGTGTAGGATGGGTAAACGAGTGGATGGATGAATTTAGAAACAGATGACCAAATGGTTTAAAGAAAGGATTGAAAAAATAGACAAATAGAAAAATTGACAAGTAGATAGATTGAAGAAAGAATGAATAGCTGGATGGATAGATTGAGAAAAAAACGAGCAGACGGATGGATAGATTAAGAGAAGGATGGGTAGACGGATAAATAGATTGAAAGAAAAATGGATATATGGATGGATAAATTTATAAAAAGATATATAAAAGGGCAAAAAAGGAATTAAAAAAAGTGTTAAATTTTTGTGGTGAATGAAGAAAAATATATCCCAAAAAAAAATAATCATAAAAATAATAACAAACAACATGGCTACAAGAAAGGTTCAAAGACTCTACATCGATCTTTTTCCGCTGGGAACATCTTTCAATCCATCCGCATGACGTCATTACTACGTTTTATGATCTTTGCCTTCCATAAGCAGGAAATAGTTTAGAAGATAGACATTGAAAATGTCCGAATAGATGTGTTCAAAGTTAGCTAAAATTTTTGTTCAGGAAATGCATGGTAGATGAATGAATGGGGAATGGGTGGATGAGTGGCTGAATGAATAAATGGATGGAGATATGAATGATTTGATGGATGGGTGGATAGATAGATAGGTGGATGAATAAATAGATGAATGGGGGATGAATGGGTATATAGATGGATTAATGGATGGCTAGATGGATGAATGCCTAAAAATAAAATAAAATTAAATAAAAGTTAGGAAAAAAAAGATGAAAAAACTAATAGATGAAAACAAAAAAAAATAAACCAAAAAAATACAAAAAATTAAGATAGATGGATGGATAAAAAAGAATGAAGGATAGTAAGTAAGATGGATTGATGGAGACGGATTGATATGAGTTTGTGCACTCACTCGTGATGAAGGTAGTCTTCTGAGTTTGTGAATCTGTGACTCTTTATCAAAATTTATCTGTTTATTTATTAATCTTCATATTTGTTCATTTATCTATCTACTCATCTATCCACTCATCCATCTATAGTTTTACTTTTCAATCAACCCATCCACCTTTCTATCCATTCATTCATCTTTCCCTTCTTCCAACCATCTATTCATTAACTCTTTTTTTCATCTTTCTATTTATGCATTCATGCATTCATCCATGCCTTCATCTATACATCCTTCTATTATTCCCTCCATTCATCCATGCATCCATTCATCCTTCCATCTATACATCCCTCATCCATCCATCAATACAAACATCAATTTGAATGTCCTAAACTCAATTTTTTGGTGATCTGTCATACAGATAAATGTGAATAACAAGAAGAAAAATAAAAAGTGTAAAAATATAATAATAACATCAATAACAATGTGAATCAAGAAAAAAAATTATTAAAATGTCATTTTTATCGGAGATTTTATTCATTTAAAAATAAAAAATGGAAATGAGAAGCAAAGAAATAAAATTTTTAAGAATGATAACAATTTTATTGAATTAAAGCACAAAAAATTGACAATAAAAAGGGAGTATAAGATGCTAAGAAAACGATAAAAATCCAAAAGTGCAACGATAATAAATATTAAAAATATGAGAAAAAATAATTAAACGTTGTGGGATGATAATAAAGATAATGACAATTGTTTACAATAAAAAATAATCTCAACAATGATAAGATAAAAATCAAAAACTACTAGTAGCTGTGAAAGCACAATGATAACATGAAAGTGGGAGGAAAAAACAAAAAATAATAATAATAAGAATGAAATGATGTTGATTAAAAAATAATATCAATGATAATAAAATGATAATAATGAAAAAATAACAATAATGAAATGATACTAATAAAAACATAATAACAACAAGGTTTTTCTGCATCGAGTCGTTTGATGTCCAATGGAAAGTTAATTTTAATATTATTTTGAATTATATGTTTGGTTTGTTATTATTATTATTATTGCTGTTTTTGTCATCTTTATTATTATTATTATTATTATTATTATTATTATTATTTTTTTTATTATTATTATTATTATTATTATTATTATTATTATTATTATTATTATTTTTATTATTATTATTTTATTAATATCGATTTGAGCGCATTTTATATTATTAGTTCAGACTGATATTTTTCAGCTTATTTTGACTTTTTTATTCTCATATTTTTGATTTTTTCCACCATTTGATAACCTGATGTCAGCTTGCAGGAATCTTCTTTTGCATGTAAATACTATTAATTATAAAATCCAACTTTTTTATTGCATTTTTTTAGATTTTTTATTATATTATCCATTTATTTTTCATTTTTAATTTTCCAATTATCTCATAATAATTTCATACTGCACTAATTATTTTTCGGTATTTCTAAATCAACTGCTTTTAACCTAATTTGCAATTCACCAGAGCACAAAAGAGATTAAAACGTATAAATTATTGGTGTTTTTGCGAAAAACTTTGACAATTTTAATACAAATTTTTGATAAAAAAAAAGTTTTTTTGCACGGTTGGAAATAAGTTTTGCATTGAAGAAAATATATAAATCATTTGTTTGGCTATATAAATGTTTGCATGAAATATTTGGATAATTCACTTCATCAAAGCTGAGTTCATACATTGAACTGCATGTAATAAATTGCCATAATTTGACACTAAAACACACGTGCAGATTGATTAACAACTATTAAAATATAACTCGAAAAAGTTTTTTGAAGCTTTATATTTTTTAAATGATTAATTCCAGTTTTTCGCCATAAATTATGCAAAAAAAAATTTTTTGTCTTCCTGCTATGTGGGCGTTTCAAAATATAAAATATTTTGTAGTTAAAATGCATAAATTTGAAATTATGAACTTTTCTTCAAAAAATTTTGTTGCAGTAGAAAAACTAATAATCCCATGGAAGTGGATGTGAGAAATATATTAAAATTAAAGACGCTTCATGAAAACAAAAATCAAATAAAAACAATTATTTTAAAAAAAGTTGGACATCACGGAAATACAACTGAAAAGGACAAATATGAAATCGCATTTTTGAAATTTTGAAAATAAAACTAGAGATGTGCCAAGAAAAGCTCCCAAAAACATAATTTTTTTAAATCCGTTCATTTTTCAACTTTTTTACGAATCAAAATTCAGTTTGCATTATTTTATAAATGGTTTTCAATTGAAATAGAATTAATCTTTTGACGAAGATAACTGTTTCATCCTTCATGTTTTAATAAATAAATGGAAGATGGAGTTGATGATGATGATGATGGTGATGATGATGATGGTGATGATGATGGGAATGGTGTTGATGATGATGGGAATGGTGTTGATGATGATGATGATGATGATGATGATGGTGATGATGATGGGAATGGTGTTGATGATGATGGTGATGATGATGATGATAATGACACAGCTGATGGCAACTAATCATGTAAATGATAGTAATGGTTATAAGTTGTGAGTGAATATTATATGAATATGCATTATCATGAGAAAACATGCATATGATGATGATGCTGATGATGGTGAAAAAAAGAAGGAAAAAGAAGAAAATAAAATTGAGATAAGACCAAAAGCCGTAAACTTGAGATGGCATGCATTTAAGATGGCGCTAGTCGCCATTTTCTTCAAAAGTGAATTCCAAAATAGAGTTCGAAAATGAAATGACTAATGATGGTATATTTTTTAAACTTGAAGAAATTAGAATTAAAAAGGTTATGATGATGATGATGGCGATGATGATGATGGCGATGATGATGGTGGCGATGATGATGGTGGCGATGATGATGGTGGCGATGATGATGATGGCGATGATGATGGTGGCGATGATGATGGTGGCGATGATGATGATGGCGATGATGATGGTGGCGATGATGATGGTGGCGATGATGATGATGGCGATGATGATGGTGGCGATGATGATGGTGGCGATGATGATGGTGGCAATGATGATGGTGGCGATGATGATGGTGGCGATGATGATGGTGGCGATGATGATGGTGGCGATGATGATGATGGCGATGATGATGGTGGCGATGATGATGGTGGCGATGATGATGGTGGCGATGATGATGATGGCGATGATGATGGTGGCGATGATGATGATGGCGATGATGATGGTGGCGATGATGATGGTGGCGATGATGATGGTGGCGATGATGATGATGGCGATGATGATGATGGCGATGATGATGGTGGCGATGATGATGGTGGCGATGATGATAGTGGCGATGATGATGATGGCGATGATGATGGTGGCGATGATGATGATGGCGATGATGATGGTGGCGATGATGATGGTGGCGATGTTGATGGTGGCGATGATGATGATGATGGCGATGATGATGGTGGCGATGATGGGGATGATGTTTTGCATAATGGGTTTCACATTAATCTTGCATTCCACATTTTTCAACTTGAAACTTCGTCTTATTATTCCATGAAAGCTTTTTCGACTTTTTATCATTATTATTCTTATGCTATAATAAGGTTTTTTCCAAATAATTTTTTATCATTTCATTATTTTTTTATTCAAAATTTTTCCAAGTTGTTATTTTATTATTACCTATATAAAATTTTTATTTTTTCCATTATGAACTTTTATATTTTTTCTTTTATTTTTCTCATTTTGTCATATTTTTTCTGTTAGAGCATGGACAACGCCACATCAAATCAAGCTCTCCACCAATTACTTCTAAGCTTCTTGGCTCCTGGCAAACAAAAATATTTGTTTGACAGCATCAAAAGCTATTTTGACAAAAAGTTGTTATATGTTCTGGGAATTTGATTTTGAATTTCACCAAACTCAGCGCCTTCAGTGAAGGTTGTTTTTCTATTATAACCCGGATAACAGTAAACTCGGGTAGCAGATATCGATAAACTGATATTCTGGTATTGTTGTCAGTTGGCTTGGCGGATGATCTTATTTTTTGTTGACAACGGCAAGGCAAACTACCCAAGTGTGGGAACGGCGGATCTTGAATTCGATAATTTCAAGTTTGATGGTAGGTCGGGCTGGCAGTCTATACAGATTTGTCTAAAATAAAGTAGCTTACTTTATAAATTACTCTGTTATAGTATCAATAACCTAGACTGACTGCTGTCAACCGCAGTTTAATTTGAATAAAAATTACAAAAAAAAGTGAAATTAAGTTATAAAACAAAAAAATTCAAATATTGTACAAAAAAAAAGACTTCAAAACAATTTTGTTACAGTTGAGAAATAAAAACTGAATGTAAACTTTAGAGCAGGCTTCCTTCCAACGCCTCAAAAGTGGCAGTAATATATTGCAGATGTAACTTTTTAATTTCCTACATAATAGAAAATAATGGATGACCTTACTAATAAAAACAATGACACTGATCAAAATGACACTGATCAAAATGACACTGATCAAAATGACACTGATCAAAATGACACTGGGAACTATGTTGGAAGTTATGATATGATATTGATGAAGGATGGCGAAGTTGAGGGGTGAAGGATAGCGAAGTTAGAAGCAAAACTATGATTGATTCTGCAGAAAATTTACCAACACGGAGCATTTGGCAAACTTTTGAAATTCTGCCATGTTGGATAAGAAGTGGAATAAAAAAAATTTTAACGATAAAAATAACTGGAAAAACAATAGCAAAAAATAATAAGAAAAAATTGAAGTTTTATGTTTCATGCTGATTTAAAAGTTTCAAAAAAAGCCTTAAAAACATTAAAAGTGGAAAGTTTGAAATATGAAAAAAATCATTATGAGCTTAGTTTTTTCCAAAAATAATTTTTCCAGAACAAATCGCTCTTCAAAAATTTGTATTGGAATAAAAGTGGCAGTTCACGAATTTTCAACCAATCACCTGCATTGTTCATTATATAAATTTCAAAGATTTTTAAATCACCTGAATTCTTCATTTTTTAAATTATTATTTTTCTAAAATAATTATTTTTTTATCATTTTTGTTTGATGATATTTTTGAATTATTTTTACCAATATTACAACAATTTTCTCCAACTTCACCTTCATATTGAACCTTTTCTAATATTTATATTCTTTAGTTCTTTACATCGTTATTAGATTTTTCCCACTGTCCACCCAACTATTACTACTGTTATTACTTTTTTATTTATTAATTTTATTATGAATAATATTTCAGCATTATTTTCAGACTCTTTGTTAAACTTATTCGATGTTTTGTATTTGTGTGACTGTACCCTGAAACATTCCAGGAGAAGCTTGCATTAAACTTTCATACTCTGCACCTTCGTGTAAGACCTACGACAATCACCACCACCATTACTACTACTACTACTACTACTACTACTACTACTACTACTACTACTACTACTACTACTACTACTACTACTACTACTACTACTACTACTACTACTACTACTACTACTACTACTACTACTACTACTACTACTACTACTACTACTACTACTACTACTACTACTACTACTACTACTACTACTACTACTACTACTACTACTACTACTACTACTACTACTACTACTACTACTACTACTACTACTACTACTACTACTACTACTACTACTACTACTACTACTACTACTACTACTACTACTACTACTACTACTACTACTACTACTACTACTACTACTACTACTACTACTACTACTACTACTACTACTACTACTACTACTACTACTACTACTACTACTACTACTACTACTACTACTACTACTACTACTACTACTACTACTACTACTACTACTACTACTACTACTACTACTACTACTACTACTACTACTACTACTACTACTACTACTACTACTACTACTACTACTACTACTACTACTACTACTACTACTACTACTACTACTACTACTACTACTACTACTACTACTACTACTACTACTACTACTACTACTACTACTACTACTACTACTACTACTACTACTACTACTACTACTACTACTACTACTACTACTACTACTACTACTACTACTACTACTACTACTACTACTACTACTACTACTACTACTACTACTACTACTACTACTACTACTACTACTACTACTACTACTACATTGATAAAGTCACGTCTCAAAAGATTTTTCTTAAACACAATTTAAAGCCATTTTTCATTAATTTAAAAAAGTTCATATACAAAATTTCTGCTTTAAATTGAATTAATCTCAATTTTCACTTCAACTTTAATCTTTCAAAGAAAATAAATCCACTTAATTATAAACTTAAAACTTTTCGAGCCATCTCTAATCTTTATTACTCCTCTTCGAAACTGTAAACATTTTTAAACTTGCCCCGGCACAACCACTAACCCAGCCTTTTTGTTACAATTTGATCCGAACAATTTTCTAAGCTTTGAGCTGATGATAATCAAGCAGATGCGATGTTGTATTAAATAGTGCTCTTAATGTTATGGAAGCTGGTTTGAAAGATTTATCAAAAGATATAAAATATCTTAATTACTTTAATGAAAAAAATAAAAATAAAACTAATATTCAAATAGTAACCTAACAATAATAATCAAATAATCAGAAAATAATAATAATATATGAATAATCAGATAGGTCAATACATCCTTCTAAACATAATAATATAATGAACGAAATGAAAAGTGTTCATGGTATGTTGTTGTTGTTATTATTGTTGTTGTTATTATTGTTGTTGCTGTTGTTGTTATTGATGTTGCTGTTATTATTGTTGTTGCTGTTGATATTGTTGTTGTTGAGCGCCAACTTCCAAAGTCTCTTCCGACACTCCTTGATGCAACTACCGAGATAAACTTGTAGTTTCGAGTTGTTTGCGAGTTTTGGTGAGCAGTGAATATTGTGAGGGATGGGTTCTCGAAATGCTTTGTGGTTGGAAGCACTACAAGAAAGCGGGTATTCTCACCGGACTAGTGTTCATGAAGTTTGATGAACAAAATTAATAGTAATTCTCAAAAAATTAACATATTTTATTCATAAGGGTTTACAAAAAAGCACTAAAAATGAATGTTGATTAAATAGTTAGAGTTTTTCGTTCGCCGAAACACGGCTTCTCTCCAACTTCCACGATTTTCTGTCTTGCAAGTTCGACTGCCTCTCCTATTGAAAGGGAATGACGTTTCAAGTCATCTTAGATGGTGGTAAGTAGGCTGGTATTTGGTCTTTCACGTTTTTTTTTTAGGTTTCAATGGCATCAATGGTTGCTTTTTTTGCCGAAACATGGTCGTCCATACCCAAAATATGGCCTAGCATCTAAATTAACATAGTATAAAAATTATTATTTGAAATACTGATAGTATTAAAATTACTAATTTAAAAACAATAAAAATAATAATAGTAATTAAATCATCAACAATAATAATAACCATGATAATTACAATAATAATGAAAAAAAACAATAATAGCAGAAATAATAAAAATAAAAATAGCAGAAATAATAAAAATAAAAATAGCAGAAATAATAAAAACAATAATAGCAGAAATAATAAAAATAAAAATAAGCGGAAAAGATTACAAAAGTGGCTAACTTGCACAGCGTGAGCAAGTGTAGGTTTTAAAACACAACTAGTGCGCACATTTTCACTCCACTTTTCAACTTTTTTTATATTCTTTATTTTTTTTTATTTTGTTGTTGTTGTTTTGATTATTTTTTTTTCTATTTGTTAGTAATGTCTTCAGTAGATTGTATAAAGATAAACACAAGATTTTAAACTTTGGTGAAGGGTGAAGCTTAATTAATAGCCTGAATCTAAAAGTAAGGACAACAAACACAAAGTATTTATTAAATGACACGAAGCTTTTCGTAAATTTAGTGATTTTAGATCACTTGATAATGTAAACTAGCCTTACGAAAAGCTTCGTGTCATTTAATAAATACTTTGTGTTTGTTGTCCTTAATTTTTTGTTGATTTTTATGAAAGAAAATTAAATTTAATTGGAAAAGTTTAATTAAAATAAACTAATATCAATATCAATTGGCTATTAATACTTGGTACATCCATGTTTGTTATGTATGGTCACGTTTTAGTAGCAGTAAACCTATATGTTTTGTTGACGCCTGAAGTTGTCGTTGTTGTATTTAGTTGTTGTTGCGTTAAGTTGTGATACATTTAGTTGTAATACTTTAAATTGAAAGCTATTCAAAAGCCATTTAAAAGGACAAATTGGATTGCTCAAGGATTTTATGGAATGACAATTTCATTGGCATTCGTTGCTTAAAATAAATAAAAAATTAGTTTCAGTTTGACGTTTTTGCTTCGAGTTTGTATAATCCCAATAATTTTCAACTATTATTACTGGCTTATGAAGTTTTAAAATGAAAGCTTTTGATTGGTCAGAATTTGAATCATTTTACTCAAAAAAATAATTTATAAAGGTAGGTAGGTAAGTAAGTAAGTAAGTAAGTAAGTAAGTAAGTAAGTAAGTAAGTAAGTAAGTATGTATGTATGTATGTAAATAATTAGATCATTACACCAAGAAGCAAAGGATCCACAGCACACCACTCCCTATGCAAATCTCACAACACTTGAACGTGCAGATTTTATGTTCCATTTTATCTACCATAACAAAGTTCCAACAACATACGATCACATGTTGGCTGTTTTTAGAATCTTCGGTTCTTATTCCTTTTATCAGATATTGCCCAGTTTTGTTTATGTTGTAAAAATGAAATCAGAATTTTTGAAGTTTTAGTCCAATGTTTCAATTATAATCTCTAACTGCTTGAGTAAGGGTGGTATTGCTAGCATTCAATGATATAATATATTTTTCATTATTTTTGCCAGTCTATTATCTATCTTTTTTGATTAAAAACCATGTGTTTTAATCACACAGTTAGGTTTTCAATGAAATTGCTAGCAACTATATGAGTGGTTGCATAGATGGATGGATGGATGGATGGATGGATAGATGGATGGGTGAATGGATAGATGGATGGATAGATGGATGGGTGAATGGATAGATGGATGGATAAATGGATAGATAGATGTATGGATATGTGAATAGATAGATGGATGGATGAATGAATAGATGGATGGAAGGATAAATGGATAGATGGATAAAAATGATTCTTGGTTTGTCTTTAAATTTTTCTTTTAAATTTCGAAATTAGAAAAAGGTAATTTGAATTTGGAAGTCTTTTGAGGATTTTTCAAAGCAAATTAGTTGCTTTATATGGCTACCCTTCTATCCATCAAATCATATATCCCTTCTATCCATCAAATCATTTATCCCTTTTATCCATCAACTCATATATCCCTTCTATCCATCAAATCATTTATCCCTTTTATCCATCAACTCATATATCCCTTCTATCCATCAAATCTTATATCCCTTCTATCCATCAAATCATCTATCCCTTCTATCCATCAATTCATATATCCCTTCTATCCATCAAATCTTATATCCCTTCTATCCATCAAATCATCTATCCCTTCTATCCATCAATTCATATATCCCTTCTATCCATCAAATCTTATATCCCTTCTATCCATCAAATCATTTATCCCTTCTATCCATCAAATCATCTATCCCTTCTATCCATCAAATCATCTATCTCTTTTATTCATTATTTAATTTATCCATCAATTCATTCATTCATCAAATCATTTATTCATCTAACCATATATCCATCCATTCATCAAACTATCTTTCCATCCATCATTCATCCATTTGCTCATATAAGCACCCATGCATTCACCCACCCATTCATTTATCCACTCCTTCATCTATCTATGCATTTATCCATCTCTCCATCAATCCATGAATACCTCAATCAACCAAACCATCCATTATTTAAAGATATAAATTCGAACCAATCATTGAATTAGCAAATTTAAATGAATAAACTAACCACGATAGTTACAAGTTAATCAATGAAGCAACAAAAGCACCAATATAGATTGCTTCTCGAACACACCAATTTGTCTACTACCACTGCATATCACGTATAAGGGACCACATAAGACATCACATCTATACAAAACAATATGTCTAATTTATATTAAAGCTTTCAGCTGTTGTCTCAACCAATTAATTTCGAGACAATTTATTTGGTTTTTTTGAATTAAATTTTTAAATTTATTTCTTCATTGTTGTTTTCCAAAATTTTTTGTTTGGAGCAATATCTCATAGAAACATCTTATGTTTTCTTTAAAAAATTTTTCTACAATTATTCAAAGTTAAAAATGCTTAGTCAAAATACATTTTCAGCCATGTTTAAGCTGGAATTTCTCTAATTGGAACTTTTTAAAAAAGATAGACTCTGAGGAATTTTACTTATTGAAAAGCTTAGTCCAATTTTCAACAAACTTTTCTTATAAAAACTCTTCGCAGTTTGAAGTTAGTGTGAAAAATCAAAACTTTGTT